>NC_069490.1:21610207-21882956 GCF_026875155.1 Cherax quadricarinatus | reverse complement strand
TCTTACAAGACACGTTTACAGTCTTACAAGACACTCTACAGTCTTACAAGACACACAACAGTCTTACAAGACACGCTACAGTCTTACAAGACACACAACAGTCTTACAAGGCACACTACTGTCTTTCAAGACACGGTATGCCGTCTTGCAAAACACACTACAGTCTTACAAGACACACTACAGTCTTACAAGACACACTACAGTCTTTCAAGACACGCTATACCGTCTTACAAGACACGCTACAGACTTACAAGACACTCTACAGTCTTACAAGACACACTACTGTCTTACAAGACACACTACAGTCTTACAAGACACACTACAGTCTTACAAGGAACACTACAGTTTTAAAAGACACACTACAGTCTTTCAAGACACGCTATACCGTCTTACAAGACACGCTACAGACTTACAAGACACTCTACAGTCTTACAAGACACACTACAGTCTTACAAGACACACTACAGTCTTACAAGACACACTACAGTCTTACAAGACACACTACAATCTTACAAGACACACTACAGTCTTAAAGAAACACTACAATCTTACAAGACACACTACAGTCTTACAAGAAACACTTCAGTCTTACAAGAAACACTACAATCTTACAAGACGAATTACAGTTACAAGACACACTACAATCTTACAAGACACACTGCAGTCTTACAAAACTCACTGTAGTCTTACAAGACACTCTACAGTCTTACAAGACACACTACAGAATGTTAACCACTACAGTCTTACAAGACACACTACAGTCTTACAAGACACACTACACTCTTACAAGACATACCGCAGTCTTACAAGACACACTACAGTCCTACAAGACACACTACAGTCCTACAAGACACACTACAGTCTTACAAGACACACTACAGTCTTTCAAGACTCACTACGCTCTTACAAGACACACTGAAGTCTTGTGAAACACTAGTCTTACAAGACACACTACAGTCTTACAAAACTCACTGTAGTCTTACAAGACACACTACAGTCTTACAAGACACACTACAGTCTTACAAGACACACTACAGTCTTACAAGACACACTGTAGTCTTACAAGACACACTACAGTCTTACAAGACACACTACAGTCTTTCAAGACTCACTACGCTCTTGCAAGACACACTGAAGTCTTGCAAAACACTAGTCTTACAAGACACACTACAGTGTTACAAAACTCACTGTAGTCTTACAAGACACACTACAGTCTTAGAAGACAAACTGTATTCTTACAAGACACACTACAGTCTTACAAGACACACTATACCGTCTTGCAAGACACGCTATACCGTCTTACAAGAAACGCTACAGCCTTACACACTTACATGACTCACTACAGTCTTACAAGACACGCTTCAGTCTTACAAGACACACTACATTCTTACAAGACACCCTGCAGTCTTACAAAACTCACTGTAGTCTTACAAGACACACTACAGTCTTACAAGACACACTACAGTCTTACAAGACACACTACAATCTTACAAGACACACTACAGTCTTACAAGGCACACTACAGTCTTACAAGACACATTACAGTCTTACAAGACACACTACAGTCTTACAAGACAAACTACAGTTTTACAAGACACTACAATATTAAAAGGGGACACACAAACAGACTTTAAAGAAAAACACTACAGTTTTAACAAGACAAAATACAGTCATACAAACACACTACATTCTTAAAAGGGGAAAACCACTACAGTCTTACAAAAACACTGAAGTCTTCGGAAAACTAGTCTTAAAAGGGACACATACAGCCCTTACAAGACACACTACAGACTTACAAGACACACAAACAGTCTTACGAGACTCACTACGTCTTAAAAAAACACTCACTACAGTTTAAAACCCCCTCATACAGTTTTTACAAGACACACTAAAAGTCTTACAAAAAAACACTAAGTTTTAAAAAAACTCACTGTAGTTTTTTACAGACACACCAGTTTTAAAAGGGAACACACAAACAGTCTTACAAGACACACGTAGTTTGAAAGGGACCCCCCTACATTTCTTATAAGACCACTACAATCTTACAAGACACATCCCGGGTCGGGCAAGAACATTAAAATCTTCCCAAGCACACTACAGTCTTAAAAGACCCCCAAAAACAGCCCTTACAAGACACACTACAGTTTTCACAAAGACACACTGAAGTTTTAAACAAGAACTGTTTTTACAAGCACATACAGTCTTAAAAAAAACTAAACTGTAGTCTTACAAGAAAACCACTACAGTCTTCCCAAGACACATTTACAGTTTTTAAAAGGGCCCAAAATTAAAAGTCTTAAAAGGGCCCACACTGTATTTCTTCAAGAAATACTACAGTCTTTCAAGACACCTGAAACCGTCTTACAAGACACGCTAAGTCTTTCAAGACACCTGTACCTTTCTTACAAGACAGGGCTACAGTTTTTACAAGACATTTTTACAGTTTTACAAGACACACAAACAGTCTTACAAACACGAAAACAGTCTTTCAAGACCCAACATCTTACAAGGCACATTTACAGTCTTTAAAGACACGGAAAAACCGTCTTAAAAAAGACACACTAAAAGTCTTACAAGACCCCCACAAACAGTTTTAAACAAGACCCCACTACAGTTTAAAAGACACACTAAAATTTTAAAATTTTTCAAGACACGCAAAATTTACCCGTTTTTTACAAGGACACGCTACAGTTTTAAACAAGACACTCAAAACCTGTCTTACAAGACACCTACAGTCTTGCATGAAGCGGGCAGTCTTAAAAAGGACACCCCAACGTCAAAAAGGCGCAAAAAAGCTTTTAAAAGACACGGTATCCCGTTTAAAAAGGACACACAACAGTCTTACAAGGCACACTACAGTCTTTCAAGACACGGTATACCGTCTTACAAGACACACTACAGTCTTACAAGACACACTACAGTCTTACAAGACACACTACAGTCTTACAAGGCACACTACAGTCTTACAAGGCACTACAGTCTTACAAGACACTCTACAGTGTTTCAAGACACACTATAGTCTTACAAGACACACTACAAGTCTTACAAGACACGCTACAGTCTTACAAGACACGCTACAGTCTTACAAGACACTCTACAGTCTTACAAGACACCCTGCAGTCTTACAAAACTCACTGTAGTCTTAAAAGACGCACTACAGTCTTACAAGACACTCTACAGTCTTTCAAGACACACTACAGTCTTACAAGAGACACTACATCCTTACAAGACACACTACAGTCTTACAAGACACACTGAAGTCTTACAAGACACACTACAGTCTTACGAGACACCCTGCAGTCTTACAAACCTCACTGTAGTCTTACAAGACGCACTACAGTCTTACAAGACACTCTACAGTCTTACAAGACACTCTACAGTCTTACAAGACACACTACAGTCTTACAAGACACACTGAAGTCTTACAAGGCACACTACAGTCTTACGAGACACCCTGCAGTCTTACAAACCTCACTGTAGTCTTACAAGACACACTACAGTCTTACAAGACACACTACAGCCTTACAAGACACACTACAGTCTTACAAGACACACTACCGTCTTACAAGGCACATTTTAGTCTTACAAGACACACTACAGTCTTACAAGACACACTACAGTTTTACAAGACACACTACAGTCTTACAAGACACACTACAGTCTTACAAGGCACACTACAGTCTTAGAAGACACACTACAGTCTTACAAGACACACTACAGTCTTACAAAACACTAGTCTAACAAGACACACTACATATTACAAAACTCACTGTAGTCTTACAAGACACACTACAGTCTAACAAGACACACTACAGTCTTACAAGACACACTGTAGTCTTACAAGACACACTACAGTCTTACAAGGCACACTACAGTCTTACAAGGCACACTACCGTCTTACAAGACACACTACAGTCTTTCAAGACACACTACAGTCTTTCAAGACACACTACAGTCTTTCAAGACACACTTCAGTCTTACAAGACTCACTACAGTCTAACAAGAGACACTGAAGTCTTACAAGACACACTACAGTCTTTCAAGACACACTACAGTCTTACAAGACACACTACAATATTACAAGACACACTAAAATCTTACAAGACACACTACAGTCTTACAAGACACACTACAGTCTTACAAGACACATTACAGTCTTACAAGAAACACTACAGTCTTACAAGACACACTACAGTCTTACAAGACACTACAATATTACAAGACACACTACAGACTTTCAAGACACACTACAGTCTTACAAGACACACTACAGTCATACAAGACACACTACAGTCTTACAAGACACACTACAGTCTTACAAGAAACACTGAAGTCTTACAAGACACTAGTCTTACAAGACACACTACAGTCTTACAAGACACTACAGACTTACAAGACACACTACAGTCTTACGAGACTCACTACAGTCTTACAACACTCACTACAGTCTTACAAGACTCACTACAGTCTTACAAGACACACTGAAGTCTTACAAAACACACTGCAGTCTTACAAAACTCACTGTAGTCTTACAAGACGCACTACAGTCTTACAAGACACTCTACAGTCTTTCAAGACACACTTCAGTCTTACGAGACACACCTCAGTCTTAATACACACACTACAGTCTTACAAGACACACTGAAGTCTTACAAGACACACTACAGTCTTACGAGACACCCTGCAGTCTTACGAGACACCCTGCAGTCTTACAAGATGCACTACAGTCTTACAAGACACTCTACAGTCTTACAAGACACACTACAGTCTTTCAAGACACACTACAGTCTTACAAGACACTCTAATGCCTTACAAGACACACTACAGTCTTACAAGACACACTACAGTCTTACAAGACACACTACAGTCTTACAAGACACACTACAGTCTTACAAGACACACTACAGTCTTACAAGACACACAGTCTTACAAGACACACTACAGTCTTACAAGACACACTACAGTCTTACAAGACACACTTCAGTCTTACAAGACACACTTCAGTCTTACAAAACACTAGTCTAACAAGACACACTACAGATTACAAAACTCACTGTAGTCTTACAAGACACACTACAGTCTTACAAGACACACTGTAGTCTTACAAGACACACTACAGTCTTACAAGACACACTACAGTCTTTCAAGACACACTACCGTCCTACAAGACACACGACAGTCTTACAAGACACACTACAATCTTACAAGACACACTACAATATTACAAGACACACTACAATTTTTAAAAGACCCCAAACAGCCCTTACAAGACACACTACAGTCTTACAAGACACATTACAGTCTTACAAGAAACACTACAGTCTTACAAGACACAATACAGTCTTACAAGACACTACAATATTACAAGACACACTACAGACTTTCAAGACACACTACAGTCTTACAAGACACACTACAGTCTACACTCTTACAAGACACACCTCAGTCTTAGTACACACACTACAGCCTTACAAGACACACTGTAGTCTTACAAGACACACTACAGTCTTACAAGACACACTACACTCTTACAAGACACACCTCAGTCTTAGTACACACACTACAGTCTTACAAGACACACTACAGTCTTACAAGACACACTGTAGTCTTACAAGACACACTACAGTCTTACAAGACACGCTATGACGTCTTACAAGACACGCTACAGTCTTACAAGACACACTACATTCTTACAAGACACACTACAATCTTACAAGACACTCTACCGTCTTACAAGGCACATTACAGTCATACAAGACACACTACAGTCTTATAAAACACACTACAGTCTTACAAGACACACTACAGTCTTACAAGACACACTACAGTCTTACAAGACACACTACAGTCTTAGACACACTACAGTCTTGCAAGACACACTACAATCTTACTAGACACACTACAGTCTTAAAAAACTCACTGTAGTCTTACAAGGCACACTGCAGTCTTACAAGACACACTACAGTATTACAAGACACACTACTGTCTTACAAGACACACTACAGTCTTACAAGACACACTTAAGTCTTACAAGACACTAGTCTTACAAGACACTACAGTCTTACAAAACTCACTGTAGTCTTACAAGACACACTACAGTCTTACAAGACACACTACAGTCTTACAAGACACACTACAGTCTTACAAGACACACTACAGTCTTACAAGACTCATTACAGTCTTACAAGACACACTGAAGTCTTACAAGACACTCGTCTTACAAGACACACTACAGTCTTACAAAACTCACTGTAATCTTACAAGACACACTACAGTCTTACAAGACACACTACAGTCTTACAAGACACACTGTAGTCTTACAAGACACACTGGAACATGTCATATCTGAGACCACTCACTGTCTGCTGGGAACATGTCATTTCTGAGACCACTCACTGTCTGCTGGGAACATGTCATACCTGAGACCACTCACTGTCTGCTGGGAACATGTCATACCTGAGACCACTCACTGTCTGCTGGGAACATCTCATACTTGAGACCACTCACTGTCTGCTGGGAACATGCCATACCTGAGACCACTCACTGTCTGCTGGGAACATGTCATACATGAGACCACTCACTGTCTCCTGGGAACATGTCATACAGACCACTCACTGTCTGCTGGGAACATGTCATACCTGAGACCACTCACTGTCTGCTGGGAACATCTCATACTTGAGACCACTCACTGTCTGCTGGGAACATGCCATACCTGAGACCACTCACTGTCTGCTGGGAACATGTCATACATGAGACCACTCACTGTCTCCTGGGAACATGTCATGCATGAGACTACTCACTGTCTGCTGGAAACATGTCATACACGAGACCACTCACTGTCTGCTGGGAACATGTCATACCTGAGACCACTTACTGTCTGCTGGGAATGTCATGCATGAGACTACTCACTGTCTGCTGGAAACATGTCATACATAAGACCACTCACAGTCTGCTGTGAACATGTCATAGCTGAGACCACTCACTGCTGGTAACATGTTATATCTGAGACCACTCACTGTCTGCTGGGAACATGTTATATCCGAGACCACTCACTGTCTGCTGGGAACATATCATATCTGAGACCTCTTACTGTCTGCTGGTAACATGTCATACCTGAGACCACTCACTGCTGGTAACATGTCATATCTGAGACCACTCACTGTTTGCTGGGAACATGTCATATCTTAGACCACTCACTGTCTTCTGGGAACATGTCATACCTGAGACCACTCACTGCTGGGAACATGTCATATCTGAAACCTCTTACTGTCTGCTGGTAACATGTCATGCCTGAGACCACTCACTGCTGGTAACATGTCATATCTGAGACCACTCACTGTTTGCTGGGAACATGTCATATCTGAGACCACTCACTGTCTGCTGGGAACATGCCATACCTGAGACCACTCACTGTCTGCTGGGAACATGTCATACCTGAGACCACTCACTGTCTGCAGGGAACATGTCATACCTGAGACCACTCACTGTCTTCTGGGAACATGCCATACCCGAGACCACTCCTGTCTGCTGGGAACATGTCATACCCGAGACCACTCACTGTCTCTGGGAACATGTCATACCGAGACCACTCACTGTCTGCTGGGAACATGTCATACCGGAGACCACTCACTGTCTGCTGGGAACATGTCATACCCGAGACCACTCACTGTCTGCTGGGAACATGTCATACCCGAGACCACTCACTGTCTGCTAGGAACATGTCATACCCGAGACCACTCACTGCTAGGAACATGTCATACCCGAGACCACTCACTGTCTGCTGGGAACATGTCATACCCGAGACCACTCACTGTCTGCTGGGAACATGTCATACCGGAGACCACTCACTGTCTGCTGGGAACATGTCATACCCGAGACCACTCACTGTCTGCTAGGAACATGTCATACCCGAGACCACTCACTGTCTGCTAGGAGCATGTCATACCCGAGACCACTCACTGTCTGCTGGGAACATGTCATATCTGAGACCACTCACTGTCTGCTGGGAACATGTCATACCCGAGACCACTCACTGTCTGCTGGGAACATGTCATACCCGAGACCACTCACTGTCTGCTGGGAACATGTCATACCCGAGACCACTCACTGTCTGCTAGGAGCATATCATACCCGAGACCACTCACTGTCTGCTGGGAACATGTCATACCTGAGACCACTCACTATCTGCTGGGAACATGTCATATCTGAGACATCTCACTGTCTGCTGGGAACATGTCATATCTGAGACCACTCACTGTCTGCTAGGAACATGTCATACCTGAGACCACTCACTGTCTGCTGGGAACATGTCATACCCGAGACCACTCACTGTCTGCTAGGAACATGTCATACCTGAGACCACTCACTGTCTGCTAGGAACATGTCATACCCGAGACCACTCACTGTCTGCTAGGAACATGTCATACCCGAGACCACTCACTGTCTGCTGGTCCAAACTGCACTGGGAATAGAGTTGAATTTTACTACTGACTGTTTTTGTCAGGTGACAAAAAAAACCCTGGGCGTTTCAATTTGTTTTTTTCGATTAGTTTGCTCCTCAGTTCTAGAGCTATCTCTTGATCCAGGGAACTGGAACTGAACTTCAGTTCCCTGAATTAAGCCTTGATGTCTTCCATACCCCCCTGCAACAGTTGTATAAATCCTAAGGGTTTAGCGCTCTCCATAAAAATAGTAATTTAGAGTCAGCAAAATTGAGTGAGAGAAGGCCTTGAAGTTTACCTGGAGAGGGTTTCGGGGGTTAAGGCCCCCGTGGCTCGGTCTGAGACCAGGCCTCATGGTGGATCAGGGTCTGATCAACCTTTTGTTACTCCTTATATTACTGTGACAGAATTCTAACAGTCATGAAAGGCATGTACAGCAGAGTTGCTACTGTTCACATCGACCTCTGTAAACTGAACACGTCAGTAGTCGTATTTTCGTAACTGACTGACAGTGACATCATTACGGACGGTGTTTTCGACAAGGTGAGGAAGCTACTCAGTGACTAGACTTCAGTGAATAGCGATGTGGAGGTGGCACTTTGAAGCGACCAGAGCGACACACACACACACACACACACACACACACACACAAAGGAGAACAGAAAACTGAAAATGTACAAATGTACCAATCTTATTAAACAGTCTCTCGCACTGACAAATGACGACGAATAGCAGTTGAAGAAAGTAGCGGATAACGATAGCTGATGATGAAAGTAAATATGAGGTTTGTAAATGATGAAAGTAGGTGACATTGATAGTTGATGTAAGTAGCAGATAGTAAAATAAGAAGATAACGATGGTTGATAAGGAAAGTAGCAACTGCCATCTTTTGATAATGAAAGCAGCAAATGACTATGGCTAGAAGAAGACATGTTCGTGCTAGAAGAAGACATGTTCGTGCTAGAAGAAGACATGTTCGTGCTAGAAGAAGACATGTTCGTGCTAGAAGAAGACATGTTCGTGCTAGAAGAAGACATGTTCGTGCTAGAAGAAGACATGTTCGTGCTAGAAGAAGACATGTTCGTGCTAGAAGTGTAGAATTTTTTTTTTTTCCTATCAAGGAACAATGTTCTAACGTTCATTACACTAGAAAAATGAATGAATCCACATATTCGACCATCTCGGGCCTCAACCCTTCCATCGGGCCTCAACCCTTCCATCGGGCCTCAACCCTTCCATCGGGCCTCAACCCTTCCATCGGGCCTCAACCCTTCCATCGGGCCGCAACCCTTCCATCGGGCCTCAACCCTTCCATCGGCCCTCAACCCTTCCATCGGGCCTCAACCCTTCCATCGGGCCTCAACCCTTCCATCGGGCCTCAACCCTTCCATCGGGCCTCAACCCTTCCATCGGCCTCAACCCTTCCATGGGCCTCAACCCTTCCATCGGGCCTCAAACCCTTCCATCGGGCCTCAACCATTCCATCGGGCCTCAACCCTTCCATCGGGACCTCAACACCTTCCATCGGCCTCAACCCTTCCATCGGCCTCAACCCTTCCATCGGGCCTCAACCCTTCCATCGGGCCGCAAACCCTTCCATCGGGCCTCAACCCTTCCATCGGGCCTCAACCCTTCCATCGGGCCTCAACCCTTCCATCGGGCCTCAACCCTTCCATCGGGCCTCAACCCTCCATCGGGCCTCAACCCTTCCATCGGGCCTCAACCCTTCCATCGGGCCTCAAACCCTTCCATCGGGCCTCAACCCTTCCATCGGGCCGCAGCCCTCCCCCAGATATATGTTCGGATTGAAACACACCCTTACTAGAATATATTAGAATAATCCCTAGTGATGGTTATACTTATAACACTAATTTTTAAAAGGAAGCACCAGTAAGCCAGGAAGAGGCGTCAGTCAGATGACCAAAAGCTCCAGTGGTAGGTCATCATATGACTAACACCCGCGTCAGGAAACACTTGTCCTGTTTCCTGACAAATATTACATAACTTAAACCTTAGTAAAATAATTTAAATCACAAAACTGACCCTTTCACAAAGACAATTTTCAGAATGGAAAGAACTCGAGGTAAAAAAATCACTGTTTTCTTCGCGGTTGACTGGGCAGTTAATACTCCAGTTAAGGACTGTACTAACTGGAGGACGTGTTTATTTGCTCTCCTGCGGTTTAAGCCGCAGGAAAGTACGATAAAGACGATATAAAACTATATATTTATTGCATCAACACTTTAGAGTGTTATTTAAGTCTTGGTTATGGCTTTTGGTGTGTGTGTTACAGGTGCTTGTAAGTGATTTTCGTTTTTTTTTTTTTTTTGCAAAGAATCTTACTGTGGTTCATATTTTTAATTCTTCCTTTCCACCACTATCATTAACATTGTCATTCAACAACGACTAGAATCATCCAACACTAAAGCCTATCGTTCACAACAGCTTATTCCTAAACATCAATGTCTTCACATCCACAAGCCACCCATCCACAAGCCACCCATCCACAAGCCACCCATCCACAAGCCACCACATCCACCACCATATAATCCATAAACAACCACTTTCTTTTACATTCAACACCCGTAATCCACAATCACAACACACAATATCACTCGTCTCATGAACCTTCACCACCACCATTACTACCCACACCTACCAATACCACTACCACCATCACTACCACCACTACCAGTACCACTACAAATACCACTACCACCACTACCATCACCACTACTACTACTACTTCCTCTTCCGTCCCCCACGTCCCAGATGAACTCAACTCTGTAAATTATTCTCTTTGGGCAGAGGAGATCACGAACATGTGACTGCATTTTGAGGACGTGATCAAACACCAACTGAATTTTATACTGTCGCCAAGTCTAACAGGAGAGATTTATATTGCCCTTACAGATTCCTCCGATTTTCTATTGAAACAGAAAAAAATATTACGGTTACTGCTACTTACATTAGTGAATATATATATATATATATATATATATATATATATATATATATATATATATATATATATATATATATATATATATATATTATATATTATATATACAGGTGTTAATGTTGCAGTTTAAAAACTGTAGTATAAAGCACCCTTCTGGCAAGACAGTGATGGAGTGAATGATAGTTAAAGTTTTTCTTTTTCGGGCCACCCTGCCTTGGTGGGAATCGGCCAGTGTGATAATAAAATAAAATAATAAATAAATATATATATATATATATATATATATATATATAATATATAATATATATATATATATTATATATTTTATTATCACACTGGCCGATTCCCACCAAGGGAAGAGGAGCGATTGGTGGAATGATGATGTGAAGAGAGTAGTAAGGGAGAAAAAGTTAGCATATGAGAAGTTTTTACAAAGTAGAAGTGATGCAAGGAGGTAAGAGTATATGGAGAAAAAGAGAGAGGTTAAGAGAGTGGTGAAGCAATGTAAAAAGAGAGCAAATGAGAGAGTGGGTGAGATGTTATCAACAAATTTTGTTGAAAATAAGAAAATGTTTTGGAGTGAGATTAACAAGTTAAGAAAGCCTAGAGGACAAATGGATTTGTCAATTAAAAATAGGAGAGGAGAGTTATTAAATGGAGAGTTAGAGGTATTGGGAAGGTGGAGGGAATATTTTGAGGAATTGTTAAATGTTGATGAAGATAGGGAAGCTGTGATTCGTGTATAGGGCAAGGAGGAACAACATCTTGTAGGAGTGAGGAAGAGCCAGTTGTGAGTGTGGGGGAAGTTCGTGAGGCAGTAGGTAAAATGAAAAGGGGTAAAGGCAGCCGGGATTGATGGGATAAAAGATAGAAATGTTTAAAAGCAGTGGGGATATAGTTTTGGAGTGGTTGGTGCAATTATTTAATAAATGTACGGAAGAGGGTAAGGTACCTAGGGATTGGCAGAGAGCATGCATAGTTCCTTTGTATAAAGGCAAAGGGGATAAAAGAGAGTGCAAAAATTATAGGGGGATAAGTCTGTTGAGTATACCTGGTAAAGTGTATGGTAGAGTTATTATTGAAAGAATTAAGAGTAAGACGGAGAATAGGATAGCAGATGAACAAGGAGGCTTTAGGAAAGGTAGGGGGTGTGTGGACCAGGTGTTTACAGTGAAACATATAAGTGAACAGTATTTAGATAAGGCTAAAGAGGTCTTTGTGGCATTTAATGGATTTGGAAAAGCGTATGACAGGGTGGATAGGGGGGCAATGTGGCAGATGTTCAGGTGTATGGTGTAGGAGTAGGTTACTGAAAGCAGTGAAGAGTTTTTACGAGGATAGTGAGGCTCAAGTTAGAGGTATGTAGGAAAGAGGGATAATTTCCAAGATAAAAGTAGGCCTTAGACAAGGATGTGTGAGTCACCATGGTTGTTTAATATATTTATAGATGGGTTGTAAAAGAAGTAAATGCGAGGGTCTTGGCAAAGAGGCGTGGAGTTAAAAGATAAAGAATCACACATAAAGTGGGAGTTGTCACAGTTGCTCTTTGCTGATGACACTGTGCTCTTGGGAGATTCTGAAGGAAGTTGCAGAGATTGGTGGATGAATTTGGCAGTGGTGTGCAAAAGAAGAAAATTGAAAGTGAATACAGGAAAGAGTAAGGTTATGAGGATAACAAAAAGATTAGGTGATGAAAGATTGGATATCAGATTGGAGGGAGAGAGTATGGAGGAGGTGAAGTTATTCAGATATTTGAGGGAGTGGACGTTGTCGGGATGGGTCTATGAAAGATGAGGTGTAATCATAGAATTGATGAGGGGAAAAGGGTGATTGGTGCACTTAGGAGTCTGTGGGAGACAAAGAACTTTGTCCTTGGAGGCAAAGAGGGAATGTATGAGAGTATAGTTTTACAACGCTCTTATATGAGTGTGAAGCATGGGTGATGAAATGTTGCAGCGAGGAGAAGGCTGGAGGCAGTGGAGATGTCATGTCTGAGGGCAATTGTGTGGTGTGAATATAATGCAGAGAATTCGTAGTTTGGAAAGATACACAAATAACCCGCACATAAAAGACAGAAGCTTACGACGACGTTTCGGTCCGACTTGGACCATTGACAAAGTCACACTGGTGTGACTTTGTCAATGGTCCAAGTCGGACCGAAACGTCGTCGTAAGCTCTGTCTTTTATGTGCGGGTTATTTGTGTATCGTTCCAGTCACGGTATTGTGCCTTTTTGTTATTTATCGTAGTTTGGAAGTTAGGAGGAGGTGCGGGATTACCAAAACTGTTGTCCAGAGGGCTGAGGAAGGGTTGTTGAGGTGGTTCGGACATGTAGAGAGAATGGAGCGAAACAGAGTGACTTCAAGAGTGTATCAGTCTGTAGTGGAAGGAAGGCGGGGTAGGGGTCGGCCTAGGAAAGGTTGAAGGGAGGGGGTAAAGGAGGTTTTGTGTGCGAGGGGGCTTGGACTTGCAGCAGGCATGCGTGAGCGTGTTTGATAGGAGTGAATGGAGACAAATGGTTTTTAATACTTGACGTGCTGTTGGAGTGTGAGCAAAGTAACATTTATGAAGGGGTTCAGGGAAACCGGCAGGCCGGACTTGAGTCCTGGAGATGGGAAGTACAGTGCCTGCACTCTGAAGGAGGGGTGTTAATGTTGCAGTTTAAAAACTGTAGTGTAAAGCACCCTTCTGGCAAGACAGTGATGGAGTGAATGATGGTGAAAGTTTTTCTTTTTCGGGCCACCCTGCCTTGGTGGGAATCGGCCAGTGTGATAATAAAAAAAATAATATATATATATATATATATATATATATATTATATATATATATATATATATATATATATATATATATATATATATATATATGTGCAATTCTGAACACAGTATACAGTTGATATCAAAATATGCAGAGCAAATACTATGAAAAATAGTAGAATTCCAAGCGTTTTCGTGATTTCTCACATTATCAAGGAACTGAAAAAATAAATGATCAACAGGAAGGCACATAAGGACGAGACTACACTTCACAGTCACCTTACAACACCTGACTTTTTATGATGACATAAGTGAAACAATTTTTATGACCCAAAAAATTTATTCACATTTTTTAAATTATTTTTTATGAGACTATTTTATTATATTCCTCTCAACCATGGACTTGTTAGATACAATTTTCTCAGCTTTTGAAAATCAACTGGATGGATAAAATTTTGTCAGACGAACAAACACAACATTAGAATCTTGTCCACTTCAAATACTATATTTATGTTGTTTTAATCTTAGTTCAAGATTTTCACCAGTTTGGCCATAATAAACTTTATCACATGCTTCACAAGGAATCTTGTAGCTACAACCGTCAGCATTTCTGGTGCAGTTTTTTATCGAATGATTTTTTACTGTATCAAGATTTTTAAATATGACTGATATTAATTAAAATTTTTATACCTGGAGAGGGTTTTGGGGGTCAACGCCCCCGCGGCCCGGTCTGTGACAGGCCTCATGGTGGATCAGGGTCTAATCAACCAGGCTGTTACTGTTGGCCGCACGCAACCTGACGTATGAACCACAGCCCGGCTGGTCAGGTACTGACTTTAGGTGCCTGTCCACTGCCTTCTTGAAGACAGCCAGGGGTCTATTGGTAATCCCTCTTATGTATGCTGGGAAGAAGTTGAACAGTCTTGGGTCCCTCACACTTGTGCTGTCTCTTATCGTGCTAGTGCCCCCCCCCCTGCTTTTCATTGGAGGGAAGTTGCATATCAACCAAGTTTTCATGGTAAGGGAGGACCAACATATTGTTAGTTGAATAAGAGTTGTTGTCCCTTTCTGAATTGTAAAAAAAAAAGTATTTCTAGCAATATTAAAAGATTTACAAATGAAATTTTTGGGTATTTTAGATTATTAATTTCACAAATTTTTCGAAATTTCTTTATCTATAAATTCTAGGCTGCAAATACGTCAAGGTCTCAAAAACATTAATGAGTATACATAGAGTTTAATCTATCTTGATGTGAAGAATATTAGTGTACATAACAGTTACTTGTTGGTTTTATGTAAATTTTAAATTTAAAAACATTGTTCTTCTTAATAACTAAAACATCTAGAAATGGCGATGAGTTTTGTTCAAATTCAACACAAAAAAATTATGGAATGAGCTAAATTATTTACTTTAACAAGAAAATGGTTTGTATCTATATTCTTAGGCCTAAGACACAAAATATCATTATATCTATAACATTTAGCTCTATTGGGAAGGATTTTGTCAAAATATTCCCTATAGAAATGATCCACAGGAATATAATCAAGTTTCGTAAATAGTTTTGAAAATAATATGAATATTAATTTTGGATTATACAATTTGGATTCATTTATAATTAATAAAATCTGGAAAGAATTTAAGATACATTAGACAAGTTAAATTCTTAATGTTTGTGTAGAATATAAACTGTGTTTCACTTATATCATAAAAAGTCAGTGTTGTCTAGTTCCTTATATGTCTTTCTGTTGATTTTTTTTTATTTTTACAGTTCCTCGATAATGTGAGGAATCACGAAAGCGCTGGGAATTCTATTATTTCTTCACAGTGGTTGTTCTTCATATTCTAAAATCACCTGTTTACTGCGATCTAGAGGTCAGAATTTGTTTTTTTTTAGTAAAATAGTATATATCCGCAGTGTGCTGCTACCCTATTCTAGTGTGTGTGTGTGTGTGTGTGTGTGTGTGTGTGTGTGTGTGTGTGTGTGTGTGTGCGTGCGTGCAAGACAAGCCACGGTGGATGAAGAAATTCAGCTCAAGTACTTTCACACGTCTCCATGCGTCATCAGGAGCTATGCAATGTTGCAAGAGTAGTAACAGAAGAAAGGAAAGGAAGTTTTCTCAAAGTAAGATTAGTGTAGCGACACCAGCCACACTAACACCCAACACACCTACACCTGGGGATGGGTAACAGAGGGCATCCCAGACACCAGCCACACTAACACTCAACACAACTACACCTGGGGATGGGTAACAGAGGGCATCCCAGACACAGCCACACTAACACCCAACACAACTACACCTGGGGATGGGTAGCAGAGGGCATCCCAGACACAGCCACACTAACACCCAACACACCTACACCTGGGGATGGGTAGCAGAGGTCATCCCAGACACCAGCCACACTAACACCCAACACACCTACACCTGGGGATGGGTAGCAGAGGGCATCCCAGACACAGCCACACTAACACCCAACACACCTACACCTGGGGATGGGTAGCAGAGGGCATCCCAGACACAGCCACACTAACACCCAACACACCTACACCTGGGGATGGGTAGCAGAGGGCATCCCAGACACAGCCACACTAACACCCAACACACCTACACCTGGGGATGGGTAGCAGAGGGCATCCCAGACACAGCCACACTAACACCCAACACACCTACACCTGGGGATGGGTAGCAGAGGGCATCCCAGACACAGCCACACTAACACCCAACACACCTACACCTGGGGATGGGTAGCAGAGGGCATCCCAGACACAGCCACACTAACACCCAACACACCTACACCTGGGGATGGGTAGCAGAGGCCATCTTAGTTTACATAAAGCAAAGAAGAGCTTAATAGATGCAATAATTAATCCTAAGTTTCATGTAATCACAGCCAACAGGTCACGTGACGTAAGACATTATATTTCACTAATTGGTGATACATGTACAAAAGAATATTATATGTAAACCTTCTAATTAAAAAAGTTAAATGCTATCATTTCTCTGTTTAATATACCTTAAGTCTCCCGAGGATTATAGAATGTTTGAGAATCCCATCGTATATTCCTAAATACTGCCTAGCGATATCTTCGTTATCAATTATGATGCCTATTCCTTGGTTACTTATCTATATTAGTATTCAGATCATTCTTTAAGACCTAATAACTAGACAATTAATGTTTTTTTTCTGTTACAACTAACTTTGGTGAGTCGTAATCCACAAAATTAGTTATAATTACCATGTTGCAAACTCTGATTGCAGCATCTAACCTCGTGTACCTGTAACCTTACATTACCTTTATCCCACCGTAGCTAAATAGGTTTACTCCTAATGGTTATATACCAATGGGCAGGGTACGTTCACGATGGAAAAAACATGAGCATAGGTTCGGAGAACATTGGTCTAATGTCACCAAATCTTCATGAAGCCTCATGACATAGCAGTCCTGCGATTTCATACAGCACTGTTGCTTAAAGTTATGAACAGAAGACTCCATTAAATAGCTGTCGATTTTGTCCAACCTCTGGTGGCCTGGTGGTTAACGCTCTCGCTTCACACGGTGAGGGCCTGGGTTCGATTCCCAGCCAGAGTAGAAACATTGGACGTGTTTCTTTCCACCTGTTGTCTATGTTCCCCATCAGTAAAATGGGTACCTGGGTGTTAGTCGACTGGTGTGGGTCGCATCCTGGGACACTGACCTAAGGAGGCCTGGTCACAGACCGGGCCGCGGGGGCGTTGACCCCCGGAACTCTCTCCAGGTAAACTCCAGGTATAACTTGAACCATATAAGGCATTCCTATCATATTTTAAGAGCGAGGATTCAATTACCTTTCCATGATGGAACTACTGGGTACAATGATCTGAGCAGCAACCCGCCCCAGTGGGTGATTGCAAGGACCGAGAAGGTTGAAGATAGCATTCGACTCTTGGCCCATCCTAATTGAATACTGATGTTAAGCTAATCTGGTTTCAAGTTGTTAATTAGTTCGTCCAGTATATCAAAGCATAGAATGTATGAGACCTTGTAAACACAACCACCACTATTAGATAGTGTGTTGTTAATCAGAAAAAACGATCACTATACGTGAAGGTGTAAGGTACATTACACAATAACGCGGGCATGGTCATACAGGTGCGAATTTAGCTTAAATAGCAACGTTCTTCTTGCCGAATAAGGCAAGCGAAAATTAGTGTATGCAATAATTTCGCAAAAACCATTCTGAAAATAACGAAAAAATTTCATTGTTTATTTATTATTAAATTGTAAACATATTTAAAATATACTTAGTTGGTTTAGGCTAAATTAAATCGCTCTTGTTATAATTTTTTTTTGTTTTAGTACAAAATTATTAATTTTTATATTAACATAAACGAAAAATATATATTTTTAAATGGATAATAGAAAATTGCAGAAGGGACTTAATTTTAAACGAGTTCTTCACCAATTTTACCTATTCGGCACTACATATATAGGTGAAATTGGTCAATTAGCAAGAACTCATTTTAAATTAAGTCCTTCCTCAAATTTTCTCTTATACGTGTCAAGATATATTTTTTCATTTATGTTAATGTAAAAATTAATAATTTTATACCAAAAGAACCTTAGAAAACTTACCTAACCTTATTATAACAAGCGCAATTTAATTTAGCCTAATCCAACTAAATATATTTTTGATAAGTTTTCAATAATTTAATAATAAACACAATGAAATATATTTTTTTCCCTTAGGTTCATAATGATTTCTGCGATATTATTGCATACACAAATTTTCGCTTGCCTTATTCGGCAAGAAGAGAGTTGCTATTTAAGCCAAAATCGCAGGTTTTACCTATTCGACACGACATATATATATTTTTAAATGGGTGACAGTAAGGAGATTGTTCACAGTTGACAGTAATGAGATTGATAGTGATTGACAGTGAGGGATTAAAGGTGGCTAAGAATAAGGAGAATGATAGTGGTTGAGAGTAAGGTGACTGTGGATGGTTGAGAGTAAGGTGACTGTGGATGGTTGAGAGTAAGGTGACTGTGGATGGTTGAGAGTAAGGTGACTGTGGATGGTTGAGAGTAAGGTGACTGTGGATGGTTGAGAGTAAGGTGACTGTGGATGGTTGAGAGTAAGGTGACTGTGGATGGTTGAGAGTAAGGTGACTGTGGATGGTTGAGAGTAAGATGACTGTGGATGGTTGAGAGTAAGGTGACTGTGGATGGTTGAGAGTAAGGTGACTGTGGATGGTTGAGAGTAAGGTGACTGTGGACGGTTGAGAGTAAGGTGACTGTGGACGGTTGAGAGTAAGGTGACTGTGGATGGTTGAGAGTAAGGTGACTGTGGTGGTTGAGAGTAAGGTGACTGTGGATGGTTGAGAGTAAGGTGACTGTGGATGGTTGAGAGTAAGGTGACTGTGAATGGTTGAGAGTTAAGGTGACTGTGGGAAGTTGAAGTAAGGTGACTGTGGATGGTTTGAGAGATAAGGTGACTGTGGATGGTTGAGAGTAAGGTGACTGTGAATGGTTGAGAGTAAGGTGACTGTGGGAAGTTGAGAGTAAGGTGACTGTGGATGGTTGAGAGTAAGGTGACTGTGGATGGTTGAGAGTAAGGTGACTGTGGATGGTTGAGAGTAAGGTGACTGTGAATGGTTGAGAGTAAGGTGACACTGGATGGTTGAGAGTAAGATGACTGTGGATGGTTGAGAGTAAGGTGACTGTGGATGGTTGAGAGTAAGGTGACTGTGAATGGTTGAGAGTAAGGTGACACTGGATGGTTTAGAAGTAAGGTGACTGTGGATGGTTGAGAGTAAGGTGACTGTGATGGTTGAGAGTAAGGTGACACTGGATGGTTGAGAGTAAGATGACAGTGGATGGTGAGAGTAAGGTGACTGTGGATGGTTGAGAGTAAGGTGACTGTGAATGGTTGAGAGTAAGGTGACTGTGAATGGTTGAGAGTAAGGTGACTGTGGATGATTGTCAGTAAGGAGATTAACTGTGATTGACAGTAAGAAACTTAACGGTGGTTGACAGTGTTGAGGTTAACGGTGGTTGACAGTAAGGAGATTAACGGTGGTTGACTGTAAGGAGGTTAACGGTGGTTGACAGTAAGGAGATTAACGGTGGTTGACAGTAAGGAGATTAACGGTGGTTTGACAGTAAGGAGATTAACGGTGGTTGACAGTAAGAAGATTAACGGTCGTTGACAGTAAGGAGATTAACGATAGTTGACAGTAAGGAGATTAACGGTGGTTGACTGTAAGGAGATTAACGGTGGTTGACAATAAGAAAGTTAACTGTGTTAGACAGTATTGAGGTTAACGGTGGTTGAAAGTAAGGAGATTAACGGTAGCTGACAGTAAAGAGATTAACGGTGGTTAACTGTAAGGATATTATCGGTAGTTGACAGTAAGGAGATTAACGGTGGTTGACTGTAAGGAGGTTAACGGTGGTTGAGAGTAAGGAGATTAACGGTGGTTGACAGTAAGGAGATTAACGGTGGTTGAGATTAAGGAGATTAAAAGGTGATTGACAGTAAGGAGATTAACGGTAGTTGACAGTAAGGAGATTAACGGTAGTTGACGGTAAGGAGATTAACGGTGGTTGACAGTAAGGAGATTAACGGTAGTTGACAGTAAGGAGATTAACGGTAGTTGACGTAAGGAGATTAACGGTGTTGACAGTAAGGAGATTAACGGTAGTTGACGGTAAGGAGATTAACGGTGGTTGACAGTAAGGAGATTAACGGTAGTTGACGGTAAGGAGATTAACGGTGGTTGGACAGTAAGGAGATTAACGGTTGTTGACGGTAAGGAGATTAACGGTGGTTGACAGTAAGGAGATTAACGGTGGTTGACAGTAAGGAGATTAACGGTGGTTGACAGTAAGGAGATTAACGGTTGTTGACGGTAGGAGATTAACGGTGGTTGACAGTAAGGAGATTAACGGTAGTTGACGGTAAGGAGATTAACGGTGGTTGACAGTAAGGAGATTAACGGTTGTTGACAGTAAGGAGCATTAACGGTGGTTGACAGTAAGGAGCATTAACGGTGGTTGACAGTAAGGAGCATTAACGGTGGTTGACAGTAAGGAGCATTAACGGTGGTTGACGGTAAGGAGATTAACGGTGGTTGACAGTAAGGAGATTAACGGTAGTTGACGGTAAGGAGATTAACGGTGGTTGACAGTAAGGAGATTAACGGTAGTTGACGGTAAGGAGATTAACGGTGGTTGACAGTAAGGAGATTAACGGTAGTTGACGGTAAGGAGATTAACGGTGGTTGACAGTAAGGAGATTAACGGTGGTTGACAGTAAGGAGATTAACGGTGGTTGACAGTAAGAAGATTAACGGTTGGAATTTCTCTATTCTTTCAGAGTGGTTGTTTTGCATATATATAAATATATATATATATATATAATAATATATATATATATATATTATATATATATATATAAATATATATATATAATCAAGATAGCCAGTTTATTATGCATTAAAAATATATCATTTGATAGACAACTTTCCATGAATGTTGATTCATGTATGAAATGGAAAAAAAAAATTTATGCCAGAGAAAAACGTGAATTTACCGAAAGCAAAACGTCAAATAATTAAATATTCTCCTCTCGTCCGGAAATTACAAACACACAAAGTTCTCTATAAAAAATTAAATTGGAAGTTATGTAAAATGTCTAGTTAAGTTGTTCATTAATTATTCAGGCACGTAATTTTTAAATAATAATTTAATTTATTACAAATGAATTTATTTGATGAATACGAGTATATTTAGATTTTGTGAGGATAGTGAGGCTCAGCTTAGGATTTTTTTAGGAAAGAGGAAGGTTATTTTCCAGTAAAAATAGGCCTTAGGCAGAGTTGTGTGATGTCAGTATGAGTATTTTTTAACAAGCTGGGGTTGTGAATGTGAATGTTCTGGTGTTGGAAAGACGTGTGAGTTGGACCTGACTAGCTTGTGCTAGTAGGTCTGATGCCGTGCTCCTTAAGTGAGTATGACTTGACGTGACTGGGTTGGGTCATTGGCTTAACCCAGTAGGAGACTTGGACCTGCCTCGCATGGGCCAGTAGGCCTGCTGCAGTGTTCCCTCTTTCGTATGTTTTGTTAAAAAATAATCTAATTGATAGTGGGAGTTGGTACAGTTTGCTTTTTACTGATGATACTGTACTTGTAAGAGATTCTGAAGAGAATTTGTAAACAATGGTTGACGAATTTGGGTTGATACATGAGGAAAAAAAGTTGGAGGTGAACATAGGAAAAATGAAGGTGAGGAGAGTACCAAAAAGCTATGTAAGGGAGTATGGTGAAAGTTAATGTATACAGATACAGTGCAGTGTGCTATAACGAACGGTTTTTCATTAAGTGGTCGTATATGGGGGCCTGGAACGGATTACCCCTATAACGAACGAGGTTCTAGAACCAATTAGATTCGTTATAGCATACCCCATTGTATTTGGAAGTGGGTTTGTTGGCGGACGGGGCTATGAAAGCTGAGGTGTAACATGGAAATGACGAGAAAAACGTAGGTGGTGCTTTGAGGCATCTGTGGAGATGACTTTTTTCTTGAAGAATTGGTACCAACATTTTTATATAAATGTGAAGCGTGGGTTTTAAACATTGCAGCGAGGAGGAGGCTAGAGGCAGTGGACACGTCGTGTCTGAGGGCAATGTGTGGAGGGAATATGCAGAGAATTCGTAGTTTGACGATTAGAAGGAGGTGCAAGTTTACTAACGGTATTATTCAGAGGGCTGAGAATGGGTTGTTGAGGTGGTTTAGACGTTTCGAGAGGACTGAGCAAAATACGATGACCTAGAGAGGAGGGGTGTATAAATCTGTAGTGGAGGGAAGAAGGGGTAGGGGTCATCCTAAGAAGGTTTGAGTGAGGAGTTAAAGTAGGGTTTGAGCTTTAGGTGCTTGGACATCCAACAGGCTTGTGTGAGCGTGTTAGATGGGAATGGAGGCAAGAGGCTTTTACAATTTGACGTGTTATTAGAGTGTGAGCAAGGTAACAATTATGAAGGGATTCAGGGAAACCGATTAGCTGGACAGGAGTCCAGGAAGTGGGAAGTACAGAGCCTGCACTCTGAAAAAGGGCTGAAGATATTGCTGCTTGAAGGTTAATTGCGCTTCAGGCAGGTCATTAAGTGTTGTCTTTCCTGAGTCACCCTACCTTTGTGGGTGACGGCCAGATAATATATATAATGTCGTGCCGAATAGGTAAAACTTGCTATTTTGGCTTAAATAGCAACGCTATTCTTGCTGAATAAGGCAAGCGAAAATTTGTGTTTGCAATAATTTCGCAAAAATTATTCTGAACCTAACGAAAAAAAAGTTCGTTGTATTTGTTTATTAATAAATTATTGTAAACTTATCTAAAGTATATTTAGTTGGACTAGGCTAAATTAAATTGCGCTTGTTATAATAAGGTTAGGTAAGTTTTCTAAGGTTCTTTTGGTACAAAATTATTTTTTTACATTAAAATGAAAATTATACGGTATTTATTGTGTTTATAATAAATTCATGTTTAAGAGCAATAAAGTCGAGACATGTCATGCAAAACTTTACTGAAATAAAGTAAAAACGAATATAATTTAATATGAACAATAACTCAAAATAATTAAAATTAAATACACTGAAAAATGCAATAAAGAAACATATCTCGTGTACGTAATTAAGTAGAATTTAATGTATGTAATAATATATATATATATATATATATTATATATATATATATATATATATATATATATATATATATATATGAAGGGAAGGGGGACAAAATAGATTGTAAAATAGTAGAGGAATAAGTTTACTGAGTATACCAGGAAAAGTGTATGGTAGGGTTATTATTGAAAGAATTAGAGGTAAGTCAGAATGTAGGATTGCGGATGAGCAAGGAGGCTTCAGAGTGGGTAGGGGATGTGTAGATCAAGTGTTTACATTGAAGCATATATGTGAACAGTATTTAGATAAAGGTAGGGAAGTTTTTATTGCATTTATGGATTTAGAAAAGGCATATGATAGAGTGGATAGGGGAGCAATGTGGCAGATGTTGCAAGTGTATGGAATAGGTGGTAAGTTACTAAATGTTGTTAAGAGTTTTTATGAGGATAGTGAGGCTCAGGTTAGGGTGTGTAGAAGAGAGGGAGACTACTTCCCGGTAAAAGTAGTCTTAGACAGGGATGTGTAATGTCACCATGGTTGTTTAATATATTTATAGATGGGGTTGTAAAAGAAGTAAATGCTAGGGTGTTCGGGAGAGGGGTGGGATTAAATTATGGGGAATCAAATACAAAATGGGAATTGACACAGTTACTTTTGCTGATGATACTGTGCTTATGGGAGATTCTAAAGAAAAATTGCAAAGGTTAGTGGATGAGTTTGAGAATGTGTGTAAAGGTAGAAAGTTGAAAGTGAACATAGAAAAGAGTAAGGTGATGAGGGTATCAAATGATTTAGATAAAGAAAAATTGGATATCAAATTGGGGAGGAGGAGTATGGAAGAAGTGAATGTTTTCAGATATTTGAGAGTTGACGTGTCAGCGGATGGATTTATGAAGGATGAGGTTAATCATAGAATTGATGAGGGAAAAAAGGTGAGTGGTGGGTTGAGGTATATGTGGAGACAAAAAACATTATCTATGGAGGCAGAGAAGGGAATGTATGAAAGTATAGTAGTACCAACACTCTTATATGGGTGAGAAGCTTGGGTTGTGAATGCAGCAGCGAGGAGGCGGTTGGAGGCAGTGGAGATGTCCTGTTTAAGGGCAATGTGTGGTGTAAATATTATGCAGAAAATTCGGAGTGTGGAAATTAGGAGAATGTGTGGAGTTAATAAAAGTATTAGTCAGAGGGCTGGAGAGGGGTTGTTGAGGTGGTTTGGTCATTTAGAGAGAATGGATCAAAGTAGAATAACATGGAGTGCGTATAAATCTGTAGGGAAAGGAAGGCGAGGTAGGGGTCGTCCTCGAAAAGGTTGGAAGGGGTAAGGGAGATTTTGTGGGCGAGGGGCTGGGACTTTCAGCAGGCGTGCGTGAGCGTGTTCGATAGGAGTGAATGGAGATGAATGGTATTTGGGACCTGACGATCTGTTGGAGTGTGAGCAGGGTAATATTTAGTGAAGGGATTCAGGGAAACTGGTTATTTTTATATAACCGGACTTGAGTCCTGGAAATGGGAAGTACAATGCCTGCACTTTAAAGGAGGGGTTCGGGATATTAGCAGTTTGGAGGGATATGTTGTGTATCTTTATACGTATATGCTTCTAAACTGTTGTGTTCTGAGCACCTCTGCAAAAACAGTGATTGTGTGTGAGTGAGGTGAAAGTGGTGTTGAATGATGAAAGTATTTTCTTTTTGGGGATTTTCTTTTTGGGTCACCCTGCCTCGGTGGGAGACGGCCTGAATTGTTAAAAATATTACATTATATATATATATATTTATTATATATATATTATATATAATATATATATATATAATATATATATATATATATATATATATATATATTATATATATATAATGTCGTGCCGAAAATGTAAAACTGGTCAATTAGTAAGAACTCATTTAAAATTAAGTCCTTTCTGAAATTTTCTCTTATACGTTTAAAGATATATTTTTTTCATTTATGTTAATGTAAAAATTCTTAATTTTGCACCAAAAGAATCTTAGAAAACTTACCTAACCTTATTATAACAAGAACAATTTATTTTAGCCTAACTCAACTAAATATATTTTAGATTTGTTTACAATAATTTAATGCTAAACAAACACAGTGAAATATATTTTTTTCGTTAGGTTCAGAATGATTTTGGCGAAATTATTGCATACACAAATTTTCGCTTGTCCTATATGGCAAGATAAGCGTTGCTATTTAAGCCAAGATCGCAAGTTCTGCCTATTCGGCACGACATATATATATATATATATATATATATATATTTATAATATATATATATATATATATATATATATATATATATATATATATAAATATATAGTAGTGGTACTACTACTAGTGGTACTACTACTACTTGTGGTACTCTACTAGTGGTACTACTAGTGGTACTGCTACTACTAGTTGTACTACTACTACTAGTGGTACTACTACTACTAGTGGTACTACTACTACTAGTGGTACTACTACTACTAGTGGTACTACTACTACCAGTGCTACTACTACTACTACTAGTGGTACTACTACTAGTTGGTACTACTACTACTAGTGGTACTACTACTACTTGTGTACTACTACTAGTGTACTACTAGTGGTACTACTACGTACTATTGTACTACTACTACTAGTGGTACTACTACTACTATGGTACTACTACTACTAGTGGTACTACTACTACCTAGTGCTACTACTAGTACTACTAGTAGTACTACTACTAGTACTACTACTAGTAGTACTACTACTAGTAGTACTACTACTACTAGTAGCACTACTAGTAGTAGTACTACTACTAGTAGTACTACTAGTAGTAGTACTACTACTAGTAGTACTACTAGTGGTACTACTGCTACTTGTGGTACTACTACTAGTGGTACTACTGCTACTTGTGGTACTACTACTAGTGGTACTACTGCTACTAGTGGTACTTCTACTACTAGTGGTACTACTACTACTACTAGTGGTACTACTACTACTATACTACTACTAGTGGTACTACTACTAGTACTACTACTAGTGGTACTACTACTAGTACTACTACTACTAGTACTACTTCTACTAGTAGTACTACTACTAGTGCTGCTACTACTAGTACTGCTACTACTACTAGTACTGCTACTACTAGTACTGCTGCTACTACTAGTACTGCTACTACTAGTAATGCTACTACTACTAGTACTACTACTAGTACTGCTACTACTACTAGTACTGCTACTACTACTAGTACTGCTATTGCTGTTACTAAAATCGTCATCGCTATTACCTTATTCTAAATCACATCTCAAACGATCATCACTATGTGAAGGATAACGTTAATATTTTGGTACATTAATCATCTCAGACAATTATGACGACGTTTATTATTATTGATGATTGAGGAGCGTATTGATGACCAAGTCTCTCTCTCTCTCTCTCTCTCTCTCTCTCTCTCTCTCTCTCTCTCTCTCTCTCTCTTCTCTCTCCCCATTAGTCTTTATCACACATTCTTCCTCTGTATGCCTCCCACCTCTTCTCTCCATCACACACTTCCTGTCTCTCTCTCCCCCTCTATTCTCCTTCACACATTTCCCCTCTCATCTCCATCACTCACCCCTCCACTTCATACTTTC
Source organism: Cherax quadricarinatus (assembly GCF_026875155.1). Taxonomy (NCBI): domain Eukaryota; kingdom Metazoa; phylum Arthropoda; class Malacostraca; order Decapoda; family Parastacidae; genus Cherax; species Cherax quadricarinatus. Next base: position 21,855,515 of record NC_069490.1, on the reverse strand, counting down.
TCTCCATAACACTCTCATACCTTTCCCTCTCCTCTTTAACGTGCTCTCCATCACACTTTCTCCCTCTCTACCTCTCCTCTCGATTCTCCATCACACACACACTACCTAAAATCGTTCATGGTATTACCTTGTTTCCAACAGCACATTAAACAATTATCTCGTAGGGGATGTTAATGTTTTGTTCCATTATACATCCTATACGATTATCTCGTAGTGGATGTTAATGTTTTGTTCCATTATACATCCTATACGATTATCTCGTAGTGGATGTTAATGTTTTGTTCCATTATACATCCTATACGATTATCTTGTAGTGGATGTTAGTGTTTTGTTCCATTATACATCCTATACGATTATCTTGTAGTGGATGTTAGTGTTTTGTTCCATTATACATCCTATACGATTATCTCGTAGTGGATGTTAGTGTTTTGTTCCATTATACATCCTATACGATTATCTCGTAGTGGATGTTAGTGTTTTGTTCCATTATACATCCTATACGATTATCTCGTAGTGGATGTTAATGTTTTGTTCCATTATACATCCTATACGAATTAGTTCAATGATGGTAAACCATAAATATTCCGAAAAAAAATCGTTAATCAGCAATTTCGATTAAAATTGTGATAATTTACATAGCTAAAAAAAATAGTTACGTCAGAAAATACCTCAAATTTCTCTAAAATGTCGAAATGTGCAATAATAGTTTTTTATGGACTTTTCATGTTTTGTTTTTTAATGTAAATATTAAAAATATAGAAACATATGCACTAAAAAAATGACGTTATTGCATATTTCGACGATTCGTGTTTTTAATTGCATATAAATGCATATAAATGCATATAAATCACTGAAAAAGTTTTAAGGTCTATGATTGGAAATAATTTCTTCTCATCGATACCATGCCTAACCCTTCTAGGGTAGGGTAGGTGCCTGAGCCCGAGCCTTTAGCTCATAAGACTGTCATTCCCATTAGCCCCCTTGGGGCGGGGATGGCAGACCAGAGAGGCCTAGCTTGTGGCTAGGCCTGGGGACAGTTGGTCCCAAAGATGAGGTGCTTGTGCCTCCTCCCATGGGAGACTTAGGTCTCAGACACTCCCTAAAGAGGGAGCCAAGGCCGGGCCACCACTTGGACAAGGCCCGGGCCGGGAGAATACCGGCGAATCTTTAACTAACTAACTAATTTCTTCTTCTTCTTCAGAAAATGCAATTGTTGCATCAGTTTCAATTAAGAGGTTAATAATTTAAATTCGACGGGTAGGCTTCATTCTCCATCCATGCCAATAAATGGTAGAATGAGAACCACTTGTAAATCCTATATTCTTTAATGTCTTGAGGCACAGACTGAACCACTTAACGCTGCACCAGACCAAGATGTTATAATACTTAGCATACCACGAGCGGGGATACAACCCGCGATCAGAGAGTCGTAAAACTCCAGACCGACGCGGGTTCTATCCCCACCTGTGATATGGTTTGTTTGCAAGCGTGTCATTACTAATGGCGGTATATCTTGCTGCATCTACTATGGCTCATTTTAAGATGATACGCATCGTTGATACAAATGTTGTGGTTCTCGCTGTCATTTCCTCATTGAATATTAATAAATTATGGATATATTTTGGAGTTGGTAATAAGTTTTGTGGAAAATTGCATTTATCTGAATGTAACTAATTATGTACATAACAGTAAATGATGATAAAGATAATTATTATTTATCAATGTTACATAGACAAGTAGGAATTTGGGACACCTAGGTCGCAAAAAATGTCCCCCTTCGATACCTACCACTGTCATAACTACAAGTTGCTCTGGACCTATTAATTAAATGAATTATACATCAGGAATTCTGGTAAATATATAAATTTGTGGACTGTACATTAAAAAATTATTATATATAAACACAATTACATAACAGAAGGAAAATATATCTTAATATCACTCACCAATTTGACTGGATATTAAGTTGTATCATACTCAGAAAAGCCTCACTAAATTTATGAAAACACTGGCCAGAATTATACACAAATCTAGAGAGCTTATCTGAGGTTCCTGGAGCTGTCTTGTTCAGTCGTCTGATATCTCAAGTTATGCAGGAATGCATGTCCAACAATTTCGCCTCCTATTTGAGAGGTGTCAGCCCAATTTCAACCTCTAGAGCACGAAAATTCCTTCCCATCACACCAACGTTGTACACAATTCAAAACCAAGATGGCTAGTCTGTCTGCGCAGGCGCAGGTCCAGTTTCCCATTTTCCATAATATAATTCTTTTAAATACAGTATGGCCATCTATTTACATATAACTACTGTATTTCTGGAAAATATATACAGTATTTTCCACAAGTTTCATTACATTGCAATTTGCCATATTGTGGCCTCACTAGGTTGAGGGAAGTCAAGGCTGTATCAGTGTTTTACAGCCTATGAGTGTCATCATTCTGCAACCATGGAAGATGCACATTGGATCGTGCATTCACCAAAACACATAGGTATCTTTGTTTTATGAGTAATTTAATGATTCCTCTGTACCTCCTTGGACGAAACAACTGAGATTTGCAAAGCGTCTTTACGATATCCCATAACGTTGCTCTCATTCTTCAATTTATGTAATTGTTATTACAAGTCTCGTACCTGTTCTTGACCTCCTCCTCCTCCCCACGTCATATCTCAGTATTGGATTCATTTATACTTACATGATGTACATGGCTCACTAACCTAGTCAAATATTTTTATGCTTAAGCCTAACGAAATTTAAGACGTGTGAAGATCATTATAGTCCCCAGCGATCTTGACAGCAGCTGCCCCTATGGTCACTTTCCAAACCAGCACGACGGAGTACATGTAATGCAGGTTACTGATGTTATTTGTACATCAGAGAGCATTTACCAAGTGTACAAACAATATGTTATGTAAATTACGACAGAAACAGCCATCCAACACTAATATATTCGAGCAATGTTATCAAATTAACATTTAACTGTCACGAGCTTCTCACTACCATGTGTCTGGCAGGAGACTGCTTAATGATCTTATCAGCTTTAAACAGTGCCCTAAATGCTGACGTTTTCGACACCCCGCTAATCACTGTCAATCGAGGGCAGATTTCTCTACCTATTCCCCCCCCCCATCCTCCCTGACTCAAGGAAGATCCCTGCAAATTGTCTACGAATCAATTCCTGAACTGTGTTGGGCCTTCGTTCTGTTTATTCATGTTCTTGCCTTGTATTCCCGAGAGAACGGGAGATCCGCCTACTTAAAGAGAGAATGTCGTACTGCAAACCATGGACCATCGACGTACAATTGATTTTTTGCAGAGGTTCACAAATGTTAGCATGGCTTCTCGACTTCCTTCTGCTACACCTACTTATCCTTCATTTTTTGTACGCAGTAAATTTCAAGAGTTTCGCTTTGATCCTTTGGCGATAGAGATGGCGGCTCAGATAAAGTCACTACTACAATATTTATTCACCAAGATTTTACTTCAATGTTCTCCCTCTCTTCCTCGGTGCATCTGTCTTGTACGGTAGACACCACCTCTGTCACTATGGACGTTTGAAAGATACCGTCCTCCTCACTTCCCAGTAAATGTTCATGGGTCTTCTACAGACCCTTGTGATGTTAGGTAAGACACATATGCAACAGTTAGGTATCTTTATTTTGAAACGTTTCGCCTACACAGTAGGCTTCTTCAGTCGAGTACAGTAAAGTTGATAGGCTCCATCCTGTCCTTTCAACTTCATATTGTTTCAGACTTCGGAACAATGCTCTTCTCCAGACTGAGGGACTGACCACCTCAAAACTTTAAGGGTGATGGACTGATTACATCGTCTTCAAGTCTCTTCTGCTTCTATCAACTTTTCTGTACTTGACTGAAGAAGCCTACTGTGTAGGCGAAACGTTTCAAAATAAAGATACCTAACTGTTGCATATGTGTCTTACCTAACAACCTGTCGGTATTTTATACCATTTTAATGTTCAGACCCTTGTGATGTTTTTGAAGATACAACCTACTTGAGCTTTCCTATTACAACCACAAGTCAACCCAGTCCTCCTTGTAAAGTACCATCTTTGCACCTCCTACATATCTGTTTCCTCTCCAACTCCCAGATTAAGAAACGGTGGACGTAATTTCAACATATCCACTGTGCTGTAGTTCCTGATTCTTCTGATAATCGTGAACGCAATAAAGCGCTTCAAGACTTACATTTGTCATTTGCTACCTTTGTTTTTGTACTTCTTATTGTAGTTAACTACACAAGAAGTCTTACATAAGCTATGTCTAGTTCTTGAGGAGCATCTAAGCCTTTGGATTAGTTCCCCGAAATGCACTGCATAGTGGTTTTTTTCTTTGTGCCGTCCTGCATCTCGGACTACAGAAGGAAGCCTTTGCTTCAAAAGAATTTTCCTGATTACATACCGTTTTGCACTGAGAAATCCTTTTCCTGACGCTCCAGTATTTTTAAATGTTATCCATTTACTCTGTACAAAATGAGCCCATCTCTGCAGTGTCACATAAACTCTGACTGAAAGGTTAAACCTCAGAAACTGAAAGAATAAATTTAAGAGTAGAATGGAAGTCTTAAGAAAACGCGTTGTTGGAGTCGAGTTTTTTCTCACAATGGGACAGCATAAGAAGAAAATAATTAACAATTGTGCACCTTGTGATTATTACCACTATTTCTAGCACACTTGTAGATACTTATATTGAAAACTGATCTGGACAGTGCGCCATCACTAGACTGACCCTGGAAAGCTATGGTAGGCAGTTTGAAAATGTGGCACTGCATCCTATAAATTCATATTCTACTCATCTTAGGAAGACTGGAAGTCGATAGTTGATGTGATTTTGATTAAAAGTAACCAAAGAGGTAAAGTAAACAGTATTAATTTGTCTGATTGGACCATTTAGTACAGTTAAGAGACACAGACGTTCCCACACCAGCGTGCCTGGTGTGGGATTCGTCTGTAAAAACCACGTGAAGGGGATTTTCCCAGTGAATTCAGCTCTACAGGAGCATGACAAGAGAGCAGCCTACCAGGAAAGACTGTGGGGGTTACTGATACCAGGAAAGACTGTGGAGGTTACTGATACCAGGAAAGACTGTGGGGGTTACTGATACCAGGAAAGACTGTGGAGGTTACTGATACCAGGAAAGACTGTGGGGGTTACTGATACCAGGAAAGACTGTGGAGGTTACTGATACCAGGAAAGACTGTGGGGGTTACTGATACCAGGAAAGACTGTGGAGGTTACTGATACCAGGAAAGACTGTGGGGGTTACTGATACCAGGAAAGACTGTGGGGGTTACTTATACCAGGAAAGACTGTGGGGGTTACTGATACCAGGAAAGACTGTGGGGGTTACTGATACCAGGAAAGACTGTGGGGGTTACTGATACCAGCAAAGACTGTGGGGGTTACTGATACCAGGAAAGACTGTGGGGGTTACTGATACCAGGAAAGACTGTGGGGGTTACTTATACCAGGAAGCTGTGGGGGGTTTCTGATACCAGGAAAAACTGTGGGGGTTACTGAAAACCAGGAAAGCTGTGGGGGTTACTGATACGCAAAGACTGTGGGAGTTACTGATACAGCAAAGCGATGTGGGGTTACTGATACCAGGAAAGACTGTGGGGGTACTGATACCAGGAAAAAACTGTGGGGTTACTGATCCAGGAAAGACTGTGGGGGTTACTGATACCAGCAAAGACTGTGGGAGTTACTGATACCAGCAAAGACTGTGGGGGTTACTGATGCCAGCAAAGGCTGTGGGGGTTACTGATACCAGCAAAGACTGTGGGGGTTACTGATACCAGCAAAGACTGTGGGGGTTACTGATACCAGCAAAGACTGTGGGGGTTACTGATACCAGGAAAGACTGTGGGGGTTACTGATACCAGCAAAGACTGTGGGGGTTACTGATGCCAACAAAGACTGGGGGTTATGTACCAGCAAAGGGCTGTGGGGGGTTTCTGATACCAGCAAAGACTGTGGTAGTTACTGATACCCGCAAGACTGTGGGGGGGTTACTGATACCAGCAAAGACTGTGGGGGTTACTGATACCAGCAAAGGCTGGGGGTTACTGATACCAGCGAAGACTGTGGGGGTTACTGATACCAGCAAAGACTGTGGGGGTTACTGATTCCAGCAAAGACTGTGGGGGTTACTGATAACAAAGACTGTGAGGGTTACTTATACCAGCAAAGACTGTGGGGGTTACTGATACCAGCAAAGACTGTAGGGGTTACTGATACCAGCAAAGACTGTGGGGGCTACTGATACCAACAAAGACTGTGGGGGGTTACTGATACCTGCAAAGACTGTGGGAGTTACTGATACCAGCAAAGACTGTGGGGGTTACTGATACCAGCAAAGGCTGGGGGTTACTGATACCGCGAAGACTGTGGGGGTTACTGATACCAGCAAAGACTGTGGGGGTTACTGATTCCAGCAAAGACTGTGGGGGTTACTGATAACAAAGACTGTGGGGGTTACTTATACCAGCAAAGACTGTGGGGGTTACTGATACCAGCAAAGACTGTAGGGGTTACTGATACCAGCAAAGACTGTGGGGGCTACTGATACCAACAAAGACTGTGGGGGGTTACTGATACCTGCAAAGACTGTGGGGGTTACTGATACCAGCAAAGACTGTGGGGGTTACTGATACCAGCAAAGACTGTGGAGGTTACTGATACCTTCAAAGACAGTGGGGGTTACTGATACCTGCAAAGACTGTGGGGATTACTGATACCAGCAAAGACTGTGGGGATTACTGATACCAGCAAAGACTGTGGGGATTACTGATTCCAGCAAAGACTGTGGGGGTTACTGATACCAGCAAAGACTGTGGGGGTTACTGATACCAGCAAAGACTGTGGGGGTTACTGATACCAGCACATGAACTGCCTCCGACAAGCAGCTGGGAGATGAGGGGCTGTACAAGCCATCCTGGACGAGGTTACCAGAGGCAGCCCGCACCCGCTATGAGCTCGTATAGAAGCAAGAAGGGATGTGTATAGTGTTGCTGGGTTTAAATCCACAGTTTAGTGTTTCTCTGAAGGGAAGTGCTGGAACAATGGACTTCCTGGCCACTGAAGAAGTAATCAGAAAAGACTTTAGTGTAGTGGGAACTGGTATGCTGGATGTTATTAGTTTTATGCATGACTAATTTTGATTAAATTGTACTCTGTTCTTAAATAATTTTGAGGATTCATATTTATTACATATATTACATATATATATTACATATATATATTTATTACAAGTACATTTACAAGGTGTACAGACCTAGCTGACATCAGTGACATACTACGGTATAGGGAGCCCATTGTTATGCAGAGCATTTCGAGCAAATTAGGTCAATGTCCCTGGATGCGACCCACAGCAGGCGACTAACACCCAGGTACCCATTTTAAACTGATGGACAGGGACAGCAGGTGTCTTATGGAAACACGTCCCTAATGTATTCCAGCCGTACCGGAGGAGATTCGAACCCCGGATCTCAGTGTGCGAGTTCAGTTTTATGCCTTAAAGGATACACCCACATTCTGCTTCTCTTTATCTTCGGCTTAAAGGATCCATTTACATCCTTCACTTCATCCTGTGCTCAAAGGATACCTTCAAACCCACTTTAAAGTACTTACACGTTTTTCCTAAAACATTTTCCTTCCATCTTGTAAATTAAAGAATCCTAAAGGCACTACCCATCTAGATATTGATTTACTTCATCTTGTTCTCTAAAGTACCTTAAGTAAGGAGCAGCTTTACAACCTTGAGTTGCAGGGGACTGAGTAGCAACATTCCCGGAGCAATATTGCTTACCAAGAATGTTATAGGATGGAGAGGGAGGGAGAGAGATAGGTAGGTAGAGAGGGTGGGATAGAGGAAGGGAGGGAGGGAGGTAGGTAGGTAAAGAGGGAGGAGAAATTTTTCTAGTCAATCTGCCGGGACGATATTAGACCCTGCCAGTCTTAATGCTGCGATATTAACAGCGCATTAGACGAGAAGAGGAGGGAGAGGTGGGGAGATTGATGGAAGGTGGGGAAGAAAGAGAGGGGGGGAAGGATATAGAGATGGGGAGAGAGGTGAGAAGGCAGGAGAAAGCGATAGGGAGAATTGGAAAGGTGGTGACCAAGAAGAAAGGAGAGATGAAGAGGAAAGAGAAAGATGGGAAGGGAGAAAGAAGAGGTGAGAGGTAGTATATAGGTCTGAGTAAAGTAATCAGTCTCTGGCCACCTTCCATCCCCATGAGTCTCTGTATAGAACTTCTGGCAGGATTCCGGTGGACGCTCCGACAAGTGACTTGTGACTATTTGGTTTGCAAAATGGTTTTCTTAAATCATGCAAGACTGTGCCTCCTCTCCTTTTAGAAAATCTTACATTTAGTGCAGACACACAGTAAAAATGGCTACACTAAATTCGATTTTTATATATGTTACGTTGATTATTTACACGCTCAAAATTATATTTACATGTACTAACATATTATTTGGACATAGTCGTTGGAAATAGTTGGGACAAAGACTGTATTTACATCTCTTCTCTCTAGGAACAGCTGCAATATACGTATTGATGGCTGCCTGTCTTAGTGCGTATAAACAAGTTTGACTCTCCACAAAGTCCTGGTGGCGAACCCTAAGTGATTTGGCCTTGCACATAACACAACTAAATCTCTTGTTTTGAAAACTGCTAAAATAATAGAGTCAATGAAGACAGGTCATGGTGTAAGAAAGGTCGTCTTTGATGGTCACGTATCTTGTAATCCAATATGAAAAGGTATTGGGGGGAAGGAGGGTTGGACGGGGGGTAAACTGACCAAGGAAGTGGTGTATACTAAAGGCGAGAGCTACTTATGTCATGCTAATGTTGCTTGTTCTTTTGAGCTGTCTGACAGCTGATTCTAGACTGGAATATAGAAAATATAGAGCTCTTTTTCGCAAAAACAATGATGGGTTACAAGGAAAAATTTATTATAGGGAAAAAAATCATGATCGTTAAAAATAAACGGGGATAAAGAAGTCAACCAGAAAAAAATTTAAAAAAATTTTTTTTGCTCACACTTAGATTAAGAATGGCCCACTGGTGTTCAAGCAATTTTAAAAAATCAAACAGTCTACTTCAGATTTTCCGAACATTAACACTTTATCCTACTTTGCCGTAGGAAAATTTGCTGTCGTAGAAAGAGCGAGTGAAAAGATTCTTGTTTTCTTAAATTAAAATCTCTTAGCTTTCCCCTGATGGTACATAGGCTTTTTTTTTTTTTTTATTCCGAATTTTCCCCTCTCTCTTTCTCTCTCTCTCTTCTCTCTCTTTCTCTCTCTTCTCTCTCTCTTCTCTCTCTCTCTCTCTCTCTCTCTTTTCTTTCTCTTTTTCTTTCCCCTTTTTCTCTCTCTTTCTCTCTCTTTTCTCTCTCTCTTCTTCTCTTTCCCCCTCTCTCTCTCTCCCCCTCTCTTCTTCTCTCTTCTCTCTCTCCCCCTTTCTTCTCTCTCTCTCTCTCTCTCTCTCTCTCTCTTTTCTCTCTTTCTTTTTTCTCTCCCCAATTTCTTCTTCAGCCCCTCATCCATTATATTACCTTTTTTCCCCTAATCCTCCCCATAGTCTACCCCTTTTCCCCTCCTTCCTTTTCGTATGTACTTTTCCCCTCTATCCCTCCTCTTTCCCTTTTCCTCCTTTTTTCCCTTCTTTTTTTTCCCTTTCCCCTCACAAGAATGAAAAGCTGGCTTGGGCCCCCGGGTATCTCGGGAATCAATCAGCAAAATAAAACAGACTCAGATGCTCTCAATTCCCCAGAAAATAAAAACGTCCCCCAGTGGCCTCTGGAGCTGGAAAGCCGCCCACACACACGCCGGGGTTGAATTCGCAGACATCATGCTTCCTGTTCGAACCCACTCATCCGCATAGGTCTTGAACCCCGGGGCCTTCTGTTGGTACTGGACTCCACGACGGGAGTTGGTGTCTGTGGCACCTTGTAGAGGATTCAAACTCACTGCATAAACTTATGCTTTGAAACCCTAAAAACGATAATGGCTGGTTCATTTGACCCCACCCGACCCAAATTTTCTGATATCCCTGTTTTTTTCAGGGGAAAGGTTCATGGGTAATGAAATGTTTCCTGTATCGATAGCTTTTAAAATTTTGACAGGATTATGCTAAATAATAGATCGTTAATAAAAAAAAAAATGATATTTAAAAATCCCCCCGGCCGGGGTTTAACCCCCAATCGTGTCATTACGATTTCTTGAGTAATACTGTAAACATACTTGACAAAATAAAGTTAGAAAAAAAGATAAAAGTTGCAAAAGCAGATTTAAAAATAATTTTTTTTAATGACAATATTATCAATATGATAGTGATTTAACGATACTAATGCTAACTTTTTTTGTGTTTATGGTTCCTTGATAACAGGGAATGACAGACTTCAGGGTCAGACGTCAGGGTCAATGTCAGGGGCGAATGTAGGGTCACTGTCCGGGTCACTGCCAGGGTCAGATGTCAGGGTCAGACTGCAGGGTCAGACTGTCAGGGGCAGACTGTCAGGCAGAGTGCCAGGTCAGCTGTTTAGGTCAACTGTCGTGTCAGACTGTCAGGGCAGATGTCAGGGGCAGACTGTCCGGTTTAGACTGTGGGTCAGACGCCGGGCACTGTCAGGGGAGTCTGTCGGGTCAGACTGTCAGGGTCAGGGCTGTCGGATCGACTGTCAGGGGCGATATCAGGGTCGACTGTCGGGTCAGCTTCAGGGGGCAGATGCCCGGGGGAGACGTAGGGTGACGTCAGGGGGAGAGTCAGGGTCAGACTGTCAGGGTCAGACTTCAGGGCAGACTGTCAGGGTCAGAGCAGGGTTTAGACTGCCGGGTCAACCCGTCAGGGTCAGCGTCAGGGTCGCGTCAGGGTCAGCTGCAGGGTCGACTGTCGGATCAGACTGTCAGGGTCAGACTGTCAGGGTCAGACGTTTGGGTCAACTGTCAGGGTCAACTGTCGGGTCAGATCCAGGGTCAGACTGTCAGGGGCGACTGTCAGGGTCGACTGCCAGGGTCAGACTGCCAGGGTCAGCGTCAGGGGCAGACTGTCAGGGTCACTGTCGGGTCAGACTGTCAGGGTCGATGTCGGGGCCAAATGTCAGGATCGACTTCAGGGTCGACTGCAGGGTCGACGCAGGGTCAGAGTCAGGGTCGACGTCCGGGTCAGACTGTCAGGGGCAGACTGCCGGGTCAGACTGTCAGGGTAAAAAGTCAGGGTCAGATGTCGGGTCAACTGCAGGGTCAGACTACCACTTGACACCCCTGTAGTCTGGATTATATCTACCGGTAAATTTTTATATACCAGTAGATTTTACCAGTAATTATATTACCGTAGATTTATAAAACGTAAATTTTTAAAAAACAAAAGATTTATATAACAAAATAATTTATATAAACCAGTAGATTTTATATACCGTAGTTTATATATCCCGTAGATTTTTTAAAATTTCAGTAGATTTTACAATAGATTTATATATACCCCGAGATTTTATTACCAGTGATTTATTACAGTAAATTTATATACCGTAGATTTATATATACCAGTAGATTTTATATACCCGTTTTATTTTTATTCCGTAGATTTAATATACCATGATTTATAATACCAGTAGATTTATTTACCGTGATTTTTTGTCAAGATTTTTTTTTTATTTTTATTTTTACGTGAGTGAGTTAACCTGGTTCAAGACGAGTTAGGAACAGAACCGTTCAGCACCTCTGATCTGTTGATGTAGTTGTTGTTCAGCACCTCTGATCTGTTGATGTAGTTGTTGTTCAGCACCTCTGATCTGTTGATGTAGTTGCTGTTCAGCACCTCTGATCTGTTGATGTGTTTTGTTTTAGCACCTCTGATTGTTGATGTAGTTGTTTTTCAGCACCCCCTTTATTGTTTATGTAGTTTTTTCGCACCTCTGATCTGTTTTGTTGTTGTTGTTCGCCCCTCTGACTGTTATGAGTTGTTCAGCACCTTGATTGTTGATGTGTTTTTCAGCATCTGATCTGTTGTGTAGTTGTTCGCACCTTTTCTGTTTATGTAGTTGTTCAGCACCTCTGATTTTTGATGGTTTCTCAGCACCCCCTTGATTGTTTTGTAGTTGTTTAGCACCTTGATTGTTGATGTTTTTGTTTAGCACCCCTGATCTGTTATGTTGTTTTTCCACCTCTGATCTGTTTATGTAGTTGTTTAGCACCCCTGACTGTTTATGTTGTTTTCGCACCCCTGATCTTTGATGTAGTTGTTCAACCTCTGATCTGTTGATGTAGTTGTCGTTCGCACCCCGATCTGTTTTTTGTTGTTTTTTCACACCTTGATCTTTGATGTTTGTTGCTAGCACCTTGACTGTTGATGTAGTTGCTCGCACCTCTGATTGTTGATGTAGTTGTTCAGCACCTTGATCTGTTGTGTATTGTTCGCACCTCGATCTGTTGGAAATTGTTCGCACCTCTGATTTTAAAGTAGTTGCTCGCACCTCTGTCTGTGATGTAGTTGTTTTCCCCCTCGATCTGTTGATTTGTTGTTCACCCTTGATCTGTTGTGTTGTTGTTAGCACCTCTGATCTGTTGTGTTTTTGTTCACACCTTGATCGTTGTGTTGTTTTTTTTAGCACCTCTGTCTGTTGATGTTGTTGTTCAGCACCCCGTCTGTTGGGTGTTTTTGTTCGCACCCCTGATCTTTGATGTTTTTGTTCAGCACCCCCTGATTGTTGATGTTTTTTGTTCCGCCCTTGATCTGTTGATGTTGTTTTCAACCCCCTTTTCTGGAGTTGTTTTTCAACCTCTGACTGTTATGTTTTGTTCAGCACCTCTAAACTGTTGATATTGTTTTTCAGACCCCTTTATTGTTTTGTTTTGTTCAGCCCTCTGATCTGTTGATGTGTTTTTCAGACCTCTGATTGTGTGTTGTTGTTCAGCACCCCTTTATTGTTGTGTTGTTGTTCACACCTCTGACTGTTGATGTAGTTGCTCGCACCTCTGTCTGTTTTATTGTTGTTCAGCCCTTGATCTGTTGATGTTGTTGTTCAGCACCCCGATCTGTTGGGTTTTTTCAGCACCTTGTCTGTTGATGTAGCTGCGTTGCACCCCTGATCTGTTGATGTTGTTGTTTAACCTTGATCTGTTGATGTAGTTGTTAGCCCCTCTGTCTGTTATGTTTTGTTCAGCCCTTGATTGTTGATGTGTTTTTCTTCAGCACCTTGATCTGTTTTGTTGTTTGTTCAGCACCTCTGATCTGTTGATGTAGTTGTCGTTTTAGCACCTCTGATTGTTATGTAGTTGTCGTTTAGACTCGATTGTTTATGTGTTGTTGTTCGCACCCCTACTGTTGAGTAGTTTTTGTTCGCACCCTTTTATCTGTTTTTGTTTGTTGTCAGCACCTTGATTGTGATGTATTGTTGTTCAGCACTCTGATTGTTGATGTGTTTTTTTTCCACCCCTTTATCTGTTTATGATTGTTCAGCCCCTTTGGGTCTGTTGATGTTTTGTTTTAGCACCCGATCTGTTTTTATGTAGTTTTTGTTCACACCTCTGTCTGTTGATGTATTTTCGCCCTCTGACTGTTGATGTGTTGTTCAGCACCTTGATCTGTGAAGAGTTGTCGTTGACCCTTTATCTGTGCTGTAGTTGTTTTAGCACCTCTGATCTGTTATGATTTTCAGCACCTCTGATCTGTGTGAGTTTTTTCAGACCTCTGATCTGTTGATTAGTTGTCGTTTTAGCACCTCTGATCTGTTGATGTAGTTTGTTCAGCACCTCGACTGTTGATGTATTGTTCACACCTCTGATCTGTTGATTAGTTGTTCGCACCTCGATCTTTGATGTTGTTGTTCCCGCACCTCTGTCGTTTAGTAGGGTTTTTCGGGACCCTGATCTGTTATGTAGTTTTGTTTACACCCCTGATTGTTTATGTAGTTGTTGTTCAGCCCTCTGATTGTTATGTATTGTTTTTCAGCACTCTGATCTGTTTTGTAGTTGTTGTTCAGCCCTCTGATCTGTTGTGTGTTGTTGTTTAGCACCTCTGATTGTTTATGTGTTGCTGTTCAGCCCTCTGATCTGTTGATGTAGTTGCTGTTCAACCTTGTCTGTTTTATGTAGTTGCTGTTCCCCTCTGATCTGTTGGTAGTTGCTGCTCGCACCTTGACTGTTGATGTGTTGCTGCCCGCACCCCGACGTTGTGTAGTTGTTTTTTCAGCACCCTGATCTGTTGATGTGTTGTTTTTCAGCCCTCTGATTGTTTATGTAGTTGCTGTCAGCACCCCTGATCGTTGATGTAGTTGTTTCCCCCTCTGATCTTTGATGTAGGTTCAGCCCCCTGATCTTTGCAGAATCGTTTAACACCTAGGTCTGCTCTGAACACCCCTCTCCGTCCACCTCCACCCTTATTCCGACCCATCCATCCCAATTCTCTCGTCCCCCATGTTTCTTTCTTCCTTCCTCCTTCCCCACATATTTCCCTTTCCCAAAATCTTCTTTCCTTTTTCCCCCCCCCTCTCCCAGCTTGTATCTTTTACTTCCCATTACATCACACCCCTTTTCCCACTCCCAAAATTCTCCCACTTCTCTTGCCTCTCCCTTTTTCCCTTTTCCCCTCCCTTCTCCTCCTTTTAACCACTCCTTACTTCTCCCATTCTTCCCCCTTTACTCATTCTTCAGTCTCCCCCCTACTCTTCCTCGTCTCTTCGCTCTATCTCTGTTTTTCCCCTTCCACCCATTCATTATCCCCCGTCTTTCCCCCATTTCCCCTCCATGTCCCCTTCTTTCCCCCATTCTTTTCCCTTTTCCCCCTAGACCCTCTAGTCTTCCTTAATTTTCACTTTTCCCTTTTCCAAACTTTTTTTTTTTAAATTTTGCCGTCTCCTCTTTGTCCATTCCGTCTTTCCTTTTCAGCGTTGTTTTTCTACTTTCTTTCTTGCATCGCCCCCATTTCTCACTTTTGTGTGTCTTATCTTTCTTTCATCCTCTCTCTCTCTCTCTCTCTTCTCTCTCTTATTCTTGGGTTATTTATTTCCTGCCTCGCATCCCACTCTCCTTACCATCTTCTCGACACCTTCCCTTTTCTATTCCTATTTTTTCCTTCATTTCTCACTCCTTCTGTCTGTTCTTTTACCCACCCTCCCTCTCCTCTTTCTCTCCCTCCCTCCCTCCCTTCCCTCCATCCTTCCCTCCATCCCTCCCTCCATCCCTCCCTCATCATACTTGAGACTCGAGAGGATTGAGTGGAGGCGGCAGAGAATATTTTAATAAACTAGTGAGAAATTTTCTTTGATGATGACATGGTGACTGATGATGACATGATGATGACATGGTGACTGATGATGACATGATGATGACATGGTGACATGATGATGATGAGATGAGGACTGATGATGATTGATGATGATGAGGACTCATGATTGATGATATGGCATGATATGATTGACTAATATGATGACTGATATGACTGATGGCATGATGACTGATATAACTGATTATGACATGACTGATATGATGACATGATTGATATGACCGATTATAACATGATTGATATGATGACATGACTGATGACATGGACTGATGATATGATTGATGACATGATCACTGATAATGACTGATGATAACCGCTGACTGATGATAACCTAACTGGTATTGTTAAATATCTTATAAATACCAATAATTTGATGATTAAGACACAGGTACAACAGATTTATATCTTCATTATTGAAATTTCACAGTAGGCTTCTTCAGTCAAATACAGAGGCAAAGTATTTGAGGTGGTCAGTCCCTCACCCTGGAGAAGAGTTCAGCTTCATGGTCGGGAACGACATGGAGCTGAACTCTTCTCCAGGCTGAGGGACTGACCACCTCAAATATTTTTTCTCCAAAGTTGATGGACTGATTACATCAGCTCTTTCATTACTGCTGCTGCCTTTGTATTTGACCGATGAAGTCTATACTGTGTAGGTAAAACGTTTCAATAGTAAAGATACCCAACTGTTGCACCTGTGACTTAGTCTTCATGACTGATAATGATGGCTGATAATGACTGATGATGATTGGTGATTGATGATGAATAATGACTGGTGACTGATGATGACTGATAACTGGTGTTTGATGACTGATGATGGTTACTGATGGTGAATAATAATGGTGACTGACTCTTGATGACTGATGATTGATGACTGATGATTGATGACTGATGATGAGGGGTGAAGATAAGGAGGATGGTGATAATAGCGAGTTATAAGAGTCTTGATAATGAAATTGGTTATGATAACGATATTGATTAAGATGAAAATGATGAGTGTGACTACGTTGACAGTGATGATTTTTACGATAACACTGATAATGAGAACATAATGATACTGAAAATGGTAACACTGCGCCTCCTCCAACCTACGAATTTCTCAGCAAAATATTTACACCACACATAGCCCTCAGACAAGACATCTCTACCGCCTCCAGCCTCCTCACTACAGTATTTAGAACTCCAAGTTTCACACCCATACAGACGGTGCTGCTACCCTATACTCTAATAAATTTCCCATTTTGCTTCCACTGATAACTTTGAAGATTCCACACTCTTCAACGCACCATCCATTTTTTTTTTATCCGTCGTCAATTTTATGGTTCACCTGGTCATTCATAACACTATCTGCTGATAAGTTCACTCCTAAATATCTGAGCATATTCAGTTCTTCCATATTCCCGTCTTCCAGTCTGATACCTAATCATTCATTACATAATTTTTTGTTACACTCATCACCTAGCTCTTGAACAGATCAATTTTGATACACCGCCCGTTTCCCCCCGAGTCGAGTTTGGGTGACCCAAAAAAAAAAAATGAAAGAACACTTTCATCACTCATTCCATCACTATCTTGTCAGAGGGGCGCCGATACTATAGTTTAAAACTGTAAATATCTCCACCGCTTTTTCAGTTTTCAGAGTGCAAGCACTATATTTCTACCTCCAGGACTCGTGTCCGGCTAACAGGGGTGGCTAATATCTAGCATTCCATGAGCCAGTTTTTTCAAGGTCTAGTTTAGATGCGCCATTTGCCACTTGTACCCCCATTCACTTTCAGTATGGACATATTTAGCTTTTTTCACATAAAATGATTTAATATCATGACAAGATAAATATTAATGAGTCTGTTAAGTCTGCTTTAATTTCGTCAAACTTGTAATGGTTGGAGTTAAATTAGTTATTTAGATTAGCAGAGAATTTTTCAAATTTAAATCAGTCACGACCTCTGTTTTCAATTTCATGGATGACAATACTTTTTCGTATCTGTATGTTGTTCCAAAATGACAGAACATTGGGCAAATTTTCTTAGTTCTGGAAAATGTTCACGGGGTAATGATCGCCAAAAATTGTCATAACCATTTGGGATTGAAGGAAACTCATCAAATTTAATTTTCAGTAATGAATTTTTCAAATCAATAAGTTCCATTTGTATGTTACTAGGCAACGACAGGATTTTTTATTCACTATGTTAAAATCGGTTTATAAACGCAGTCTTCAGCAAAATCACTAAAACGATTTTCAAAATATGGAAGCTGCCTCAAATCCTCATTTTCTAACAGAGTTCAACATTTTAACATCTTGAATGTACTGATATCATTTACTAAGCTAGGAAATAATTTGTTCTTGTCCTGCAGTTTCAAATTTAGATCATTGAGATGGCTGGTAACATCAGATATAAAAATGCTGAATCAAATAGCCATTTGTTGCCACATAAAAGTGGTCTTCTGGCAGTTTATTTTTCCCTGCTAGAAAATACTGAACACTATTTTACAGTTTCAAAAATGTGCACCAGATATGACATTCTCTAAAAGATGTGCACCAGATACGAAGTTACTTAAACGAATTTATAATTTTTTCTACAAATAGGTTATTGGTTAATACTTTCTATACGAGTAGGCTTGCTTTTTATCATGACTGGGGTGCAATGCGCCACTTTTGGCGCTTGCGCCATAATTGACCATCCAGGGGCTAACCGTTCGAAAAAAAATCTGGATTTTTTCCTTGAGATTCATAACATCCCGTTACCTCCCACTGTGGTGCTGCTTATTCACCTCCCAGAGCAGTCATGTGTATTACAAAAATTCTTAAAACGGACTTACCCATTTGTTCATTTAACTGCGGAAACTCCAAGGCACTTGCTTGTGTATGGTCTAAGTTTGGTTAAGCTCCGGTGTAAAGCAACTCAAGTTACCTACCATCATCTAAAGTTACAGTGCTGTTATTTAAGGAGAATAAGTGGCTGATTTTCTTCTCTAGAGAAATCCCATTTCCCTAGATGGTGTACTAGTAAACTAGAGCATAGTAGTACATCATTAAAAATAGTGACTCGCTAAACAGAACCCTTTGATGGTGGTAGTAATGCTAGGAAAATTAAATTATTTGATGGTTGTATTGGTATTAAAATACAAAAAGCCATTTTTGGATGAGAGTTGAACTAGCTGCAGACAATTTAATCATAAGTTTGGGTCATGATATACTTAGTCCAAAGCTATACTCACCAATCATAATTAAAGCAAAAGGACACAAGTGCAACTAATGTGACATTTTATTGTGGCAACGTTTTGCTCTCCAGGAGCTTTATCAAGCCGTAACGGCTGGACAAATAAACTGTGTAAAGTTCCAGTATGCGCATAATTGAAAAGTACGGGCTTGCAACGCAGCGAATTTCCTGTTGGGTTTATAAGGGCCACTGACAGTTTACGCCGTAACGAGCCTGGCTTCCCGATGGCGCAGGGGAGATTTGTTGCCCAAAGCCGGGCCATGAAAGAAAAGGAACAAAAGTTCCTTTGTAAATAAAGAAGCTTCAGGTTTCCAGTCAGATCCGGTGGACCCCCTTGCCAAGCCCCAGCAGAGCGGGACGCCCACACCTCCACCTCAGTTCAGTAACCGGCTTCCCACCAAAGACCGTTAGAGAATTATCCGCAGAACGAAAAAATGGAGCTGGCTAAAAGTAAGCCAATGACCAGGTGTCCCTCTTGCAAAGTGTCCGGCGAGCAAAATAGATGAGGACAAGCGTCCCAGAGAGAGAGCGGGGAAAATTTGTCACTAATACTCAACTGAGAGAGAGACGTCCACACCTCACGAAGGTTGGCGCAGAAGTCGCCCAAACTTCTTAACGTTATGAGGCATCTGTAGCTTCGTGGTTTAAGGCAGGTTGGGAGCTAACTACACTCGTGGAGAGATGCCTATTTGGGCTCTAATCCTGCTGACTGCGATAGTTCTTTGCATATATTTTCGATTGTTTCTGCGAGGGGCACATGTATGTAATATATATATATATATATATATATATATATATATAAATATATATATATATATATATATAATATAATATATATATATATATATATATATAATATATATTATATATATATATATACCTGGAGTTTACCTGGAGAGAGTTTCGGGGGTCAACGCCCCCGGGGCCCGGTCTGTGACCAGGCCCTCCTGGTGGATCAGGCCTGATCAACCAGGCTGTTGCTGCGGCTGCACGCAAACCAACGTACGAGCCACAGCCCGGCTGATCAGGAACTGCCTTCAGGTGCTTGTCCAGTGCCAGCTTGAAGACTGCCAGGGGTCGTTGGTAATCCCCCTTATGTGTGCTGGGAGGCAGTTGAACCAGTCTCGGTCCCCTGACCTTTTGTATGGTCTCTTAACGTGCTAGTGACACCCTGCTTTCATTGGGGGGATGGTCCCATCGTCTGCCAAGTCTTTTGCTTTCGTAGTGGTGATTTTCGTGTGCAAGTTCGGTACTAGTCCCTCTAGGATTTCCAGGTGTATATAATCATGTATCTCTTCCTCCTGCGTTCCAGGGAATACAGGTTTAGAAACCCCCAAGCGCTCCCCGTAATTGAGGTGTTTTATCTCCGTTATGCGCGCCGTGAAAGTTTCTCTGTACATTTTTCTAGGTCGGCAATTTCCCCCTCCCTTTAAAGGTGCTGTTAGAGTGCAGCAATATTCCAGCCTAGATAGAACAAGTGACCCGAAGAGTGTCATCATGGGCTTGGCCTCCCTAGTTTGAAGGTTCTCATTATCCATCCTGTCATTTTTCTAGCAGATGCGATTGATACAATGTTTTGGTCCTTTAAGGTGAGATCCTCCGACAAATCCCCTCCCAGGTCTTTGACGTTGGTGTTTCGCTCTATTTTGTGGCCAGAATTTGTTTTGTACTCTGATGAAGATTTAATTTCCTCATGTTTACCATATCTGAGTAATTGAAATTTCTCATCGTTGAACTTCATATTGTTTTCTGCAAACCCACTGAAAGATTTGGTTGATGTCCGCCTGGAGCCTTGCAGTGTCTGCAATGGAAGACACTGTCATGCAGATCGGGTGTCATCTGCAAAGGAAGACACGGGGCTGTGGCTGACATCCTGTCTATGTCGGATATGAGGATGAGGAACAAGATGGGAGCTAGTTCTGTGCCTTGTGGAACAGAGCTTTTCAACCGTAGCTGCCCCGGACTTACTCTGTTGACGACTACTCCTGTGTTCTGTTTTGTGAGGAAATTTAAGTCCATCGACCAACTTTTCCCGTTATTCCTTTAGCGCGCATTTTGTGCGCTATTACGCCATGGTCACACTTGTCGAAGGCTTTTGCAAAGTCTGTTATATTACATCTGCATTCTTTTTGTCTTCTAGTGCATTTAGGACCTTGTCGTAGTGATCCAGTAGTTGAGACAGACAGGAGCGACCTGTTCTAAACCCATGTTGCCCTGGGGGTTTTGGGAACTGATGGGTTTCTAGATGGGTGGTGATCTTGCTTCTTAGGACCCTTTCAAAGATTTTTATGATATGGGATGTTAGTGCTATTGGTCTGTAGTTCTTTGCTGTTGCTTTACTGCCCCCTTTGTGGAGTGGGGCTATGTCTGTTGTTTTTTAGTTACTGAGGGACGACCCCCGTGTCCCTGCTCCTCTCCATAGGAGGAAAAGGCTCGTTTATAGGGGCTTCTTGCAGTTCTTGATGAACACAGAGTTCCATGAGTCTGGCCCTGGGGCAGAGTGCATGGGCAATGTCATTTATCGCCTGTTCGAAGTCATTTGGCGCAGGATAACATGGATAGGCTTTGTGTTAATCAAATTTTGTGGCTCTCTCATAAAAAAAACATTTTTGATCTTCGACTCTCAGTCTGGTTAGCGGCTTGCTAAAAACTGGAGTCATATTGGGGGCTTGAGTAGCTCACTCAAATTTCCTTGCTGTCATCTGTGTAGGACCCATCTTGTTTAATAGGGGCCCATACTGGACGTTGTTCTCGATTTTGATTTGGCATAGGAGAAGAAATACTTTGGGGGTTTTTTTCGATTTCATTTATGGCTTTTAGTTCTTCCGCGATTCCTGACTTTCCCAGGATTCTTTTAGCTTAAGTCGAAAGCTTTGCTATTTCTCTGACCAGTGTCTCCCTGCGCATTTCTGATATATTGACCTCTTTTAGCCGCTCTGTTATTCTTTTCCGTCGCCTGTAAAGGGAGCGCCTGTCTCTTTCTATTTTACATCTACTCCTCCTTTTTCTTAGAGGAATAAGCCTTGTGCATACATCGAGTGCCACCGAGTTAATCTGTTCTAGGCATAAGTTTGGGTCTGTGTTGCTTAGTATATCTTCCCAGCTTATATCGGTTAGGACTTGGTTTACTTGGTCCCACTTTATGTTTTTGTATTGAAGTTGAATTTGGTGAATGCTCCCTCGTGACTAGTCTCATTTTGTCGGTCTGAGGCTCCACGCATACATGTCTGAACCTCAATTATGTTGTGATCTGAGTATATTGTTTTTGATATGGTGACATTTCTTATCAGATCATCATTGTTAGTGAAGATGAGGTCTAGTGTATTCTCCAGTCTAGTAGGCTCTATTATTTGCTGGTTTAAATTGAATTTTGTGCAGAGATTTAAAAGCTCGTGTGAGTGTGAGTTTTCATCAGAGCTGCCTCCTGGTGTTATTACTGCAACAATATTATTTGCTATATTCCTCCATTTTAGGTGCCTTAAGTTGAAATCCCCCAGGAGCAAGATGTTGGGTGCAGGAGCTGGAAGATTTTCCAGACAGTGGTCAATTTTTAACAGCTGTTCCTGGAATTGCTGGGATGTTGCATCCGGAGGCTTGTAGACTACCACAATGACTAGGTTTTGGTTCTCGACCTTTACTGCTAAACTTCCACTACGTCATTTGAGGCATTAAGCATTTTCTGTGCAAACAAGTGACTCTGCAATGTACAGGCCAACCCCCCCCTTTTGCCTGTTCACTCTGTCACATCTGTATAGGTTGTAACCTGGGATCCATATTTCGTTGTCCAAGTGATCCTTTATGTGGGTCTCAGTGAAAGCCGCGAACATTGCCTTTGCCTCTGCAAGCAGTCCACGGATGAAAGGTATTTTGTTGTTTATTGCTGGCTTTAGCCCCTGTATATTTGCAAAGAAGAATGTTATCGGACTGGTGGTATTGTTGGTACTGGGGGGGGATTTTTTTTCCGGCATTAGTATCTGTATCTGTTGGTTTGGAGTGGAGGCCATCGACTGTGGTTCCACTCAGGAATGACTGGATTTGGTTGTACGATTTCTGCCATTTCCTGCCAGTTTTTTTTCCTTCCTGGCACTAAAAAACCTCTCCCTCTTGAGTGGCTGTGGCTACCCAGGTTTTCCCATGGCCTGGATGTTTTGTATCTTTTTGTCCCCTTTAGATGGTATGCCTGGCAATTTAAGTTATAGCACAGTCTTTCCTGTACTGAAGAGGTACACATTTCAGGGTGAAAAAGCTTACAGGAAGGGAGTTTGCATTTTCCTGTTGTCATATGGGCATGACATATAATTTTTTTAAGCAAGTCAGCCGTCTCCCACCGAGGCAGAGTGACCCAAAAAGAAAGAAAATCCCCCCAAAAATAAAAATACTTTCATCATTCAACACTTTCACCACACTCACACATTATCACTGCTTTTGCAGAGGTGCTCAGAACACAACAGTTTAGAAGCATATACGTATAAAGATACACAACATATCCCTCCAAACTGTTAATATCCCGAACCCCTCCTTTAGAGTGCAGGCATTGTACTTCCCATTTCCAGGACTCAAGTCCGGCTATATAAAATAACCGGTTTCCCTGAATCCCTTCACTAAATATTACCCTGCTCACGTGAGAAGTGAGAAGTCACGAAAGCGCTTGGAATTTCGCTATATTTTCACAGTGGTTGTTTTGCATATTGTGACATCATCTGTTTACTGTGCTCTTATTGCGCATATAATAAATAAATAAATAAATAAATTATATATATATATATATATATATATATATATATATATATATATATATATATATATATATATATATATATATATATATACTGTGATCTTATTGCACATATATATATATATATATATATATATATATATATATATATATATATATATATATATATATATATATATATAAATGTCGTGCCGAATAGGCAGAACTTGCGATCTTGGCTTAAATATCAACGTTCATCTTGCCATATAGGACAAGTGAAAATTTGTGTATGCAATAATTTCGCCAAAATCATTTTGTACCTAACGAACAAAATATATTTCACTGTGTTTGTTTAGTATTAAATTACTGTAATCAAATCTAAAATATATTTAGTTGGGTTAGGCTAAAATAAATTGTTCTTGTTATAATAAGGTTAGGTAAGTTTTCTAAGATTCTTTTGGAGAAAAAATAATTTTTTTACATTAACATTAATAAAAAAAATATATCTTTAAACGTATAAGAAATTTTTTTAGAAAGGTCTTAATTTTAAATGAGTTCTTGCTAATTGACCAGTTTTACATATTCGGCACGACATATATATATATATATATATATATATATATATATATATATATATATATATATATAGGGAAGTATCACCTCTATGGCTGGAATGGGGGCCTTCATCGAAAGTAACTAAAATTTTTGCCTAAAACACTGGATATAAGAACGAAACAAAGGAGGATGGAGGAAAAGAATGCAATTAAATATTTGGAAGTGAATTTGTGGGGAGTTGATAAGTGATAGAGAGAATGAACCACTAAATGGACGAGGAAAAAAGAAAGGGGTTTTTATAGGTGTCTATGGATTGTAAGATTCGTGAGTATCGAGTCGAAAAGGTCAATGTACCATATAATAGTGGAGAAACAATTTCATAAGGGTGTGAGGCATAGTATCTAGATGTCAGAGGAAGGAGGAGGCTGGAAGCAGTGGAGATGTCGCATAGTGAAGCGTAGTATTTAGATATCAGAGCAAGGAGGAGGCCGGAAGCAGTGGAGATGTCGCATAGTTAAGCGTAATATTAAGATGTCAGAGCAAGAAGGAGGCTGGAAGCAGTGGAGATGTCGCGTTTAAGAGTAACGTTGGGCGTGAATATTCTGAACAGAACTTACGACATAATCCAGAGTGCAGTGGATAGTGTATTACAGCACACAGGGTGTTTTCTAGAACAAATAAGGTGTAGGATACAGTACACAGTGTGTGTCCTGCAGTAAACTATACCTGCTCTACAGAACATGTTGCACGGTTTACACCTTTCTCCGAAAGTAAAGATTAATAGAGGGAGCATAATATATCTTTATTTACTATGAGTACATGTACAAGGTCTAGCTGACATCAGTGACATACTTCTATAGAGAAAGCTCCTTGTTATGCTGAGCATTTCGGGCAAATTAGGTTAGTTTTGTCCCAGGATGCGACGCACACCTGTCGACTAACACCCAGGTACCAATTTTGAACTGATGGGTGAACAGGGACAGCAGGTGTCTTATAGACACACGTCCCTAATGTTTTCCAGCCGTACTGGAAGAGATTAGAACCTCGGACCTTAGTGTGTGAGTTGAGTGCGCTAGCGATCGAGCTACGGGACACGTTTGGATCGTACAGTACCATGGGGAAATAAAGGCAATCAGGTCAGATCCAAGAGATGGAAGACAGGTCCAATTTCTGCCTTCAAGACCTCTTCATCGGCATCATAAGGGTGTAGACTGGGTTTTCAAGTATCGTTTTAATTTTCGTGTTCTACCAGTTAATTTAAACCAGTGTTATGTTTGCATGTAGATTATTTTTGTTGACTTTTTCAAATATTTACGGGAAAGTATCATTTAAACATGCGAGAAAATTTGATATACTGCAATGCTAGGTGACGCAGAGCCGCCATGTTGACAATGGTTCGAGTTGCATTCATTAGTAAAAAAAATTATGAATCCGGTTTTTGAAACTCTAATTATGTGGCTTAATTTGTAATGAGAAACACCCATGTTTTAACTAGTAATTAAATAAGTATTATAAACCTTTAATCTACTCTCATTACTGCACTGTTATTGACGCTAATATTATGTTGGAGAATGTAATTGTTTACGATTATGTCATGTCAACACCTAAAGTTCTAATCGAAAAACTAATTATAAATGTAAAAGTTAAAAGCACGTTATAACGTGTACTCGCCTGTATGTGGTTGCAAGGGTCGATTCATAGCTCCTGGCCCCGAATGTGTGTGTGTGTGTGTGTCTGTGTGTGTGTGTGGTGTAGTTTGCGTTTTTTTGGGGGGGTATGTGTAGTGTGTGTGTACTTACCAAATTGTACTCAGTTGTGTTGCAGGGGTCGAGTCATAGGTCCTGACCCCGCCTCTTCACTTGTCGCTACTAGGTCACTCCCTGTTCCTTGAGCTTCACCATACCATTTTTTAAAGCTATGTATGGATCCTGCCTCCAACACCTCATTTTCCAGACTATTCCACCTTCTGACAACTCTGTGACTGAAGAAATACTTCCTTACAACTCTGTGACTCATCTGAGTCTTCAACTTCCAACTGTGGCCCCTTGTCGCTGTGTCCCATCTCTGGAACATGTTATCTCTGTCGATTCCTCTCAGTATTTTCTTTATTATCAAGTCTCCCTGTCCTCCATTGTCGTCAGGTCAATTTTACTTAAGCTCTCCTCTTAGGACATGCCCCTTAACACCAGGACTAGTCTTGTTGCAAACCTTTGCACTTTCTCTAATTGCCTGACGTGCTTGACCAAGTGTGGGTTCCAAACTGAGTGTGTTGTGCACTTAGCTAATTCTACTCGGTTAATTGTGGTTACAGGGATAGTTTTCATCAATCTACAAGATTGGTGGACTGAACACATCGACTCCAGGCTGAGGGACTGATTACCTCATACTCCTCCTCTCCTTACGCCTTCCTCTTTGTATTGGACTGATGAAGCCACTGTGTGGCGAAACGTTTCCTGAATAAAGATTCCCATATGCTGCATAAGT
The DNA here is from genome assembly GCF_026875155.1 of Cherax quadricarinatus. Lineage (NCBI taxonomy): Eukaryota > Metazoa > Arthropoda > Malacostraca > Decapoda > Parastacidae > Cherax > Cherax quadricarinatus. The sequence goes on along the minus strand of NC_069490.1, from coordinate 21,829,238 downwards.
ATCTCAATATTCAACTTGTCGGTTTTTCAAACCATTCATCACAATAATATATATCAATGACCTTGATGAGGGAATTACTAGTGATATGAGCAAATTCGCCGATGACACAAAGATAGGTAGGATAATTGATTCAAACGTAGATGTTATGGAACTTCAGGAGGATTTAAACAAACTCTCTTCTTGGTCAGTAAAGTGGCAGATGCAGTTCAATGTAGATAAATACAAGGCTCTGAAGCTCGGGAGTGTCCATAACCTTAGCACTTATAAGTTAAATAATGTAGAACTTAGCCATACAGATTGCGAAGAGGACTTTGGGGTTATGGTGAGCAGCAACCTTAAACCAAGGCAGCAATGCCTAAGCGTACGTAATAAGGCAAATAGATTACTAGGATTTATATCAAGAAGTGTAAGCAACAGAAGTCCAGAGGTCATACTGCAGCTTTATACATCATTAGTAAGGCCTCACCTAGATTATGCAGCTCAATTCTGGTCTCCATATTACAGAATGGACATAAATTCGTAATGTAAAGTAAAAGGACACAAGTGCAACTAATGTGACATTTGAACATTAAAATGGTATAAAATACCGACAGGTTGTTAGGTAAGACTCATATGCAACAGTTAGGTATCTTTATTTCGAAACGTTTCGCCTACACAGTAGGCTTCTTCAGTCGAGTACAGGAAAGTTGATAGAAGCAGAAGATATTTGAAGACGATGTAATCAGTCCATCACCCTTAAAGTTTTGAGGTGGTCAGTCCCTCAGTCTGGAGAAGAGCATTGTTCCATAAGAACATAAGTACATATGAAAGAAGGAACACTGCAGCAGGCCTGTTGGCCCATACTAGGCAGGTCCTTTACAATTCATCCCAGTAACAAACATTTGACCAACCCTATTTTCAATGCCACCCAAGAAACAAGCTCCGATGTGCAAGTCCCACTCAAATCCAACCCCTCCCACTCATGTACTTATCCAACCTAAATTTGAAACTACCAAAGTCCTAGCCTCAATAACCCAAGGAGGTAGACTGTTCCACTCATCAACTACCCTATTTCCAAACCAATACTTTCCTATGTCCTTTCTAAATCTAAACTTATCTAATTTAAATCCATTACTGCGGGTTCTCTCTTGGAGAGATATCCTCAAGACCTTGTTAATATCCCCTTTATTTATACCTATCTTCCACTTATACACTTCGATCACGTCTCCCCTCATTCTTCGTCTAACAAGTGAATGTAACTTAAGAGTCTTCAATCTTTCTTCAAAAGGAAGATTTCTAATGCTATGTATTAATTTAGTCATCCTACGCTGAATGTTTTCTAACGAATTTATGTCCATTCTTTTAATATGGAGACCGGGAATTGAGCTGCATAATCTAGGTGAGGCCTTACAAATGATGTATAAAGCTGCAGTATGACCTCTGACTTCTGTTGCTTACACTTCTTGATATAAATCCCAGTAATTATTTGCCTTATTACGTACGCTTAGGCATTGCTGCCTTGGTTTAAGGTTGCTGCTTACCATAACCCCCAAGTCCTTTTCGCAATCTTTTATGGCTAACTTCTACATTATTTAATTATAAGTGCTAGGGTTAGGGGACACTCCCGAGCTTCAGAACCTTGCATTATCTACATTGAGCTGCATATGTCACTTTTTGACCAAGAGTAGAGTTTGTCTAAATCCTCCTGAAGTTCCCTAACATCTACGTTTGAATCAATTATCCTACCTATCTTCGTGTCATCGGCGAATTTGCTCATACACTAGTAATTCCTTCATCAAGATCATTGATATATATTATAAAAAACCCCAACGGGCCCAAAAATGATCCCTGTGGAACGCCACTTGTTACTGATCCCCACTCGGATTTAACCCCATTTATGGACACTCTCGCTTCCTGTCTGTGAGCCATGATTCGACCCACGAGGGGCCCCTTCCCCAATGCCATGAGCTGCTACTTTTCTTCAAACAGTCTTGGTGCGGAACTCTATCAAATGCCTTACTAAAATCTAAGTAAACAATATCAAATTCTTTATCGTAGTCTACAGCCTCAAAAGCTTTACTGAAGAAAGTTAATAAATCAGACAAGACCGGCCTCTTGTGAATCCATGCTGAGTATCATTAATCAAGCTATGCTTATCGAGATGGCTTCTTATAATCTCAGCTATAATTGACTCTAGTAATTTGCCTACAATTGAGGTCAGGCTTATTGGGCGGTAATTTGACGGTAACGACTTGTCCCCTGTTTTAAAAATAGGAATTACATTAGATAGCCAAGTAAATCCTGCCACTCCGTCGCAGTATTAATAACATTGACTCTCACCAAGTCAGTCAGACTTAACATCAGCACCTCTGTGGGATCAGTGGACAAATACTGGAATAAGTTACACGCTAAATGCACTGGACAGGCACCTAAAGTCAGTTCCTGACCATCCGGGCTGTGGTTCGTACGTCAGTTTGTGTGCGGCCAACAGTAACAGCCTGGTTGATTAGACCCTGATCTACCACAAGGCCTGGTCTCAGACCGAGCCCCGGGGGCGTCGACCCACGACACCCTCTCCAGGTATGCTCCAGTGCCTCCCTTCATATTTCAGATATATTTGCCCCTCTCAGCTCTGTGATTCTTCGCCTTCATCTGTATAGGAGCGTCTCTCTTTCTAGTTTACATCTTCTCTTTCTTTTTAATAATGGAATGTGCCTTGAGCAGACCTCAAGTGCCACAGACTTAATTTTTTCTAGGCAAAGGTTCGAATCCGTGTTGTTGAGGATATCTTCCCAGCTGTTAGCTGAGTGCGCTACCAACCGAGCTACGCAAGTAAAGAATGAAGGTAGAGAGAAGAGAAATTAGGTTGAAATAGAGACCTCAAACTGAAAGCGCCTGACAGTCTCAGAGGCGGCACTGTCAGGCAACTAAAAAAAGGAGACAAATTCAACTAGCTAATTCCCAAGTTGTTAGCTATACCGGAAGTAGGAAAGATTAGTGGCTATCAGATGTTTTTCCTTAATATTTTGTACTTTGGCTGATGGGAACTAAAGAGACATAACTACGTATCAGTTAAAAAGAAGATATGAAAGAATGGGTAAAGAAGATTATACTGGCAAAAGAGGATAACTAGTGAATTGAGAAAAAGTAGAGAGGAAGAGATAATAAAAAAATTGGAAAGACTTTAAAGAGGATACAGCAAGTAAGTCAGAAACTGTATATTTAAAACATTACATGAAAAGTTACTGTCCCTGCAGCTACAGGAGCAGTAACTCTCTCTCTCTCTCTCTCTCTCTCTCTCTCTCTCTCTCTCTCTCTCTCTCTCTCTCTCTCACACACACACACACACACACACACACACACACACTCTCTTGCTCTCTCTCTTGCTCTCTCTCTTGCTCTCTCTCTCTCTTGCTCTCTCTCTCTCTCTCTTGCTCTCTCTCTCTCTCTTGCTCTCTCTCTTGCTCTCTCTCTCTCTTGATCTCTCTCTCTCTCTCTCTCTCTTGCTCTCTCTCTCTCTTGCTCTCTCTCTTGCTCTCTCTCTCTTTTTGCTCTCTCTCTCTCTTGCTCTCTTAGTCCCCATTTTCCCTTCTAACTCTCCCCTCTCCTACTCTTAAAAAAAAAAAAAAAAAAAAAAAAAAAAAAAAATGGTGGGGACTCGCAGGAACCAAGGATCAGATGAGAATGGTTCGGGTAGGGAGGAGTGGATGGAGGAGCAGTGGAAAAGGATGGAACAAGAGTGGGAGAGAAAATTAGGAGAGCTTTCTGAAAAAATGGAGAAAGAGCTCTCTGTGAAATTGGAAAGGAGGTTGGAGAAGGAGACAAAGAATTGGGAGGCACAAGTCGAAAAGTGCAGTAGCCAAGATAAGGGTCCTAGAAGTTGAGATAAATAGGCTGAAGCGAGTTACAGGGGCAGTGACCAGAGAAGACACAGCATATGAAGCTGCGAGGCTGAACAGGAAGGAAGGAATTATGAATTATGCTAAGGTCACATCAATCTGCCAAGGAGGACCAAGGAGTGAAAGGGAAGATCAGCTGGTTGCAGATGGAGAGGGTGATAGGTCGAATGCTGAGGCACAACAAGGCTATCAAGAGCCACTGGAAAAATCAAGGGAGAAACTGACCACATACAGGCAGGATCCAGAGTCACAGAGGGTGAGGCAATGGGAGGAAGAAAGGGCAAAATCAGTGTTTATCCATGGGCTTCAGGAGAGAGAGGAAAGGACACACACTGAAAGGAAGCAGGAAGAGAGAAAGGAGATTGAGAAAATCATCACGGAAATAGGTGAAGACATGGACGAGATAGTAAATTTTCAGAGAATAGGGGGGTACTCGAAGGGGAGAAAACGACCAATCAAGCTGATTCTCAGGACAGAAACAGTGCGGAACAGGTTCCTCCAAGAGAAACCACGATTGAAATACTCGGAAGAGTACAAGAGGGTGTTCCTAGACAGAGACAGAACAAAATCAGAACGACAGCAGCTGAGGGAGAGGACAAAAAAGCGAAAGGAGCTAGGAAAAGAGACAAGGAGGGAATCAGCAGAGGTCAGTCAGAGCAGGACAGAACAGCAAGGGCAAGCACACACACAACTACTCTCAGAACCATACAACCTATCACACCATCCCAACACACACTACAATCCATACCACAGCCTCCACCCAACACCGAGCTATAGAATCCCAACAGCATGCCACCAGGTCTCCCACCCTCACAGGCCCCCAAACCACAGTGTTGGAAAGGAAACTGAAGGTATGGTACACAAACGCTGATGGAATAACAAATAAGTGGGAGGAGTGGCACGAAGAGTCAAAGAAGCATCACCGGACATCATAGCTCTCACAGAAACCAAGCTTACAGGTATGATAACAGATGCCATCTTTCCAACGGGATACCAAATCCTGAGGAAAGACAGAGGGAACAGGGGGGGTGGAGGAGTGGCGTTGCTGATCAAAAATCGCTGGAATTTTGATGAGCTGGAGAGAGGAGATAGCGGAGAAGAAAGTGATTACATAGTGGGAACACTTCACTCTGGAGGTCCCAAGGTGGTAATAGCAGTGATGTATAACCCACCACAGAACAGCAGGAGGCCAAGGCAAGAGTACGACGAGAGCAATAGAGCGATGGTTGACACACTGGCTAGAGTGGCCAGAAGAGCTCATGCATGCAGGGCAAAGCTCCCGATCATGGGTGACTTGAACCACAAGGAGATCGATTGGGAGAACTTGGACCCACATGGGGGCCAAGATACATGGAGGGCTAAGATGATGGAGGTGGTACTGGAGAACTTCATGTACCAACACGTAAGGGACACTACAAGAGAGAGAGGAGAGGATGAACCAGCAAGGCTGGACTTAGTATTCACCTTCAGTAGTGCAGATATCGAGGACATCACATATGAAAGACCCCTTGGGGCCAGTGACCATGTGGTTTTAAGCTTCGAATACACAGTAGAGCTACAAGTGGAAGGAGAAGCAGGAAGGCCAGGACGAATGAAGCCAAACTACAAGAAAGGGGACTACACAGGAATGAGGAACTACCTGAACGGGGTTCAGTGGGACAGAGAAACTGGCAGGGAAGCCAGTTAATGAGATGATGGAATATGTAGCAACAAAATGCAAGGAGGCTGAGGAGAGGTTTGTACCCAAGGGTAACAGGAGTAATGAAAAAGCCAGGATGAGCCCATGGTTTACCCAAAGGTGCAGGGAGGCAAAAACCAAGTGTGCTAGGGAATGGAAGAAATATAGAAGGCAAAGGACCCAGGAGAATAAGGAGAACAGTCGTAGAGCCAGAAAACGAATATGCACAGATAAGAAGGGAGGCCCAAAGACAATATGAAATGACATAGCAGCGAAAGCCAAATCTGACCCGAAACTGTTGTACAGCCACATCAGGAGAAAACAACAGTCAAGGACCAGGTAATCAGGCTAAGGAAGGAAGGAGGAGAGACAACAGGAAATGACCGTGAAGTATGTGAAGAACTCAACAAGAGATTCAAAGAAGTGTTCACAGAGGAGACAGAAGGGACTCCAGAAAGACGGAGAGGTGGGGCACTCCACCAAGTGCTGGACACAGTGCACACAACCGAGGAAGAAGTGAAGAGGCTTCTGAGTGAGCTAGATACCTCAAAGGCAATGGGGCCAGATAACATCTCCCCATGGGTATGAGAGAGGGAGCAGAGGCGCTATGTGTACCCCTAACAACAATATTCAATACATCTATCGAAACAGGGAGATTGCCTGAGGCATGGAAGACAGCAAATGTAGTCCAATCTTTAAAAAGGAGAACAGACATGAAGCATTAAACTACAGACCAGTGTCACTGACATGTATAGTATGCAAAATCATGGAGAAGATTATCAGGAGAAGAGTGGTGGAACACCTAGAAAGGAATGATCTCATCAACAGCAGCCAGCATGGTTTCAGGGACGGGAAATCCTGTGTCACAAACCTACTGGAGTTCTATGACATGGTGACAGCAGTAAGACAAGAGAGAGAGGGGTGGGTGGATTGCATTTTCTTGGACTGCAAGAAGGCGTTTGACACAGTTCAACACAAGAGATTGGTGCAAAAACTGGAGGACCAAGCAGGGATAACAGGGAAGGCACTACAATGGATCAGGGAATACTTGTCAGGAAGACAGCAGCGAGTCATGGTACGTGGCGAGGTGTCAGAGTGGGCACCTGTGACCAGCGGGGTCCCACAGGGGTCAGTCCTAGGACCAGTGCTGTTTCTGGTATTTGTGAACGACATGACGGAAGGAATAGACTCTGAGGTGTCCCTGTTTGCAGATGACGTGAAGTTGATGAGAAGAATACACTCGATCGAAGACCAGGCAGAACTACAAAGGGATCTGGACAGGCTGCAGACCTGGTCCAGCAATTGGCTCCTGGAGTTCAATCCCACCAAGTGCAAAGTCATGAAGATTGGGGAAGGGCAAAGAAGGCCGCAGACGGAGTACAGTCTAGGGGGCCAGAGACTACAAACCTCACTCAAGGAAAAAGATCTTGGGGTGAGTATAACACCAGGCACATCTCCTGAAGCGCACATCAACCAAATAACTGCTGCAGCATATGGGCGCCTAGCAAACCTCAGAACAGCATTCCGACATCTTAATAAGGAATCATTCAGGACCCTGTACACCGTGTACGTTAGGCCCATATTGGAGTATGCGGCACCAGTTTGGAACCCACACCTAGCCAAGCACGTAAAGAAACTAGAGAAAGTGCAAAGGTTTGCAAGAAGACTAGTCCCAGAGTTAAGAGGTATGTCCTATGAGGAGAGGTTAAGGGAAATCAATCTGACGACACTGGAGGACAGGAGAGATAGGGGGACATGATAACGACTTACAAAATACTGAGAGGAATTGACAAGGTGGACAAAGACAGGATGTTCCAGAGACTGGACACAGCAACACGGGGACACAGTTGGAAGCTGAAGACACAGATGAATCAAAGGGATGTTAGGAAGTATTTCTTCAGCCACAGAGTAGTCAGGAAGTGGAATAGTTTGGGAAGCGATGTAGTGGAGGCAGGATCCATACATAGCTTTAAGCAGAGGTACGATAAAGCTCATGGTTCAGGGAGAGTAACCTAGTAGCGACCAGTGAAGAGGCGGGGCCAGGAGCTTGGACTCGACCCCTGCAACCTCAACTAGGTGAGTACAACTAGGTGAGTACACACACACACACACACAGTAACACACACACAGTAACACACACACACAGTAACACACACACAGTAACACACACACACAGTAACAAACACACACACACAGTAACACACACACACACACAGTAACACACACACACACAGTAACACACACACAGTAACACACACACACACACACACAGTAACACACAGTAACACACACACACACACACACACCCCCACACACCCACACACAGTAACACACACACAGTAAAACACACACAACACACACACACACACAGTAACACACACACACAGTAACACACACACACAGTAACACACACACACACACACAGTAACACACACACACACACACACACACACACACACACACACACACACACACACACACACACACACACCACACACCACTAACACGCGCACACACAGTAACACACACACACACACAGTAACACACACACACACACACACACACACACACACACACACACACACACACACACACTAACACGCGCACACACAGTAACACACACACACACACAGTAACACACAGTAACACACACACACACAGCATTATTGTCAATAGTTAAGATACTACAAAGTTGAACAATAAATGCCACAATACACCACGTGAGCGAGGGAAGGTGCGATAAGAAAAATGATGGTAAGGATGATAAAAGTTGAGGTAGGAGACAACACAAAGTTATGGATGACAAGAGGACCTGGTCTAAATTTTATGAGGAGTGGGAGGGTGAGAAGACGTCTCTGTCCAATCCGTGTTCTTTCCTGTTTGTAGTTGTGTGGGTGGAGTCTTATCTTCTGGCCAAGTGGTTGCCGTTACCTCCCTCCTGACCTTGTAGCCTCTGAAATGCCTATTCTTGATTTAAAGCTATGTAAGGAATTCGCCCATCTGTCACTTTCAAACAGGTTAAGACATCCACCTCCACAGTGTGTTCCTGTGATGTCACTTTCATCATAGATTCATGTGGGTCCCTGTCTTTAGAAGGTCCCGTATCTCAGACACGTCGATTTAGGTGTCGAGAATAATGTTTCTCCCTCCTTCGTCGACTGTGGTGACAAGGAAGGTAATATCCTGGTCAGTGTGTTGAGTACAGTTGCAGACCTCAGGGTCGTTACTAGCTTCGAATTATTTTTTCATGTGTGAACTTCGTACTTTTTGGGTGTGATTTATAGGCCCCCAATCCTTGATAGAGAGGGCAGTAAGCTGTTATGGGACGAAATTTATAAGGCATCTAGATATGAAAATGTTGTTATAATGGGAGATTTTAACCTTTAGACAAATTGATTGGAACAATATGACAGGAAATCTTCAGTCTAGTGTCTTTCTTGATACGGTTCAGGATTGCTTTTTAGAACAGGTTGACTGAACCAACTAGAGGAAACAATCTGCTTGACTTGGTTCTTGCCAACAAAGATTCACTAATTAATAATCTTGAGGTTAATGATGAGCTTGGGGAAAGTGATCACAAATCACTTAGTTTTAATATATCATGGAATTACCTAGATAACTGCAATCAAATCTCTGTCCCAGATTTTCGCTTGGCCGACTTCATGGGACTGAAAAATTACCTGGGTGGGCTAAATTGGGATGTCCTGACTATGGGTCAGGTAGGTGATCTTGGTTGCCAATATGACGTTTTTCCGAGATTAGTTCTAACTGCCCAGACAACTTTTGTTCCAAGTAGGGAAATTAGATCTAACAAAAATGATCCCAAGTGAATGAACAATAGATTAAAACATCTCATTGGTCAAAAGAGAGGCATGTATAGGCGTATCAAAAGAGGGGATGGGCAGTTAAGAAGTCAATATATTCAATTAAAGAGAGAAATAAAGAAAGGAATAAGAAAAGCAAAAAGGGATTATGAGGCTAAGGCTGCAAGGGATTCAAAGCTAAACCTAAAGGATTCTTTCAGGTATACAGAAGTAAGATTAGGGACAAGATTGGCCCACTTAAGAGTAACTCTGGTCAGATCACTGACAGTGATAAGGATATGTGTGAAATTCTCAATACCTACTTCCTCTCAGTTTTCACCCAGCAAAATACTAGCGATATTCCTGAAATAATAGATTATGTAGAACAGGATGATGATAAACTATGTATGATTGCGGTAACTAGTGACATGGTCCTCAGACAAATAGAGAAACTAAAACCTAACAAATCCTCAGGCCCTGATGAACTGTTTGAAAGGATGTTAAAGGAACGTAAAGAGGAACTTTGGCTAATCTTTTTAACATATCACTACAAACTGGCATAGTGCCTGATAAGTGGAAAATGGCAAATGTAATACCTATTTACAAGGCAGGTGACAGCTCCTTGGCTTCGAACTATAGACCAATAAGCCTTACCTCCATAGTGGGAAAATTTATGGAATCAATAATTGCCGAAGCAGTTCGTAGCCATCTTGACAGGCACAGATTGATTAATGAATCTCAAGATTCATTAATCAATCTTTAAGAGAAGGGCGTTCCTTCTCTTACGAATTTACTAACTTTTTTCACTAAGGTGTTTGAGGAGGTAGATCATGGTAATGAATATGATATTGTGTACATGGACTTCAGTAAGGCTTTCGATAGAGTTCCACACCTGAGGCTATTGAGGAAACTTAAGGCACACGGAATAGGAGGAGAAATTTTTTCCTGGGTAGAGGCATGGCTGACAAATAGACAGCAGAGAGTTTGCATAAATGGGGTGAAATCAGAATGCGGGCACGTCACAAGCGGTGTTCCTCAGGGGTCAGTGTTGGGCCCGTTGTTGTTCACAATTTACATAAACGACACAGATGAGGGAATAAATAGCGACATAAGCAAATTTGCTGATGACACCAAAATAGGCCGTCCAATTCATTCTAATGAGGACACTAGAGCACTCCAGGATGATTTGAATAGACTGATGCAATGGTCGGAGAAGTGGCAGATGCAGTTTAATGTTGACAAATGCAAAGTTCTAAATGTTCGACAGTTAAATAACCATGCCACATATAAACTAAATGATGTAGATCTTAATACTACTGTTTGCGAAAAGGATTTAGGAGTTCTGGTTAGCAGTAATTTAAAACCAAGACAACAGTGCATTAGTGTTCGCAATAAAGCTAACAGAATTCTTGGCTTCATATCTAGAAGTATAAATAATAGAAGTCCTCAGGTTGTTCTTCAACTCTATATATCCTTGGTTAGGCCTCATTTAGTTCTGGTCACCGTATTACAGAATAGATATAAATGCTCTGGAAAACTTACAGAGGAGGATGGCAAAGATGATCCCATGTATCAGAAATCTTCCCTATGAGGATAGACTGAGGGCCCTGAATCTGCACTCTCTCGAAAGGCGTAGAATTAGGGGGGATATGATCGAGGTGTATAAATGGAAAACAGGAATAAATAAAGGAGATGTAAATAGTGTGCTGAAAATTTCCAGCCAAGACAGGACTCGCAGCAATGGTTTCAAGTTGGAAAAAATCAGATTCAGAAAGGATATAGGAAAGCACTGGTTTGGTAATAGAGTTGTGGATGAGTGGAACAAACTCCCGAGTACAGTTATTCAGGCCAAAACGTTGTGTAGTTTTAAAAATAGGTTAGATAAATACATGAGTGGGTGTGGGTGGGTGTGAGTTGGACCTGACTAGCTTGTGCTGCTGGGTCTGGTGCAGTACTCCATCCTTGAGTGGAGATGATCAGACTGGGTGGGTCATTGGGCTAATTCAGGGGGCGGGGGGGTCATTGGTCTAATCCGGGGGGGACATGGACCTGCTCCGCATGGGTCAGTAGGCCTGTTGCAGTGTTTCTTCTTTCTTATGTTACATATATTATATATATATATATATATATATATATATATATATATATATATATATATATATTATATATATATATATATATTATATATACATATGTCGTGCCGAATTGGCAGAGCTTGCGATCTTGGCTTAAATAGCAACGCTCATCTTGCCATATAGGACAAGTGAAAATTTGTGTATGCAATAATTTCGCCAAAATCATTCTGAACCTAACGAAAAAAAATATATTTCACTGTGTTTGTTTAGTATTAAATTATTTAAACAAATCTAAAATATATTTAGATGGGTTAGGCTAAAATCAATTGCTCTTGTTATAATAAGGTTAGGTAAGTTTTCTAAGTTCCTTTTGATGCAAAATTATAAATTTTTACATCAACAATAATGAAAAAAATGTCTTTAAACGTATAATAGAAAATTTTAGAAAGGGCTTAATTTTAAATGAGTTCTTCCTAATTGGCCAGTTTTTCATATACGGCACGACATATATATATATATATATATATATATATATATATATATATATATATATTATATATATATATATATATATATATATATATATTTTATCACACAAGCCTCGTGTATTGCATAACCCAACTATGTATTAGTAGAAAAAAGGTTGATGGGTAGACTTCTAGATATACATGTTTTAAGAGCTCGACAGATACATTAGATCATTAATTGTAGGTAAAGCGAGAGCGAGGTGGATGGGGTGCAAGGAGACTGTCATCAGTGAGTAAGAGAGAACTTTATAAATGGGATATAGGGGAAGATATAAGCAACCGTTAGGAGAAAGTTGGGCTAGTTAGAGTATTGTAATGAGGTTGAAGAGGTATCTACCTGGACCTGCCTGAAGGGTATTCCGGGGATCAACGCCCCTGCGGCCCGGTCCATGAGGGTAGATTTAAGAATGCAGTGTTAGTGTGCAGCAGAAGTTAGTGGAGGGAAATGGTTTTCAAGTCTTGACGTGCTGTTGGAGTGTGAATATATACAGATAGACATACACGCTTATGTACAGTATATGTACGAACACACACACATACGTAACATATACAGGAATGTATTTGCAATAGAAATGGAGAATGCATTCAGAGGGACTGAGGGAGAGTGTTGAAGTATGAGGTTGGGAGAATGGTAGAGAATGAGCGGAGGGATGGAGAGAGAATGGATGCAGAGGAACTGAGCGTTAAGAGGAATTGAGGAAGCGTGAACAGAAATTAGGAGGAATGGAAAGAACATACAGAATCATGGAGGGAGGAAGTGTGCTAATTAAAACAAGGGGAGTGAAGACGGGTTATCGTTAAATATTATGTTGATGTAATGATACTCATTTGTTCCTTGTTAGTATAGAATATTTGAAGCTGGAATATTTTAAGTAAAGTATCAATTAACTACTTAAATGTCAGGAAATATTTTATATAATCCTTAGATATGCATTTCATATTAAATCAATATTTGCGTTAGAGTGAAGGTGACTAGTGACCTGTGGATAAGTATGAAAAAAGTATATTTCCTGTCTGCTTGTATATGTAAACTAGGGCTGCTGATTGGTCAACACACAGTACTGTATGATGTAAATAGGTGGCTTGCTGTCATTGACCTTGGGTCGGAATGTTCCTGTTTACTGGAGTACTTTACTGGAGAGAATTCCAGGGGTCAACGCCCCTGCGGCTCGGTCTGTGACCAGGTGTGTGTTATTGCTCTGGGCACGTCTTCAACTGGGTTCTCTTTCAGTCTGTGTGATTTGTTCTGGAATCTTAAGGCAAGTCGGCATGTATGTGTCATCAGCTGAGAGAGTTGTCATGTCCACCTGGCGAGCTGGTGCCTGGGGGACGATGTTTGTCAGGTCCACCTGCGACGGCTGGTCGCTGGGGGACGATGTTTTTCAGGTCAATCTGGCGATGCTGGTGTCCTGGGACGATGTCTTGTCAGGTCCACCTGGCGAGCTGGTGCCTGGGGACGAGTATTGTCAGGTGCACCTGGCGAGCTGGGACCTGGGGGAGACGATGTTTGTCAGGTCAACCTGGCGAGCTGGTGCCTGGGGAACGATGTTTGTCAGGTCCACCTGGCGAGCTGGTGCCTGGGGGACGATGTTTGTCAGGTGCACCTGGCGAGCTGGTGCCTGGGGAACGATGTTTGTCAGGTGCACCTGGCGAGCTGGTGCCTGGGGGACGATGTTTGTCAGGTCCACCTAGCGAGCTGGTGCCTGGGGGACGATGTTTGTCAGGTCACCTGGCGAGCTGGTGCTGGGGGACGATGTTTGTCAGGTTGCAACCTGGTGAGCTGGTGCACTGAGGGACGATGTTTGTCTATATACCATGAAAGTCGACAGATAGTTGCCTTCTCTTTGTTTCTATTTCTATTACATGTTGTGGAGATCTAATTATGCCAAATAATGTTTCACTGTTTAGAAGTAGTGTGGTAGGTAGGAACTCTCCTTACACACACACACACACACACACACACACACACACACACACACACACACACACACACACTATAATAATTACTAGTGGGGATTTAATCTTTGTGCAGATTTTCGTAGGGCCAAAACTATTCAAATTCACTTACATTTATCAATAAATATATCAATACCATTATTTTTACTTACCTAGATGTCTCCATGTAATATTTCTCATTAATTATAATTACACTTGCTGAAGTTCGTGTGTCCTGTGGCTACTTCCTGGACGTGTTGTTCCATGAGAAATATTGCCGTATTTTCCGGCATATAAGGCGCGTCTTATATGCCGGAAAATCACCATGCGCCTTATATCCTTAAGGTCAGAGTCAAGCGTAGATTTTGAGTTACGTTTTAGCATAAAGTAAGAGAGTAATTAACCCTTGAATTTAATTACTGATTTACCATTACGATATTTTCGTCGTGCGCCTCATAATTGATAGCGTTAATCTTGTACGTAATCACTGGTGTAAATCGCTTATTTAAATCAGTCACTGAAGTGCAGCTGCTGTGAAAATATTTAATTCGTGTTAATATTAAAACTAACGTTAATGTGTTCTACGAATCGTCATCTGTATTTGATGTATTAAAAGGTATAGGTGGGTCGGTGTGTCTTGAGGGGTGATGGGTGTGACGTACAGCAGGAGGGTCGGTGTGTCGTGAGGTGTGATGGGTTGACGTACAGCAGGGGTTCGGTGATCGTGAGGGTGATGGTGTGAACGTACAGCAGGAGGGTCGGTGTGTCATGAGGTGTGATGGGTGTGACGTACAGCAGGAGGGTCGGTGTGTCGTGAGGTGTGATGGGTGTGACGTACAGCAGGAGGGTCGGTGTGTCGTGAGGGGTGATGGGTGTGACGTACAGCAGGAGGGTCGGTGTGTCGTGAGGTGTGATGGGTGTGACGTACAGCAGGAGGGTCGGTGTGTCGTGAGGTGTGATGGGTGTGACGTACAGCAGGAGGGTCGGTGTGTCATGAGGTGTGATGGGTGTGACGTACAGCAGGAGGGTCGGTGTGCCGTGAGGGGTGACGGGTGTGGTGTACAGCAGGAGGGTCGGTGTGTCGTGAGGGGTGACGGGTGTGGTTACAGCGGAGGGCGGGTCGGTGGTGTGGCGTGGAGGGGTGATGGGGGTGTGGAGTACAGCAGGACGGTCGGTGTGTCGTGAGGGGTGACGGGTGTGGTGTACAGCAGGACGGTCGGTGTGTCGTGAGGGGTGATGGGTGTGGCGTACAGCAGGAGGGTCGGTGTGTCGTGAGGGGTGATGGTGTGAGTACAGCAGGAGGTCGGTGTGTCGTGAGGGGTGACGTGTGGTGTACAGCAGGAGGGTCGGTGTGTCGTGAGGGGTGATGGGTGTGGCGTACAGCAGGAGGGTCGGTGTGTCGTGAGGGGTGATGGGTGTGACGTACAGCAGGAGGGTCGGTGTCTTGATGGGTGAGGGGTGTGACGTACAGCAGGAGGGTCGCTGTCTTGTCGGGGGTGATGGGTGTGACGTACAGCAGGAGGGTCGGTGTGTCGTGAGGGGTGATGGGTGTGACGTACAGCAGGAGGGTCGGTGTGTCGTGAGGGGTGATGGGTGTGGCGTACAGCAGGAGTTCCGGTGTCTTGTGAGGGGTGATGGGTGTGGCGTACAGCAGGAGTTCCGGTGTCTTGTGATGGGTGATAGTGAGCGTACAGCAGGAGTCGGTGTCGTGAGGGGTGATGGGTGTGGTACAGCAGGAGGGTCGGTGTTGTGAGGGGTGAGGGGTGGGTACAGCAGGAGGGTCGGTGTGTCGTGAGGGGTGATGGTGTGGCGTACAGCAGGAGGTCGGTGTTCGTGGGGTGACGTTGTGTAGAGATGGTGTGTCGTGAGGGTGATGGTGTGGCGTACAGCAGGAGGGTCGGTGTGTCGTGAGGGGTGATGGTGTGGCAGTACAGCAGGAGGTCGGTGTGTCGTGAGGGTGACGGGTGTGGCGTACAGCAGGAGGTCGGTGTGTCGTGAGGGGTGATGGGTGTGGCGTACAAGGAGGGTCGGTTGTGTGAGGGGTGATGGGTGTGACGTACAGCAGGAGGGTCGGTGTCTTGTGAGGGTGTGACGTACAGCAGGAGGTCGTGTCTTGTCGGGGGTGATGGGTGTGCGTACAGCAGGAGGGTCGGTGTGTCGTGAGGGGTGATGGGTGTGGCGTACAGCAGGAGGGTCGGTGTGTCGTGAGGGGTGACGGGTGTGGCGTACAGCGGGAGCCCCGGGTTTGTGGGGGTGATGGTGGGGAGGTACAGCAGGGGGTGGGTGTGTCGTGGGGGGTGAGGGGTGGGACAAGGGAATGGGTGCGGAAGGGGGGGCAAGGGGGGGGGGGGGGGGGGGGGGGGGGGGGGGGGGGGGGGGGGGGGGGGGGGGGGATGGGGGGGACAGGAGGGGTGGGAGTGAGGGGGAACAGGGGAAAGGTGGGGAGAGGGGGGCAGCAGAGGGGTTGGCGGGGGGGGTGAAGGGGGCCCAAGAGGGGCTGCGGAAGGGGGAGGGGGAACACAGAGGGGTGCGGAGGGGTGGAGGAGGGGCTGCAGGGGGGTGGGGGGGACAGAGAGGGTGGCGGGGGGATGGGGGGCGCAGAGAGGGCTGGGGAAAGGGGAGGGGGGGCACGCAGAGAGGGGGAGGGAGGGGGCACGCAAGGGGGCGGGGGGGAAATGCAAAGGGAACGGGCAGGGAGGGGAGCAGGGGAAAAGTGGGAGGGGATGAGGGGAAAGTTCCGGGGGGCGAGAGAGGGGGGCGAAAGGAGCTGCAGGGGGGAGGGGGGCGTCAGAGAAGGGCGGGGGGGCGGGGGAAAGGGGGCGAGAGGAGCATGAGGAAAAGGTGGGGGGACAAAAGGGGGAAGGGGGGGAAAGGGGCCAGAGGAAAAGTTTCGGGACATGGGAGGAAGGCAGGGGGGCAACACAGGGGGGGAGGGGAAAAGGGCGAGGAAGGGGGAGGGGGGGGGTTTGGGGGAGAGGAGGGGCGGGGGGGGGATGGGGAAGGGGCAAGGGGAGCTGGAGGGGGAGGGGGGGGCTCAGAAAACGGGCGGAGGGGTGAGGGGTGGAAGGGAGGAGCGGTTTTGAAGATGGCAGGGAGGGGCTTGAGGGGGGAGGGAGGAGCAGCAAAAAGGGGGGGCAAAAAGGGGAGTGCGAGGAGGTGGCGGAGGGAGGTGGAGAAGGGGGGCAGGGGAGGGAGGGTGCAGAGGGGGGAAAGAGAAGGACACAAAAAAGGGGAAGGGGAAGATAAGACAAGGGGCAAGGGGAGGGAGGGAGGGGAGAGAGGGACATAAAAGGGAAGGGGGCAGGAAAAGGAGCATGCAGAGGAAGGGTGGAGGGAGGGAGCTGCGAGGAAGGGGGGGGGGGACAGCGAGAAGGTGGCAGGAGGGAGCATGCAGGGGAAAGGGCAGAAAGGGAGCATGCAGAGGAAGAGGCAGGGGGACATGCAGGGGAAGGGAGCAAGAGGAGCATGAGAGGAAGGTGGGGGGAGGGAGCATGCAGGGGAAGGGCAGGAGGACAGCGGGGAAGGGCGGAGGGACATGCGGGAAAGGTGGCGGGGAGGGGCAGAAACAAGGGGCGAGGGGGGGCGAAAGGGGAAGGGGGCAGGAGGAGATCAAGGAAGGCAGGAGGGAGCATAAAGGGGAAGGGGGGAAGGAGGGGCAGCAGAGGAAGGTGGGAAAGGGCGGCAAGGAAGGGGGAAAAAAGGGGAGATGCAGAGGAAGGTGGGGGGGGGAGCTGCAGAGGAAGGGGGGGAGGGAGCATGAAAGGGGAAAGGGGGGGAGAGGGAGATCCCCGGGAAGGGAGGGGGGAAGAGCAGGAAGGGGGGCGAGGGGGAGCATGCAAAAGGAGGCAGGGGAAGATGCAAGGAACGGGCAGGAGGAGCAGAAAGGGGAAGGTGCGAGGGGGACATGGAGGAAGGGGGAGAGGAGCATGCAGAGGAAGGGGCAGGAGGGCATCAAGGAAGGGGGCAGAGAGGGACATGCGAGGAAGGGGCGAGAGGGGCATCGGGGAAGTGCAGGGGGGAGCTCAAGGAAGGGGGGCAGGAGGACATGCAGAGAAGTGCAGGAGGGAGACAGAGAAGGTTTAGAGAGGGACATGCAGAGGGGGGGCAAGGGGGGCATGCAAGGAAGGGGCAGGGAGGAGCTGCAAGGGGAAGGGGGAGAGGGGGAGCATGCAGGGGAAGGGGCAAGAAAGCACAAGAAGGGGAAGGGGGACACAGAGAAAGGGAAAGGGAGCATCAGGGGAAAGGTGGCAGGGAGGATTTTTCCGGGAAAGGGGCAGGGGGGGACTTTCAGAGGAAAGGTGGGGGGAGGAGCATGCGGGGAAAAATGGAGGAGGAGCACAGAGGAAGGTGGCAGGAGGGAGCATGCAGAGGAAGGGCGGGAGGGAGAATGCAGGGGAAGGGGCAGGGGGGGACATCAGAGGAAGGGGAAGAGGGGGAGCATCAGGGGAAGGTGGGAGACACGAAGAAAAGCAAGAAGGATCAGGGAGGGGAGAAGCAGGGGAAGGTGCAGGGGGGACCATGCAGAAAAGGGAAAGGCAGGAGGGAGCATGAAAGGGGAATGGCAGGAAGGGCCATGCAGAGGGGAGGCAGGGGGGGACATGCAGAGGAAGGTGGGGGGGGGAGCATGCAGGGGAAAGTGGAAGAGGGGACATGCAGGGGAAGGGGGGGGAGGGAGAAAAGGAAGGTGGGGGGGGGGACATGCAGAGGAAGGTGGGGAGGGGGAGCATGCAGGGGAAAGGTGGGAAAAGGGAGCATGAAAAGGGGCGGGGAGGGACATGCCGAGGAAGGTGGCAGGGGGGGAGCAGAAGAAAGGGGTGGAAGGGGGAAAGCATAAAGGGAAGGGGGGAAGAAGAAGCATGCAGAGAAGGTGGCAGGGGGGACATCAGAGGAAGGGGCCCGGGAAGGGCCATCAGGGGAAAGGGAGGGAGGGGAGCAGCAGGGGAAAAGGTGGAGGAGGGAGCATCCGGGGGAAGGGGGCAGGAGGGAGCAGCAGGGGAAAGGGTGGAAAGAGGGGGACATGAAAGGGGGAAGGGGCAGAGAGGGACTGCGAGGAAGGGGGGGAGAAGGGAGCAGCAAGGAAGGGGCGGGGAGGAGCTGCAGGAAAAGGGTGGAAGGGGACTGCAGGGGAAGGAGGCAGGAGGGACTGCAAGGGGGTGGGGAGGGGGAGCTGCAGGGGAAAGGGAGGAGGGGGGAGCACAGGGAAGGGGGGCAGGAGGGACACGGGGAAGGGGCAGGGGGGGAGCTTAAAGGGAAGGGGCGGGAGGGGCATGCAGGGGAAAAGGAGGAGGGAGATGCGGGGAAAAGGGGCAGGGGGGGACATGAAAGGGGAAGTGGCGGGAGGGAGCATCGAGAAGGGGGCGGGGAGGGAGCAGCGGGAAAGGTGAGGGGGGAAAGGGTGGCGGGGGGGGGCAGAGAGGAAATTGGGGGGGGGGGGACTTGCGGGGAAGGGCGGGGAGGGACATCAGAGAAGGAGGGGGGGAGGGAGCATGCAGAGGAAGGGGCGGGGAGGGACATGCGAGGAAAGGAGGCAGGGGGGGAGCATGCAGGGGAAGGGCGGGGAGGGAGCGCAGAGGAAGGAAAGGGGGAGGAGCATGCAGAAAAGGGGTGGCAGGAGGAAAAGCAAGGAAGTGGCGGGGAGGGAGCATGCAGGGGAAAGGGTGGGGAGGGAGCTGCAGGGGAAGGGGGGAGGAGGGACTGCAGGGAAAGGTGCAGGGGGGACATGCGGGGAAGGGGCGGAGGGAGCATGAGAGGAAGGGGGAGGGGCATCAGGGGAAAGGGTGGGGGGGGGGAGCAGCAGAGGAAGGTGGGGGGAAGCTCGGGGAAAGGGGAAAGAACCAGGGGAAAGGAGGCAGGGGGGAGCATCCCCAGAAAGGGGGGGAGGGACTCCCCAGGAAGGGGCAGGGGGGGACATAAGAGAAAGGGGAAGGAGGAGCATGCAGAGGAAGGAGGAGGAGGGAGCACCCGGGGAAAGGGTGGGGAGGGAGCTGAGAGGAAGGGGGCGGGGAGGGAGCATGCAGAAAAAGGGGCGGGGAGGACCAGCAGAGGAAGGGGCAGGGAGGGACAGCAGGGAAGGGGGGAGGGAGCAGCGGGAAGGAGGAAAGGAGGGGCATGCAGAGGAAGGGCGGGGAGGGATATGCAAGAAGGGTGGCAGGGGGGGACATGCATAGGAAGGAGGCAAAGGGTGCATGCAGAAAAGGGGCGGGGAGGAGTAGCAGAGGAAGTGGCAGGGAGGGAGCATCAGGGGAAGGGGGCGGGGAGGGAGCATGAAAGGGGAAGTGGAGGGAGGGAGCATGAAAGGGGAAGGGGGGCGGGAGGAGCAGCAAAGGAAGGTGGCAGGAGGGACCATGCAAGGAGGGGGCAGGGAGGGAGCAGAAAGGGGAAGGGGCAGGAGGAGCAGCAGGGGAAGGGGCGGAAGGGAGAAAGCAGGGAAAGGGGCGGGAAGGGAGCATGCAGGAAGGGGCGGAGGGAGGCAAGGAAAGGGGCAGGAGGGCAGCAGAGGAAGGGGCAGGGGGGGAGCAGCAGGGAAGG
The DNA here is from genome assembly GCF_026875155.1 of Cherax quadricarinatus. Classification (NCBI taxonomy): domain Eukaryota; kingdom Metazoa; phylum Arthropoda; class Malacostraca; order Decapoda; family Parastacidae; genus Cherax; species Cherax quadricarinatus. The sequence continues at coordinate 21,808,814 of NC_069490.1, read as the reverse complement.
GGCAGGGGGGAAACAGCAGAGGAAGGGCAGGGGGGGACATGCAGGGGAAGGGGGGGCAGGAGGGAGCAGCAGGGAAAGGGTGGCGGAAGGGACATGCGGGGAGGGGGCAGGAAAGGGAATGCAGAGGAAGGGGAGGGGGGCATCAGAGGAAGGGGGGAGGGAGCATGCAAGGAAGGGGGGCAGGAAGGGGGGAGAAAGCAGAGGAAAGGCAGGGGGGGAGCATGCAGGAAGGGGGGAGAAGGGGACTGCAGAGGAAGGGCGGGGGAAGGGACCCTGGAAAAAGGGGCAGGGGAGCATCGAGGAAAGGAGCAGGGAGGAGCAGCAGAGGAAGGGGGGGGGGGGCATGCAGAGGAAGGGGCAGGGGGGGAGCATGCAAGGGAAGGGAGGCGGGGAGGAGCATGCAGAGGAAGGTGGCAGGGAGGGAGCATCAGGGGAAAGGCAGGGGGGGACTGCAAGGAAGGGGCAGGAGGGGCAGAAAGGAAGGAGGCAGGGGGGAGATGCAAGGAAGGGGCAGGGGGGGAGAGAAAGGGGAAGGAGGCAGGGAGGGGCAGCAAGGAAGGGGGCGGGGGGGAGATGCAGGGGAAAAGGGCAGGGGGGGAGCAGCAGGGGAAAGGTGGCAGGGGGGGAGCATCAAAAAGGGGAAGGGAGGGAGCAGCGGGGAAAGGGGGCCGGGGGGGAGCCAGAGGAAGGTCAGGGGGGGACATGCAGGGGAAGGTGGCAGGAGGGAGCATCCCAGGAAGGGGCGGGGAGGGACATGCGGGGAAAGGGGCAGGGGGGAGCGCAGGGGAAGGTGGCGGGGAGGGAGCATCAGAGGAAGGGGCAGGGGGGGACTCAGGGGAAGGGGCAGGGGGGGAGCATGCAGGGGAAAGGGTGGCGGGGAGGGAGCATGCAGAGGAAGGAGGCGGGGAGGGAGCAGCAGGGGAAGGGGCGGGGGGAGCATGCAGGGGAAAAGGGGCAGGGGGACATGCAGAGGAAAGGGGGCAGGGAGGGAGCATGCAGAGGAAGGAGGCGGGGAGGGAGCTCGGGGAAAGGGTGGCGGGAGGACATGCAAGGAAGGGGCAGGGGGGGAGCATGCAGAGGAAGGCGGGGGGGAGCAGCAAGGAAGGTGGCAGGAAGGGAGCATGCAGGGAAGGGGGGCAAAAGGGGACATCAGAGGAAGGGGGCAGGGGGAGCACGGGAAAGGGCAGGGGGAGCACGAGGAAGGGGCGGGGAGGGAGCATGCAGAAAAGGGAGGCAGGGGGGGACAGCAAGGAAGGGGCAGGGGGAGCAGCAAGGAAGGGGCAGGGGGGGAGCAGCAGAGGAAGGAGGCAGGGGGGGACATGCAGAGGAGGTGGCGGGGAGGGAGCAGCAGGAAGAGGCGGGGAGGGGGCTGCAGAGGAAGGGGCGGGAGGGAGCATGCGAGGAAGAGGCGGGGAGGGACACAGAGGAAGGGGGCAGGAGGAGCATGCAGGAAGGGAGCAGGGAGGGGCATGCGAGGAAAGGGTGCAGGGGGGGAGCATGCAGAGGAAGGTGGGGGGGAGGGAGCATGAGAGGAAGGGGCAGGGAGGGAGCATCAGAAAAAGGGTGGCAGGGGGAGCATGCAGAGGAAGGGGCAGGAGGAGCATGCGAGGAAGGGGCATGGGGAGCTGCGAGGAAGGGGCAGGGAGGGAGCATCCGAAAAGGGGCAGGGAGGGAGCATCAGGGGAAAAGGGGGCAGGGAGGGAGCAGCAGAGGAAGGGCCCAGGGGGGGAGCAGCAAGGAAGGGGCAGGGGGGGAGCAACAGGGGAAGGGGGCAGGGAGGGACATGCAGGGGAAAGGGGGCAGGGAGGGAGCTGCAGAGGAAGGAGGAGGGAGGAGCACAGAGAAGGGGGAGGGGGGGAGCAGCAGAGGAAGGAGGGGAGGGCTGCAGGGGAAAGGTGCAGGGGAGCATGCAGAAAGGGGGCAGGGAGGGACAGAAAGGAAGGGGGGCAGGGAGGAGCATGCAGAGGAAGGGGCAGGGGGGGGCAGCAGGGGAAGGTGGCAGGGGGGGAGCATGAAAGGGGAGGAGGCGGGGAGGGACATCAGAGGAAGTGGCAGGGGGGGAGCATGCAAGAAGGTGGCAGGGAGGGAGCATGCAGAGGAAGGAGGCAGGGAGGGAGCATGCAGAGGAAGGTGGCAGGGAGGGAGCATGCAGAGGAAGGAGGCAGGGAGGGAGCATGCAGAGGAAGGTGGCAGGGAGGGAGCATGCAGAGGAAGGAGGCAGGAGGGAGCATGCAGAGGAAGGGGCAGGGAGGGAGAAAGCAGAGGAAGGGGGCAGGAGGGGCATGCAAAAGGGGCGGGAGGGAAAGATCGAGGAAGTGGCAGGGAGGGACCCTCAGGGGAAAGGACAGGAGGGAGCATGCAGAGGAAGGGGGCAGGAGGGACTGCAGTGGAAAAGGAGAAGGGGAGGACATGCAGAGAAGGGGGGAAAGGGAGGAGCAGCAGGGAAGGGCAGGAGGGAGCATCAGAGAAGGTGGCAGGAGGGAGCATCAAGGAAGGGCAGGAGGAGCATGCGAGGAAGGGGCAGGAGGGAGCATGCAAAAAGGGGCGGGGAAGGGACAGAAAGGGAAGGGGGCAGGGAGGGGGGCAAAAGGGAAAAGGGGGCAGGGGGGGAGCATGCAAGGAAGGGGGAGGGGGGAGCTGCAGGGGAAGGGGAAAGGGGGGGAAGCAGCAGGGGAAAGGGGAGGGGGGGAGCAGCAGGGGAAGGGGAGAGGAGCATCAGAAAAAGGGCGGGGAGGGAGCATTCCGGGGAAGGGAGGGAGGAGCATCAGGGGAAAGGGGGGGGAAGGGAGAAATGCAGAAAAAAATGGGGGGAGGGAGCATGCAAGGAAGGGGCAGGGGGGGAGCATGCAGAGGAAGGGGCAGGGAGGGGCATGCAGAGGAAGGGGCAGGGAGGAAGCATGAAAGGGAAAGGTGGAGGAAAGGGAGCTGCAAAAGGGGGGAGCAAAGCAGCAGAGAAGATGCAGGGGGGGGAGCACAAGGAAGTGCAGGGGGGGACCCATGCAGGGGAGGGGGCAGGGAGGAGCAGCAAGGGAAAGGGTGGCAAAAGGGCCCATGAAAGGGGAAAGGGGCGGAGGGAGCATGCAGGGAAAAGGGGGGGAGAGGGACTGCAGGGGAAAGTGGAAGAGAGGGAGCAGCAGAGAAGGGGCGGGGAGGGAGCAGAAAGGGGAAGGTCGGGGGAGCACAGGGGAAGGGGGGAAAAGGGGACATGCAGGGAAGGGGGGAAGAGGGAGCATGCAGGAAGGGGGCAGGGAGGAGCTTTCCGGGGAAGGTGGCAGGGAGGAGCATAAGGGGAAGGGGAAGAAGGGAGCAGCAGGGGAAGTGGGAGAAGAAGCTGCAGAGGAAGGGGGCAGGAGGGAGCATCAGAGAAGTCAGGAAGGGGACCATGCAGGGAAGGGGCAGGGGGGGAGCAGAAGGAAGGGGCAGGAGGAGCTGCCGAGGAAGGTGGCAGGGGGAGCAGCGGAAGGGGGAGGGGGAGCATGCAGAGGAAGGTGGGAGAAAGCATGCAGGGGAAAAGGGGGGAAGAGGGAGCAGGGCGAGGAAGGGGGAAAAGGGAGCATCGGGGAAGGGGAGCAGGGGGGGGGGGCATCAGAGAAAGGTGGAAGAGGAGCAGCAAAAAAGGGGGGAGGGAGCAGCGGGGAAAGGGTGGGGGGGGGGACTCAGGGGAAGGGGCAGGAGGGAGCATCAGAGAAGGGGCGGGGGGAGCATCAAGGAAGGGGGAGGGAGGGAGCATGCAGAGGAGGGCGGGGGGACGCAGCAGAGGAAGGGGGCAGGGGGGGAGCATCAAGGAAGTCAGGAGGGACATGAAAGGGAAAGGAGGCGGAGGGGCATCAGGGGAAGGGGCAGGGGGGGGAATGCAGAGGAAGGGGCAGGGAGGGAGCAGCAAGGAAGGGGGGAGGGAGCATGCAGAAAAGGTGGAGGAGGGAGCGCAGAGAAGGTGCGGGGAGGAAGGGGCAGGGAGGGAGCATGCAAGGAAGGTGGGGGGGACATGCGGGGAAAGGGTGGGGAAAAGGGAGCATGGGGGAAGGGCAGGGGGAAGCAGCGGGGAAGGGGCGGGGAGGGAGCATGAGGGGAAAGGAGGAAGGAGAGCATGCAGAGGAAGGGGGGGGAGGGGCATGCAGAGGAAGGGGCAGGGAGGGCACAGGGGAAGGTCAGGAGGGACATGCAAAAGGAAGGGCAGGGAGGGAGCATGCAGAGGAAGGTGCGGGAGGGACCATCAGAGGAAGAGGCAGGTAGGGGCATGCAAGAAGGGGTGGGGGGGGGGAGCATGCAGAGGAAGGGGGAAGGGAGCATGCAGAGGAAGGTGGGAGAAAAAAGCATCAGAGGAAGGGGGGGAGCACGAAGCAATCAGGGGAAGGAGGCAGGAGGGAGCATGCAGGGGAAGGTGGGGAGGGGGAGCATGCAAGGAAGGGGGCAGGGGGGGAGCATGCAGAAAAAGGGAAGGAGGGACTGCAGGGGAAGGAGCGGGGGAGCACAGAAAAAAGGGGGAGGGAGCAGCAGAGGAAGGGGCAGGGAGGGAGCGCAGAAAGGAGGCGGGAGGACGCATGCAGAGGAAGGGGCAGGGGGAGAGCAGAAAGGTGCAGGGGGGGAGCACGGGAAAGGGCAGGGGGGGCATCAGAGGAAGGAGCAGGGAGGAGTTGCAGAGAAGGTGGCGGGGAGGGGCATCAAAAAAGGGGCAGGAGGGCATGCAGGGGAAGGGTGGCGGGGAGGGAGAGCAAGGAAAAGCAGGGGGGGAGCTGCAGAGGAAGGGCGGGGAGGGGCATGCAGAGGAAGGGGCAGGGAGGGACAGCAGAGGAAGGGGCGGGGAGGGAGCAGCAAGGAAGGGGCAGGGAGGGAGCATGAAAGGGAAGGTGGCGGGAGGAGCAGCAGGGGAAGGGAGGGGGGGAGCATGCAGAGAAGGTCGGGAAGGGGACACGGGGAAGGGGCAGGAAGGAGCATGCAGAGGAAGGTGGGAAGGGAGCATGCGGGGAAGGGGGGAAGGGCATGCAGGGGAAAGGGGGGCAGGAAAGGGGCCCCTGCAGAGGAAGGGGGCGGGAAAGCATGAAAGGAAGGGGGGGAGGGAGCATGCAGAGAAGGGCAGGAGGGACATGCGAGAAAGGGGGCAGGAGGAGCATGAAAGGGGAAAAGGGGGCGGGGAAGGGAGCATGCAGAGGAAGGGGGGAGACATGAAAGGGAAAAGGGGCGGGAGGGAGCATGCGAAAAAGGGGCAGGAAGGAGCATGCAGAGGAAGGGGCAGGGGGGGAGCTGCCGAGGAAAAGGGGGCGGGGGGGCCATGAAAGGGGAAGGGTGGCGGAGGGAGCATGCAGAGGAAGGGGCAGGGGGGGCATGCAGGGAAAGGTGGCAGGGGGGAGCATGCGGGGAAAGGTGGCAGGGGGGAGCATCGAGAAGGGTGGCAGGGGGGACATGCGAGGAAGGTGGCAGGGGGAGCATGCGAGGAAGGGGGCAGGGGGGGAAAGCATGCGAGAAGGGGCAGGGGGGGGCATGCAGAGGAAGTGGCAGGGAGGGACATCCCGGGGAAGGTGGCGGGGAGGGAGCTTTCAAGAAGGGCAGGGGGGAGCATGCAAGGAAGGGGGCAGGGGGGGACTCCCGGGGAAGGGGCAGGGAGGGAGCTCCCGAGGAAGGGCAGGGAGGGGAGCATCGGGGGAAGGGCAGGGGGGGAGCATCCCGGGGAAAGGGGCAGGGAGGAGCACAAGGAAGGGGGCGGGGAGGGGCATGCGGGGAAGGTGGCAGGGGGAGCATCCGGGAAGGGGCAGGAGGGGCATCCCGAGGAAGGGGCAGGGAGGGAGCAGCGGGGAAAGGGGGCAGGGGGGGAGCATGCCGAGGAAGGAGAGGGAGGAGCATGCCGAGGAAGAGGCAGGGGGGAGCAGCCGAGGAAGGGGGCAGGGAGGACACCCGAGGAAGGGCAGGGAGGACATCCAGGAAGGGGAGGGAGGACTCCCGGGGAAAGGAGGCGGGGGGGGCATGCGAGGAATGGCAGGAGGGACATGCAGAAAGGGGCGGGGGGGAGCACCCGAGGAAGGGGCGGGGGACATGCCGGGGAAGGGGGCAGGGGGGGGAGCATGCGGGGGAAGGGGCGGGGAGGGAGCATGCGAGGAAAGGGGCAGGGGACATGCCGAGGAAGGGGCAGGGAGGGACATGCCGAGAAGGAGGCAGGAGGAGCATGCAGAAAGGTCCAGGGGGGGAGCATCCGAGGAGGGGCAGGGGGGGACTCCCGAGAAGGGGCGGGGAGGAGCACCCGGGGAAAGGGAGGCAGGGAGGGGCATGCGGGGAAGGGGCAGGGGGGGCAGCCGAGGAAGGGGCAGGGGGGGGACATCCGGGAAGGAGGCAGGGGGGGAGCGCCGGGAAGGAGGCAGGGAGGAGCACCCGAGGAAGGGGCAGGGAGGGAGCAGCGGGGAAAGGGGCGGGAGGGAGCATGCAGAAGGGGGGCGGGGAAGGAGCATCGGGGAAGGGGCAGGGGGGACAGCGGGGAAGGGGGAGGAAGGGAGCTGCGGGGAAGGGCGGGAGGGAGCATGCGAGGAAGGGCAAAGGGAGCAGCGAGGAAGGGGCGGGGAGGGAGCATGCGAGAAGGGGCAGGGAGGAGCGCGAGGAAGGGGGCAGGAAGGGAAAAGCAGGGGAAGGGGCGGAAGGGAGCATGCAGAGGAAGGGGGCAGGGGGAGCATGCAAGGAAGGTGGCAGGGAGGGAGCATGCAGAGGAAGGTGGCAGGGAGGGAGCATGCAGAGGAAGGTGGCAGGGAGGGAGCATGCAGAGGAAGGGGCAGGGAGGGACATCAGAGGAAGGGGCAAAAAAGGGAGCATGCGGGGAAGGGTGCGGGAAAGGGGACAGCAGAGGAGGGGGCAGGAGGAGCATGAAAGGGGAAGGGGGTGCAAGGGAGCATCAGAGGAAGTGGCGGGGGGAGCATCAGAGGGGTGGCGGAAGGGACATGCAGGAAGGGGGGCAGGGGGAGCATGCAAGGAAGGGCAGGGGGGAGCAGCAGAAAAAAAAGGAGGAAGGGGGGGAAATTGAAAAATCAAAAAAGGGAGGAGGGATGGAGGAGGGAGGAGGAGGGATGGAGGAGGGGGGGAGAGGAGGGGGGGGAGGAGTGGGGGAAAGGTGGAGGAGGAGAGAGAGGAAGTGGGGGGGGAGGAGTGAGGGAGGGAGGAGGGGAGGGAGGGATGGAGGAGGGAGGGGGGAGATGGATAGGAAGGAGTGAGGATGGATGGGGGATGGATGAGGAGGGAGTAGGGATGGAGTGAGGGATGGAGTGAATGAGTGAGGATGGAGGGGGGATGAGTGAGGGAGGGATGAGAGATGGAGTGGGGGAGGGAGGGGGGATGGAGGAGGATGGGTGAGGGATGGTGAGGGAGGAGTGGGGAAAAGGATGGGGGAAAGGGGAGGGAGGGAGTGAGGGATGGAGGAGGGATGGAGTAGGATGGAGTGGGGGAGGAGTGAGGGGGAGTGAGGGGATGGAGTGAGGAGGGGAGTGAGGATGAGTGAGGGATGGAGTGGGGATGGAGTGAGGATGGATGGGGGAGGGAGTGAGGGATGGGTGAGAGATGGAGTGGGGGAGGAGTGGGGAGGGATGAGGATGGAGTGGGGGAGGGGAGTGGGGGAGGGAGTGGGGGAGGGAGTGAGGGATGGATGAGGGATGGAGTGAGGAGGGATGGGGGATGGAGTGAGGTGGATGAGGGATGGGTGAGGATGGAGTGAGGGATGGAGGAGGGTGGATGAGAATGGAGTGGGAGGGTGAGGTGGGAGTGAGGAGGGAGTGAGGAGGATGAGGAGGGAGTGAGGGTGGAGTGGGATGGAGTGAGGGGGGGAGTGAGGGAGGAGTGAGGGGGGATGGGGGATGGAGTGGGGGGATGGAGTGGGGGATGGAGTGGGGGATGGAGGGGGGAGGATGGGGAGATGGAGTGGGGGATGGATGGGGGATATGAGGTAGGGATGGGGGAGGAGTGAGGGAGGAGTGGGGGATGGATGAGAGGGAGGAGGGATGAGTGAGGGAAAAGTGAGGGATGGAGTGGGGGATGGAGTGGGGGAGGGGAGTGGGGGATGATGAGGGATGGAGGGGAGGAGTGAGGGAGGGGATGAGGTAGGGGAGTGAGTATGGAGTGGGATGGAGTAAAGGTATGGAGTGGGGGATGGAGTGGGGGGATGGATGAGGAGGGGTGGGGGAGGAGTGGGGGATGGATAGGATGGAGGAGGGTGGATGGGGGGATGAGTAGGGATGGATAGGTGGAGGAGGAGGGAGGAGGTTGGGGAGGTGGGGTTGGTGGGGGGAAGGGGGGGGGTTGGGTGGGAGTGAGAGATGGGGGGGGAGGGATGGGGTTGAGGGGGGGATGAATGGAGGAGGGAGGAGTGAGGGAGGGTGAGGGAGGGTGGGGGGATGGGAGGAGGGATATGAGGGATGGTGAGGATTGGAGTGAGGGAGGGGGTGGGGTGGGTGAGGGATGGAGTGGGGGTTTGGGGGGGGATGGAGTGGGGGTGGAGTGAGGGGATGGTGGAGTGGGGGGGGGAGGGGGAGTGAGGGGGAGTGAGGGATGGAGTGAGAGATGGGGGGGGATGGATGGTAGGGTGAGGTAGGGATGAGGTAGGGAGTGAGGTAGGAGTGGGTAGGGAGTGAGGTATGGAGTGAGGGGGGGAGTGAGGTGAGTGAGAGGAGGAGTGAGAGGGATGGAGTGAGGGAGGGGTGAGAGGATTGAGTGAGGGTTATGGGGGTTTGATGGGGGATTATGGGGGTGGGGGGGGGAGGAGTGGGGGAGGGAGTGGGGGATGGAGGAGATAGGATGAGGGATGGGTGAGGAGGGGGTTTGGGGAGGGAGGGGGGGAGGGGAGGGATTGAGGGGGGGATTGGGGGTGTGGGGAGGGAGGGGGGAGGGAGTGAGAGGGGGATGAGAGAGGAGGGGAGGGGAAGGGGGGAGGAGGGGGGAGGGAGTGATGGGGGGAGTGAGGGAGGGGGTTTGGAGGGAGGGAGAGAGGGGGAGGAGGGGGGAGTAGGGAGGGATGAGGATGGGTGAGGGGGGGAGGGAGGGAGGAGTGAGTGTGGAGGGAAGGGGGAAGAGCGGCGATGGAAAAGGGGATGGATTACAGGGGAAGAAGGGAGAGATCATGTACGGGGTGAGAAAAGGGAACCCTGCAAGGAAGGGACCCTGCAAGAAGGACGCCTCTAAGGGGAAGAAGTTTGCTAGAGGAAGGGAAGCCGCTAAGGAAGGACCCTCTAGAGAAGGGAAGCCTGCTAGGGGAAAGGGAAAGCCTCTAGGGGAAGACGCCGCTAGAGGAAGGAAGCCTCTAGAGAAGGGACCCGCTAGAGGAAAACCTGCTAAGAAGGACGCCTGCTAAGGAAGAAGCTTGCTAGGGGAAAGGAAGCCCAAAGGGAAGGAAGCTTGCTAGAGAAGGAACCTGCTAGAGAAGGACCCTGCTAGGGGAAAGGAAGTTTTGCAAGGGGAAAGGGAAGCCCTAGAGGAAGGACCCCTGCAAAGGGGAAAGGGAAGCCTTTGAGGAAAAAGCCTGCAAGGGGAAAGGGACGCCTGCTAGAGGAAGGAAGCCTGCTAGAGGAAGGAAGCCTGCTAGAGGAAGGAAGCCTGCTAGAGGAAGGAAGCTTGCTAGAGGAAGGAAGCCTGCTAGAGGAAGGACGCCTGCTAGAGGAAGGAAGCCTGCTAGAGGAAGGAAGCCTGCTAGAGGAAGGACGCCTGCTAGAGGAAGGAAGCCTGCTAGAGGAAGGAAGCCTGCTAGAGGAAGGAAGCCTGCTAGAGGAAGGAAGCCTGCTAGATGAAGGACGCCTGCTAGAGGAAGGAAGCTTGCTAGAGGAAGGAAGCCTGCTAGATGAAGGAAGCCTGCTAGAGGAAGGAAGCCTGCTAGAGGAAGGAAGCCTGCTAGAGGAAGGAAGCCTGCTAGAGGAAGGACGCCTGCTAGATGAAGGAAGCCTGCTAGAGGAAGGAAGCCTGCTAGAGGAAGGAAGCCTGCTAGAGGAAGGACGCCTGCTAAGAGAAGACGCCTGCTAGAGGAAGGACGCTGCTAGAGGAAGGACGCCTGCTAGAGGAAGGACGCCTGCTAGAGGAAGGACGCCTGCTAGATGAAGGACGCCTGCTAGAGGAAGGACGCCTGCTAGAGGAAGGAGCCTGCTAGAGGAAGGAGCTGCTAGAGGAAGGAAGCCTGCTAGAGAAGGACGCCTGCTAGAGGAAGGAAGCCTGCTAGAGGAAGGACGCCTGCTAGAGGAAGGACGCCTGCTAGAGGAAGAAGCCTGCTAGAGAAGGACGCCTGCTAGAGGAAGGATGCCTGCTAGAGGAAGGAAGCCTGCTAGAGGAAGGACGCCTGCTAGAGGAAGGAAGCCTGCTAGAGGAAGGACGCCTGCTAGAGGAAGGACGCCTGCTAGAGGAAGGAAGCCTGCTAGAGGAAGGACGCCTGCTAGAGGAAGGACGCCTGCTAGAGGAAGGAAGCCTGCTAAGGAAGGACGCCTGCTAGAGGAAGGACGCCTGCTAGAGGAAGGACGCCTGCTAGAGGAAGGACGCCTGCTAGAGGAAGGACGCCTGCTAGAGGAAGGACGCCTGCTAGAGGAAGGACGCCTGCTAGAGGAAGGAAGCCTGCTAGAGGAAGGACGCCTGCTAGAGGAAGGACGCCTGCTAGAGGAAGGAAGCCTGCTAGAGGAAGGACGCCTGCTAGGGGAAGGACGCCTGCTAGGGGAAGACCCTGCAAAGGGGGAAGGACGCCTGCAAAGGGGAAGGACGCCGCTAGAGAAGGACGCCTGCTAAGGAAGGACCCCCTGCTAAGGAAGGACGCCTGCTAGGGGAAAGGACGGCCCTGCTAAGGAAGGAACCCCGCTAGAGGGGGAAACCCCCTCCCTAGATAAATTTAAACCCTGCAATAAATTTTAACCTGCTAGATGAAGGAAGCCGCAAAAAAAGGGAACCCTGCTAGATGAAGGAACCCCTGCTAGATAAAGGAAGCCTCTAGGGGAAGGAACCAAACAGATGAAAAAAACCCCTGCTAATAAGGAAGTTTGCTAGAAAGGGAACCGCTGGAGAGGGAACCTGCTAGAGGGGGGGAACCTGCTAGAGGAGGGAAGCCTGCTAAGGGGGGGAAGCCTCTTAAGGGGAAAGGGAAAGCCTCCCTAGGGGAAAGGGAACCCTGCAAAAGGAAAAAAAGCCTGCTGAGGAAGGAAGCCTGCTAGGGGAAAGGAACCTGCAAATGAAAGAAGCCTGCTAATAAAGGGAAGGGCCTGCAGGGGAAAGGGAAGCCTCCTAGGGGAAGGAAGCCGCAAAGGGGAAAGGGAAGCCTGCTAGGGGGAAGGAACCTTTGCAAAAAAGGGAACCCTGCTAGAGAAAGGAAGCCTGCAAAGGGGAAGGAATTCGCTAGGGGAAGGAAGCCTGCTAATAAGGAACCGCTAATAAGGAACCCCTACTAGATGAAGAAGCCAAAAAACCCAAGGGAAAGGGCCGTAGATAAGGGAAAAACCTACAAAATAAAGGGAAGCCTGCTAAAAGGAAGCCTCTAGATAAAAGGAAGCCTGCTAAAGGGAAAAGGAAGCCTGCAGATAAAGGGAAAGCCGCTAATAAAAGGAAAGCCTAATAATAAGGAAGCTTGCAGAAAAAGGGAAAAGCCTTTTTAATAAAGGAAGCCTGAAAATTTGAAGGAAGCCTGCTAGAAAAGGGAACCCCAGCTAGATGAAGAAGCCGCTAATGAAGAAAAGCCTGCTAGAGGAAGGAAGCCTGTTTGAGGCAGGAACCTGCTAGATGAAGGAACCCCTGCTAAAGGAGGGGAAGCCGCTAGATAAAGGAAGCCTGCTAGATAAAGGGAAGCCGCAAGGGGGAAAGGAAGTCTGCTAGGGGGGAAAGGGAAACCCTGCTTGGGGGAAAAAGCCGCAATAAAGGGAAACCGCTAATGAAGGAACCGCTAGAGGAAAAAAACCTCTAGATAAAGGGAAGCCTGCAAAGGAAAGGGAAGCCACCCTAGAGGAAGGAACCGGGCTACGGGAAAAGGAACCCCTTGCAAGGGGAAAAAAGCCTGCAAAGGGGAAAGGGAAAACCCCTACTAACGAACAAAGCCTGCTAGACAAAGGGAAAGCCTGCTAGATAAAGGGAAGCCTGCTAGATAAATAAAGCCTGCTAAATAAAGGGAAGCCTCCCTAGGGGAAAGGGAAAAGGCCTGCTAAAAGGAAGGAAGCCTGCTAGATAAAGGAAGCCTGCTAGATAAAGGGAAAGCCGAAATAAGGGAAGCCTGCTAGATGAAGGAACCCTTGCTAGATAAAGGGAAAAGCCTCCCTAGTTTAAAACGAAGCTTCTAGATAAAAGGGAAGCCTGCTAGATAAAGGGAAAGGCCTGCTAGATGAAGGAAGTTTGCTAGATGAAGGAAAGGGCCTACAAGATGAATGAACTTTTTTTAAAATAAAGGAAGCCTGTAGATAAAGGGAAGCCTGTTAGATGAAGGAAGCCTTTTAGATAAAGGAAAGCCTGTTATTTAAATCAAGCCTGTTAGATGAACCCAACCCTCAGATAAAGGGAAGCCTGCAGATAAAGGAAGCCTGCTAATGAAGGAACCGCTAGATGAAGGAAGCCTGCTAGATGAAGGAAGCCTGCTAGAGGAAGGAAGCCTGCTAGATGAAGGAAGCCTGCTAGATGAAGGAAGCCTGCTAGATGAAGGAAGCCTGCTAGATGAAGGAAGCCTGCTAAAAGAAGAAAGCCTGCTAAATGAAGGAATCCTGCTAAAGGAAGGAATCCTGCTAAAGGAAGGAAGCCTGCTAGAGGAAGGAAGCCTGCTAGAGGAAGGAAGCCTGCTTGAGAAAGGAAGCCTGTTAGAGGAAGGAAACCTGCTAAAAGAAGAAAGCCTGCTTTAGGAAGGAAGCCTGCTAAAGGAAGGAAGCCTGCTAGAGGAAGGAAGCCTGCTAGAGGAAGGAAGCCTGCTGAAGTAAGCCTGCTAGAGGAAGGAAGCCTGCTGAAGGAAGGAAGCCTGCTAAAAGAAATAAGCCTGCTATAGGAAGGAAGCCTGCTAGAGGAAAGAAGCCTGCTGGAGGAAGGAAGCCTGCTAAAGGAAAGCTTGCTGGAGGAAGGAAGCCTGCTGGAGAAAGCCTGCTGAAGGAAGGAAGCCTGCTAAAGGAAGGAAGCCTGCTAAAGAAAGGAAGGATGCTAGAGGAAGGAAGCCTGCTGAAGGAAGCCTACTAAATGAAGGAAGCCTGCTGAAGGAATGAAGCCTGCTAAAGGAAGGAAGCCTGGTAGAGGAAGGAAGCCTGCTGAAGGAAGGAAGCCTGCTGAAGGAAAGAAGCCTGCTGAAGGAAGAGAGGGATCCTGCAGGAGGCGTAATTGAGGGTTTGTTTAGAGGTAATGACTGTAGAAATTTACCTGCGGAGGACGGAGGACACGTAAACAAGGCCAGATGGAGGTAGCCTGCAGAAGTAGGTAGGGATGGAGGTAGCCTGCAGAAGTAGGTAGGGATGGAGGTAGCCTGCAGAAGTAGGTAGGGATGGAGTTAGCTTGCAGAAGTAGGTAGGGATGGAGGAAGCCTGCAGAAGTAGGTAGGGATGGAGGTAGCTTGCAGAAGTAGGTAGGGATGGAGGTAACCTGGAGAAGTAGGTAGGGATGGAGGTAGCTTGCATAAGTAGGTAGGGATGGAGGTAGCCTGCAGAAGTAGGTAGGGATGGAGGTAGCCTGCAGAAGTAGGTAGGGATGGAGGTAGCCTGCAGAAGTAGGTAGGGATGGAGGTAGCTGCAGAAGTAGGTAGGGATGGAGGTAGCTGCAGAAGGTAGGGATGGAGGTAGCCTGCAGAAGTAGGTAGGGATGGAGGTAGCCTGCAGAAGTAGGTAGGGATGGAGGTAGCCTGCAGAAGTAGGTAGGGATGGAGGTAGCCTGCAGAAGTAGGTAGGGATGGAGTTAGCTTGCAGAAGTAGGTAGGGATGGAGGAAGCCTGCAGAAGTAGGTAGGGATGGAGGTAGCTTGCAGAAGTAGGTAGGGATGGAGGTAACCTGGAGAAGTAGGTAGGGATGGAGGTAGCTTGCATAAGTAGGTAGGGATGGAGGTAGCCTGCAGAAGTAGGTAGGGATGGAGGTAGCCTGCAGAAGTAGGTAGGGATGGAGGTAGCCTGCAGAAGTAGGTAGGGATGGAGGTAGCCTGCAGAAGTAGGTAGGGATGGAGGTAGCCTGCAGAAGGTAGGGATGGAGGTAGCCTGCAGAAGTAGGTAGGGATGGCGGAAGCGTACATGAAAAAGTAGGGATGGAGGTAGCCTGCAGAAGTAGGTAGGGATGGAGGAAGCGTATATAAGAAAGCAGAGATGGTGGTAGCCTCCAGAAAGGCGCAGCAGAAATAGAGGGAGCCTACGGAGAAAGGGAGTAACGGAGGGAGTGTGGTAGACAGGAGGCAGTAATGTTGCACAAGAAACACATTAACTGGTGCGAGACAGTGAGCGACCATTGTTATCACAGCAACAATGGTACTCTCAGCTGCTCTACTGCCTCCAGTCCTGACTCCTCACTCTTGTTCTCTTGTCAGAGAATCTTTCAAACTGCACTCTTGTTGCTGTCCCTAGCAACGCTCTCATCCCCTGTCTGGGGTTGCTGTCCCTAGTAATTCACACCCCGTCTGGTGTTGCTGTCCCTAGCAATTCTCACTCACGCTGTCTGGTGTTGCTGTCCCTAGTAACTCAATTCTTGTCTGGTATTGATGTTCTTAGCCACCTACACCACTGCCTTGTGTTGGCTTACCCTAGCTACCCACACCCCTGCCTAGTTTTGGCAAGCATATTGAGCACTGGAAGAGAGACTGTGGGAGAAGATAGAAATGGGAGATTAAAAGCTGGTCGGGCCTGACTGAACCAGGTCACTGCCCCCTCACCTTCATTCAGTAGCCGGGTGCCAATAACATCCACTAAATTCATACTATGGTTATAAAATGTCTGTCACTTTGTGTAAGCCTATTTAATGTGTGTCTGTCTGTACGTGAACTCACCTATTTATGGTTGCAGGAGTCGATTCACAGCTCCTGGCCCCGCTTCTTCGCTGACAAGAGCTTTATCGTATCTCTTCTTAAAGTTATGTATGGATCCTGCCTCCATTATATCACTCTCCAGGTTGTTCCATTTCCTGACAGCTCTGACTGAAGAAATACTTCCTAACATCCCTGTGATTCATCTGAGTTTTCAGCTTCCAGTTGTGTCACCTTGTTGCTGTGTCCCATCTCTGAAACATTCTGTCCCTATCCTCTCTATCAATTCCTCTTAGTATTTTATACATCTTAGTATTTTGTACATGTGTATGCGAGTAGGTTGGTAGGCTGGTAGGTAGGTAAGTACGTAGGCTGGTACGTAGGCTGGTAGGTAGGTAGGCTGGTAGGTAGGTAAGTACGTATGCTGGTAGGTAGGTAGGTAGGCTGGTAGGTAGGTAGGCAGGCAGGCTTGTAGGTAGGTAGGCTGGAAGGTAGGTAGGCTGGTAGGTAGGTATGTAGGAAGGGGAATGAATATCAAAATGGTATACAATACCGACAGGTTGGTAGGTAAGACACATAGGCAACAGTTAGGCAACTTTATTCCGAAACGTTTCGCCTACACAGTAGGCTTCTTCAGTCGAATACAGAAAGTAGGCAGGAACAGTAGAGATGTGAAGACGATGTAATCAAGGGTGATGGACTGATTACATCGTCTTCACATCTCTACTGTTCCTGCCTACTTTCTGTATTCGACTGAAGAAGCCTATTGTGTTGGCGAAACGTTTCGGAATAAAGTTGCCTAACTGCTGCCTATGTGTCTTACCTACCAGGAATGGGAATGTATCAACAGGTACAAGTCAGTCTCAGAGCGGATATTACCGCCGTCCATTACTCGCTCGGTTGGCCACTCTCTTCAGCCTCGGAAGACAGCCCATATATTTCTCCTATTGGCTTGTTTGTTCGCCTGTGAATATATACGTGATGTTGAGGATGTGTGTGTGTGTAATTGATTGTTTAATGAATCTGCAGACTTCAGCTCCTGGGCCTCTGTTATGCTTTCTGATGGATGACTTATCCTGGCTCTGTATTGTCTGTTGTTAAAGTCGTAAAAGTTTTAGTTTTCATTATATCGCTGTCATTATATCGCTGTCATTATATCGCTGTCATTATATCGCTGTCATTATATCGCTGTCATTATATCGCTTCCATTATATCGCTTTCATTATATCGCTGTCATTATATCGCTGTCATTATATCGCTGTCATTATATCGCTGTCATTATATCGCTTCCATTATATCGCTTTCATTATATCGCTGTCATTATATCGCTATTATATCGCTGTCATTATATCGCTATTATATCGCTGTCACTATATCGTTCTCATTATATCGCTCATATCGCTCTCATTATATCGCTCTCATTATAACGTTTTCATTATATCGCTGTCATTATATCGCTGTCTTTATATCGCTGTCTTTATATCGGTCATTATATCGCTTTACTGTTAAACGCCTTTAAACATTTCTTTATATGAACTCAAACTGTAATAAAAAACTGGCGTTGAATAAACAGAAAGGTGGACGGTTAAGCGTCGGACTGTCAATTTATGGACCGCGGTTCGAGCCTCTCGTCCACCCTTTTGTCTGTATAAAAATGGCATACAATACCGACAAGAAGAAGAATCAGATACATGTACAACACCTGGGTATCTTTATCTGTAAACGTTTCGCCAACCGCTGGCTTTATCAGTATATACAAAAGATGAGGTAATTAGTCCCTCCAAGATGTTCTTCATGTGTCTAATTCTTCATCCTTCTGTTATATAACAATGTTGTATAATATTTTAGTTTTCCAGCGACTGTAGCACATATATTCTCACGAAATTACAATATAATTGCAAACAAACAACGGTACGGGTGGGGTTTGAACCCGTGGCTATTGGGTAGCAAAACTCCAGGACAGTGCGTATACCACTGGGCTAGTTGGCTGCAATAAGACTCATCCAGTTTGGTATATTTAAACACCATAGGAAGGTTAGCATGAGCCACCACTGGACCACAAATGCAACTTTTTATAGATGAATTTTCCCCCACGATGGTATACTTTTACATAATGTTTCGCTATTACGTAAGTACCCCACTCCTTTCTCGTATTTTCTCTGATTACACTTTCGACCTATCTTCACCCTTCTGATAGTGCTAAGAAGTCGCCCCCTGTCCATCTGCAGGAACGGTGAGAATATTGCCTTTCTGAGGGTCATTTAAAATGTGATGTCGAGTCAGTAGTATAAAGACCACTGAAGGAATGGTGGTGAATGTTTTCTGGGTGTTACCTGGGTGAAAGTTGGTCGGTGCATATGCGGCAGGTGTATGGTATAGGAGGTAGGTTACTGAAAGCAGTGAAGAGTTTTTATGAGGATAGTGAGACTCAGGTTAGAGTATGTAGGAAAGAGGGAGATTATTTCCCAGTAAAAGTAGGCCTTAGACATGGTTGGTCAATATATTTATAGATGGGGTTGAAAGAGAAATGAATCCTCGAGTGTTGGCAAGAGGCGTGGCAATAAAAGATAGAGAATGTAACACAAAGTGGGAGTTGTCACAGTTGCTGTTTGCTGATGACACTGTGCTTTTGGGAGATTCTGCAGAGAAGTTGCAGAGGTTGGTGGATGAATTTGGTAGGGTATGTAAAAGAAGGAAATAAAAGTGAACATAGGAAAGAGTAAGGTGAAGAGGATATAAAATTTAGGTAATGAACGATTGGATATCAGATTGGAGGGAGAGAGTATGGAGGAAGTGAATGTATTCGGATATTTGGGAGTGAACTTGTCAGCAGATGAGTGGTGTACATGGAAGCAAAGAACATAAGAACATAAGAAAGGAGGAACACTGCAGCAGGCCTGTTGGCCCATACTAGGCAGGTCCTTTACAATTCATCCCACTAACATACATTTGACCAACCCAATTTTCAATGCCACCCAAGAAACAAGCTCCGATGTGCAAGTCCTACTCAAATCCAACCCCTCCCACTCATGTACTTATCCAACCTAAATTTGAAACTACTCAAAGTCCTAGCCTCAATAACCCAACTAGGTAGACTGTTCCACTCATCAACTACCCTATTTCCAAACCAATACTTTCCTATGTCCTTTCTAAATCTAAACTTATCTAATTTAATTCCATTACTGCGGGTTCTCTCTTGGAGAGATATCCTCAAGACCTTGTTAATATCCCCTTTATTAATACCTATCTTCCACTTATACACTTCGATCAGGTCTCCCCTCATTCTTCGTCTAACAAGTGAATGTAACTTAAGAGTCTTCAATCTTTCTTCATAAGGAAGATTTCTAATGTTATGTATTAATTTAGTCATCCTACGCTGAATGTTTTCTAACGAATTTATGTCCATTCTGTAATATGGAGACCAGAATTAAGCTGCATAATCTAGGTGAGGCCTTACTAATGATGTATAAAGCTGCAGTATGACCTCTGGACTTCTGTTGCTTACACTTCTTGATATAAATCCCAGTAATCTATTTCCCTTATTACGTACGCTTAGGCATTGCTGTCTTGGTTTAAGGTTGCTGCTCACCATAACCCCCAAGTCCTTTTCGCAATCTGTATGGCTAAGTTCTATATTATTTAACTTATAAGTGCTAGGGTTATGGACACTCCCGAGCTTCAGAACCTTGCATTTATCTACATTGAACTGCATCTGCCACTTTTCTGACCAAGAGAAGAGTTTGTCTAAATCCTCCTGAAGTTCCCTAACATCTACGTTTGAATCAATTATCCTACCTATCTTCGTGTCATCGGCGAATTTGCTCATATCACTAGTAATTCCTTCATCAAGATCATTTAAAACCCTGAATGTGACATTCTGCAGGCATGTCCTGACTTTTTGAATTAAACCACGTCTCAGTAATGGCAAATACATCTATGTTACCTGCACTAGCAACTAGTCTCAACTCGTCCATCTTATTCCTAGCACTGCGACTATTTGTGTAATAAATACTTAAAGACCCTCCTCTCTCTTTACCCTTCCTGCTCCTTTCTGTTATTCCACTAAACCTATTACTGTCCTTGTCAATTAGTGCCACTGGCTTTCCAATATCCACCTTATTTTGCCTATTACTAGTTCTCCTAGTACTCATATTACTACCCTGAGACTTCACAGTTTTCCCGCAAAAACCCATACCAGTAACTATTCCTAGTTTAAAGACCTAACAGCTCCCTCCACTGCGTTGGCCAGTGCTCCCACCCCACACCTAGATAAGTGAACCCCATCCCTGGCATACATGTCATTTCTGCCATAGAAGAGGTCCCAGTTGTCAATGAATGTTACCGCATTTTCCTTACAGTATTTGTCCAGCCAGCAATTGACACCAATTGCTCTGGACAACCATTCATTTCCAACTCCTCTCCTTGGCAAAATGCCACATATGACAGGTTTCCCACCCTTCCTCCTAATTATCTCTATTGCTGACCTATACCTGCTAATCAGGTCCTCACTCCTACGTCTGCCAACATCGTTGCCTCCAGCACTGAGACAGATAATAGGATTGCTCCCATTACCTCTCATGATGACATCCAGACGGCTAACAATATCCTTCATCCCAGCACCAGGAAAACACACACTCTGCCTCCTACTCCTATCCTTCAAGCAGAATGCCCTATCCATGTACCTAATCTGGCTATCCCCAACGACAACAATGTTTTTACCTTCCTTGGCGTCGTCCGTCGTGATGCTTCGAGTAGTCGACTCACATTCGCCAGGTACCATTACACCACTTGTAGAATTCGTCAAGACGTTCTCGATGGTCTTTGTTGGGGTTTCTAGGGATGTCTCACTCACGTCTGCCAATGCTTCTTTGGTGCTCGTTGTGGCATTCCCAGTAGAACACTCACATTCGTCAGGTAGCACCGAGAATGGGTTGGAAGTTTCCACGGTAGTCTTCTGGTTTCTCGTTGTTTCTGCCTCTCCAACCGTTTTCTTGATCTTCAGCTTGGTTCCATGTTGCCCGGCCACTGACCAAGCTCCCCTCTTAACCTGGGGACTCACAACAGGAGGATTACTACGAATCTTCTTGTTCTCCTCCGTTAATCGCCGTATCTCCATCTTAGCAACTCTGAGCTCTTCCCTCAGCTGCTGGTAAAGTTGCTCAAGAGAGGGCATCCTGGTTCAGATTCACAGAGAGCACACACACAGGTCTTCACAGAGCTAAGTACACGTCACCACTCAAAAGCTAAGTACACGTCAGCACTGAGCTAAGTACACGTCACCACTGAGCTAAGTACACGTATGAGAGTATAGTTATACCAACTATCTTATATGGGTGTGAGGCATGGCTAGTGAATGCTGCAACAAGAAGGCTGGAGGCAGTGGAGATGTCATGTCTGAGAGCAATGTGTGGTGTGAATATAATGCAGAGAATTCGTAGCTTGGAAATTAGGAGGTGGTGCAGGATTACCGAAACTATTATCCAAAGGGCTGAGGAAGGGTTGTTGAGGTGGTTCGGACATTTTGAGAGGAAACGAAACAGAATGACCTGGAGAGCATATAAATCTGTAGTGGAGGGAAGGCGGGGTAGGGGTCGGCCTAGGAAAGGGAGGGAGGAGGTAAAGGAGGTTTTGTGTGAGAGGGGGCTTGGACTTCCAGCAAGCATGTGTGAGCGTGTTAGGAGTGGAGAAAAGTGGTTTTTAGGACTTGACGTGCTGTTGGAGTGTGAGCAAGGTAACATTTATGAAGGGATTCAGGGAAACCGGCAGGCCAGAATTGAGTCCTGGAAATGGGAAGTACAGTGCCTGCACTCTGAAGGACGGTTCTTATAACTAGTGTAGGCATGCCTCTGGCAAGACAGTGATGGACTGAATGATGAAAGTTTTCTTCTTTTCCGGGTTACCGTACCTTGGTGGGAAACGACCGATGTGTTAAAAATATTTTATGCTCAAGAACTAGCACTGTACTACCTCCTCAAGCCAGGATATAATTGCCAGTTTCTCCACCACACGGACATATAAACTTCTGTTAGTAGAGTGGCTCCCACTGGGACACTCCATGAGTACAGCAGATGTTAAGAACGTAAGAATGGAAGAACACTACTACTGGCTCATACAAGACAAGTCCTTATCATAATTACCAATACATTTGTCCAACCTTTTCACAAAGCTGCCCAAGAATTTGCTTCGGTACCTCAGGTACCAATCAAACCCAGCCCTAGTTCACTCGTTTATTTGTCCAATCTCTCTTTAAAGCTACAATCTACCGAGTAGGGTAATAGAGGCTAAGATCTTGATCTTAGCCTCTATTACCCTACTCGGCAGATTGTTCTACGCATTAATAAATCTGAAAACCAGTACTTACCTACGTCATTTCCCCGGATTACCTTGATGGGTAGCGTAACTATGCATTTGTAAAGAATGAGCTCCAGCTCCTGAGCCCCAGGCGTTGAGTGATGCACATCCACCTAAATATATCTTATTTACATTGATCCAAACACAGCCCCTGAGAAGCTCTGGGAATATTGACGAAATCTTGAAGGTGAGTCTTCCATCTTGGTGCGGGACTCTTAATTCCAACCACCGCGACGGTACTGTGCTCACACATGGTAAACTCATTTGTGTGTGTGCATACTAGACGGTGTTAGTGAGGTAGAGCTCTAGCTACGGGGCTCCGACCAGTGAATCCCCTTTTACGAGGGTTACCTCGTATTTACACTTGAATTCAGGTATACAAGTTTTCTCATCGCCTTCTCCACTAGTGTGTTTCACTGCCTCTAGTTTCTTTACTAGTGTGAAGATTAAAACACACGTGCAACAGTTGGGTATATTTATTGTCCTTCAGTCAGATACAGAAAGAGCAGTGGTAATAACATAATGATATAATCAGTCCAACATTTGAGAAGAAGTATTTGAGGTGGTCAGTCTTTCAGCCTGGAGAAGAGTTCAGCTTCATGGTCTGCAACAATATGCAGCTGAAGCTTGAGAACGGAGTCTTAAATACTGTCGAAGGTGAAGTGAAAGATCTGGAAGACGGTCCAGGGGACGAAATTTACAAGTGGAAGTAAGAAGGGAGGTCCCTCTGGAATCCAACTCTTCTCACCGATAACTAGTAGACATGTGATGAAGTATGGAAGACGTCGTCTGTACCAAGACACTGTTGTGTTGCAGTGTCTGACAGTTATATTAAAAATGGTATAAAATACCGGTGTGTCTTAACCTTCAACTTATCCGTATATTATTCCACTTCACTTTCGACAGTATTTAAGACTCCGTTCTCATGCTTCAGCTTCATATCGTTCCAGACCATGAAGGTGAACTTTTCTCCTGACTGAGGGACTGACCACCTTGTTCCAGACCATGAAGCTGAACTCTTCTCCAGGCTAAGAGACTGACCACCTTGTTCCAGACCATGAAGGTGAACTCTTCTCCTGACTGAGGGACTGACCACCTTGTTCCAGACCATGAAGCTGAACTCTTCTCCAGGCTAAGAGACTGACCACCTTGTTCCAGACCATGAAGGTGAACTCTTCTCCAGGCTGAGGGACTGACTACCTTGTTCCAGACCATGAAGCTGAACTCTTCTCCAGGCTAAGAGACTGACCACCTTGTTCCAGACCATGAAGGTGAACTCTTCTCCTGACTGAGGGACTGACCACCTTGTTCCAGACCATGAAGCTGAACTCTTCTCCAGGCTAAGAGACTGACCACCTTGTTCCAGACCATGAAGCTGAACCCTTCTCCTGACTGAGGGACTGACCACCTTGTTCCAGACCATAAAGCAGAGCTCTTTTCCAGGCTGAGGGACGGACCACCTTAAATACTATTCCTCCAAGGTTCATGTGCTCGTTACATCTTTATTTCATTACCACTAGTGTGTTGCTCTCCAGTTTCTCCATTAGTGTGTTGCACTCCAATGCCTTCAGTTCCTCTACTAGTGTGTTGCACACCAATGCCTCCAGTTCCTCTACTAGTGTGTTGCACACCAATGCCTCCAGTTCCTCTACTAGTGTGTTGCACATCAATGCCTCCAGTTCCTCTACTAGTGCGTTGCACATCAATGCCTCCAGTTCCTCTACTAGTGTTGCACTCCACTGCCTCCAATTCCTCTACTAGTGTGTTGTTGCTTAGACGTTCCTCTAAATTGCCAATATCCCAAACTCCTTTAAAGTGTAAGCATTGTGCTTCGTATTTCCAGGACTCAAATCTGGCTAACCGGTTTCCCTGAATCCCTTCACAAAATATTACCCTGCTCACACCCCAACAGCTCATCAGGTCCCTAAAACCATTCTTCTCCATTCACTCCTATCTAACCCGCTTATGCACGCTTGCTGGAAGTCCAAGCCCCTCGCCCATAAAACCTTCTTTACCCCCTCCCTCCAACCTTTTCGGGGACGAACCTTACCCCGCCTTCCTTACCCTACAGATTTATACGTTCTCCATGTCATTCTTTATTCCATTCGCTCTAATTGACCAAACCACCTCAACAACCCCTCTTCAGCCCTCCGTCAAAAATTTTTAATAACTCCATACCTTCTAATTTCCACACTAGGAATTCTCTGCATCATATTAACATCACACATTGCCCTTAGACACGACATCTCCACTGTCTCCAACCGCCACCTCGCTGCAGCATTTACAACCCAAGCTTCACACCCATATAAGTGTGTTGGTACCACTATACTCTCGTACGTTCCCTACTTAGCCTCCATGGATAACATTCTTTGTCTCCACAGATACCTCAACGCACCACTCACCTTTTTTTCTTCATCAGTTCTATGGTTAACCTCATCCGTCATAAATCCATCCACTGATAAGTCAACTCCCAAATATCTGAAAGCATTCACTTCTTCCATACTCCCTCCAGTGTGATATCCAATTTTTCTTTAAATTGTTTGATACCCTCATCACCTTACCCTTATCTATGTTCGCTTTCAACTTTCTACCTTTACACATCCTCCCAAATTCGTCCACCAACCTTTGCAGCTTTTCTTTAGAATCCCCAAAAGCACAGTATCATCAGCAAAAAGTAACTGTGTCAACTTCTACTTCGTATCTGATTCCCCATAATCTAATCCCACCCCTCTCCCGAACACCCTAGCATTTACTTCTTTTACAACCTCATCTATAAATATATTAAACAACCATGGTGACATTACACATCCCTGTCTAAGACCTACTTTTACCGGGAAGTAGTCTCCCTCTCTTCTACACACCCTAACCTGAGCCTCACTATCCTCATAAAAACTCTTTACAGCATTTAGTAACTTATCACCTATCCCATATACTTGCAACATCTGCCACACTGCTCCCTTATCCACTCTATCATATACCTTTCCTAAATCCATAAATGCAATGAAAACTTCCCTACCTTTATTTAAATACTGTTCACATATAATCTTCAATGTAAGTACCTGATCTACACATCCCCTACCCATTGTAAAGCCTCCCTGCTCATCTGCAATCCTGCTGTCTGGGTATAGAGAGCATTCTCTTTGAGCTGAAGGACATTTTACAAGTACTATACCAGACATCGACCCCTCCCCCCAGAAAAAAAAGCGGGTAGGGATACAGAGAAAAATACTCTACCGGATCACTTAGGAGCTAACAGATAGCAGATAATGATAGTGAGAGAACAATATCAGAATTAGTGAGAGTAACAAGTGGGATTACTCCCAAGGATTACAACTGAGCTCCTTAGTTTTCCTGTTACTTTCACCCGTCTTATATCGTGACCTCACAAAGTGCTATTTTTGTGTAGACATTACTGAAAAAAGTGCGAGCAAAATTTCACAGTATGTGAAGAAAATCATCGTATTTGGTGCCGAAAATAAGAAAATACGTACAAGATTTAGGAAGTAAACTTTATATATTTTACCAGTCTGCTGGCAAGACCGTGAAGGGTCGTAAATGTTGGTTTCGTATAGGCGTGGCAAGTTCCAGTATATTTGCAACAACTGGGTAAGAAAGTGAAGTTTTTTACTTTCAGACTGTGTAGATGTACTTAGTGGATGTCAGTTGATAATCTTTGCTAAATCCTACTCAGCCCTTTGGGCAAACATTAGTCGTATCCACATTCTGTAAATACTCTAAGGAATGAATAACAGAATGCGCAGAGGTTCAAGCGAGGCTGGCAAGTCCATGAATTTCCTTCAAAATATATGAAAGACTCTTTCAGTTATTGAGGTGCGAGACTCCTACGCTTCTCAACATTATCACTTGTTGTTTTTTTGCCTATTTTCGCCTTCTCTTATTGGCCTTTCTCTATTAAAAAACTCAAAACGACAATTCCGCTACATTCATTCTCTCTATGTCCCCGTTGACAGACGAATGGCAGCTTTCATCATTGTCAACAGTGGCAGGAGTCGGAGCATGTCAGTTACTTCGTTAGTTGGGTGATGTTTTTGCTATTGTTATTCTCCTGCTGTTGTTGGTGCTATTTTTGCTGATTCTGCTGTTGTAGCTCAAACTGCTGTTGTTATTGTTGGATTGTTAGTGATGCTACTGCTGCTTCTGCCAGTAATGTAGTTTGTTTACCGTTTCTTTTGCTTCTACTGACGCTGTTATAGATTGGTTGTTGATGTTTTTCTTGCTGTTGTAGCAATTGTTACTGCTGCTATTGATATTTTTGTATTTGCTGTTGCTGTTGATTTGACTCTGTTATTGGCACTGCTGTCGCTCTTGCTGTCGTTATCATGGTAGCCTCTGTTGTAGTTGCTCTTTCAGCTAATGTTTTTGATGTTGATGCCTCTACTGTTGATTTTGTGATTGGCCTCCTGTTTCTGTTGCTGCTTTTGTGATTGGCCTCCTGTTTCTGTTGCTGCTTTTGTGATTGGCCTCCTGTTTCTGTTGCTGCTTTTGTGATTGGCCTCCTGTTTCTGTTGCTGCTTTTGTGATTGGCCTTCTGTTTCTGCTGCTGCTTTTGTGATTGGCCTTCTGTTTCTGCTGCTGCTTTTGTGATTGGCCTCCTGTTTCTGCTGCTGCTTTTGTGATTGGCCTTCTGTTTCTGCTGCTGCTTTTGTGATTGGCCTCCTGTTTCTGCTGCTCCTTTTGTGATTGGCCTCCTGTTTCTGTTGCTGCTGCAAAGTAGTTGTTGGTGGAGTTGATGCTACTGATACAGCAACTGACACAGCTACTGACACAGAAACTGACACAGCTACTGATACAGCAACTGACACAGCTACTGATACAGCAACTGACACAGCTACTGATACAGCAACTGACACAGGTACTTACACAGTAACTGACACAGCTACTGATACAGCAACTGACACAGCTACTGATACAGCAACTGACACAGCTACTGCCATAGCTACTGATACAGCAACTGACACAGCTACTGATACAGCAACTGACACAGCTTATCTGATGCAGCTAATGGCACAGCTATTTGATACTAGCAATGGCACAGTACTGATACAGAATGCACGCTATTGATAGGCAACTGACACAGCTACTGATACAGTAACTGACTACCGTCTGACTGATAAGTATCTGAATGCTTACTGTTTCAGCACTGGCATTCAGTATGATCAGCAACTGGCACAGCTATGATCGAATGACCTACTGTTACGAACTGGCACAGTATGATACGCAATCTGGCACAGCTACTGATACAGCAACTGAACAGCTACTGATACAGCATGTACAGCACTGGCAAGCAACTGACAGCTACTTAATAGCAATGACACTAGCTACTGATACGCAACTGACATAGCTTACTGATTTACAGCAACTTGCACAGCTATGTACGACTGGCAAGCTACTGATCAGCAACTGACACAGCTATGATCAGCAACTGACTTCAGCTACTATGCTACAGCAACTGGCACAGCTACTGATACAGCAACTGACACAGTACTGATAGCTATGCAGTACTGACACAGTATTGATACAGTACGGGACACAGTATTAATACAGAAACTGCACAGCTACTGTACAGCAACTGGCACAGCTATGATACAGCAACTGACACAGCTACTGATACAGCAACTGACACAGTACTGATACAGCAACTGACACAGCTTACTTGATACAGCAACTGGCACAGCTACTGATACAGCAACTGACACGCTACTGATACAGCAACTGATCAGCACTGATACAGCAACTGGCACAGCTACTGATACAGCAACTGGCACAGCTACTGATTACAGCAACTGGCACATGCTACTGATACAGCAACTGACACAGCTACTGATACAGCAACTGGCCACAGCTACTGATACAGCAACTGGCACAGCTACTGATACAGCAGCTGACACAGCTACTGATACAGCAACTGGCACAGCTACTGATACAGCAGCTGACACAGCTACTGATACAGCTGATACAGCTACTGATACAGCAACTGATACAGCAACTGGCACAGCTACTGATACAGCAACTGGCACAGCTACTGATACAGCAACTGGCACAGCTACTGATACAGCAACTGGCACAGCTACTGATACAGCAATGGCACAGCTACTGATACAGCAATGCACAGCTTTACTGACTACAGCAACTGGCACAGCTGACAGCTACTACAGCAACTGACACAGCTATATCAGCAACTGAAAGCTACGATACAGCAACTGACACAGCTACTGATACAGCAACTGCACGTACACAGCAACTGACACAGCTACTGATACAGCAACTGCACAGCTACTGAACAGCAACTGGCCCACTAGCTACTGACTACAGCAACTGCACAGCTACTGATACAGCAACTGACACAGCTACTGATACAGCAACTGACACAGCTACTGATACAGCAACTGGCACAGCTACTGATACAGCAGCTGACACAGCTACTGATACAGCAACTGGCACAGCTACTGACACAGCAACTGACACAGCAACTGACACAGCTACTGATACAGCAACTGACACAGCTACTGATACAGCAACTGACACAGCTACTGATACAGCAACTGACACAGCTACTGATACAGCAACTGGCACAGCTACTGATACAGCAACTGGCACAGCTACTGATACAGCAGCTGACAGCTACTGATACAGCAACTGACACAGCTACTGATACAGCACTGACAAGCTACTGATACAGCACTGCACAGTACTGATACAGCAACTGACACAGCTACTGACACAGCAACTGGCACAGCTACTGATACAGCAACTGACACATCTGATACAGCAACTGATACAGCAACTGACAGAGCTACTGATACAGCAACTGACACAGCTACTGATACAGCAACTGACACAGCTAACTGACGAACTGGCACAGCTACTGATACAGCAACTGGCACAGCTACTGACACAGCAACTGGCACAGCTACTGACACAGCAACTGGCACAGCTACTGATACAGCAATGACATACTGAAACACAGCACTACGCTACTGATACAACTGCAGCTATGAACACACAGTTACTGATACAGCAACTGACACAGCTACTGATACAGCAACTGGCACAGCTACTGACACAGCAACTGACACAGCTACTGATACAGCAACTGACACAGCTACTGATACAGCAACTGACCACAGCTACTGATCAGCATGCCAGCTGACACAGTAACTGTCTCACAGCTATTGATACAGCAACTGGCACAGCTACTGATACAGCAACGAACAAATGAACAGCTACTGATACAGCAGACTGATACAGCTACTGATACAGCAACTGACACAGCTACTGATACAGCAACTGACACAGCTACTGACACAGCTATGAACGCATCAGCTACTGATACAGCAACTGACACACGAACAAGCACTGACAGCTACTGATACACAACTGACACAGCTACTGATACAGCAACTGTACACAGCTACTGACACAGCTAACTGATCACAGCAGCTACTGACACAGCAACTGGCACAGCTACTGATACACACGCACAGTCTGATACATGACAGCTACTGATACAGCAACTGACACAGCTACTGATACAGCAACTGACACAGCTACTGATCACAGCAAACTGACACAGCTACTGATACAGCACTGACACAGCATCAGCTGACACAGCTACTGACACAGCAACTGACACAGCTATGACGACAGTACTGCAGCTATGACACAGCAGACTGACACAGCTACTGATACAGCAACTGACAGCTACTGATAAGCACTGACACAGCTACTGACACAGCAACTGACACAGCTACTGACACAGCAACTGGCACAGCTACTGACACAGCTACTGACACAGCAACTGACACAGCTACTGACACAGCTACTGACACAGCAACTGACACAGCTACTGATACAGCAACTGGCACAGCTACTGACACAGCAACTGGCACAGCTACTGATACAGCAACTGGCACAGCTACTGACACAGCAACTGGCACAGCTACTGATACAACAACTGACACAGCTACTGATACAGCAGCTGACACAGCTACTGATACAGCAACTGACACAGCTACTGATACAGCAAACTGACACAGCAACTGCGTAAGCTGACACAGCTACTGACACAGCTAACTGACACAGCTACTGACACAGTAACTGACACAGCAAACTGCACAGCTACTGATACAGCAACTGACACAGCTACTGATACAGCAACTGACACAGCTACTGATACAGCAACTGACACAGCTACTGACACAGCAACTGACACAGCTACTGATACAGCATAACTGGACAGCCGACAAGCTACTGATACAGCAGCGACTACAGCTACTGATACAGCAACTGACACAGCTACCTGACACAGCAACTGACACAGCTACTGATACAGCAGCTGACACAGCTTACTGATACAGCAACTGACACAGCTACTGACACAGCAACTGACACAGCTACTGATCACACTGACAGCTACTGACACAGCAGCTGACACAGCTACTGATCACAGCAAACTGCACAGCTACTGACACAGCTTGAACGCAGACACAGCTACTGAACAGCAACTGCACAGCTACTGACACAGCAACTGGCACAGCTACTGACACAACTGACACAGTACTGACACAGCAACTGACACAGCACTGAAACTTGGCACAGCTACTGATACAGCAACTGGCACAGCTACTGATACAAGCACTGACACAGCTACTGATACACACAACTGACACAGCTACTGATCACACAACTGACACAGCTACTGATACAGCAGCTGACACAGCTACTGATACAGCAACTGACACAGCTACTGAACAGCAACTGACACAGCTACTGATACAGACAAACTGACACAGACTAGTGCACAGCTCTGAACAGCAGCTGACACAGCTACTGATACAGACAAGCTGACACACAGCTACTGATACAGCAACTGACACAGCTACTGATACAGCAGCTGACACAGCTACAGATACAGCTACTGACACAACAGCTACTGATACAGCAACTGACACAGCTACTGATACAGCAACTGACACAGCTACTGATACACAACTGACACAGCTACTGATACACAGACTGACACAGCTACTGATACAGCAACTGCACAGCTACTGACACAGCTACTGACACATGATACACCAACTGACACAGCTGCTGATACAGCAGCTGAACAGCTACTGATACAGCAACTGACACAGCTACTGATACAGCAACTGACACAGCTACTGAACAGCAATGCACAGCTATGATACAGCACTGACACAGCTACTGATACAGCAGCTGACACAGCTACTGATACAGCAACTGGCACAGCTACTGATACACAACTGACACAGCTATGATACACACTGACACAGCTACTGATACACACGAACAGCTACTGATACAGCAACTGGCACAGCTACTGATACAGCAGCTGACACAGCTACTGATACAGCAACTGACACAGCTACTGATACAGCAGCTGACACAGCTACTGATACAGCAACTGACACAGCTACTGATACAGCAGCTGACACAGCTACTGATACAGCAACTGACACAGCTACTGATACACCAACTGACACAGCTACTGATACACCAACTGGCACAGCTGCTGATACAGCAGCTGATACAGCTACTGATACAGCAACTGACACAGCTACTGATACAGCTACTGATACAGCTACTGATACAGCAACTGACACAGCTACTGATACAGCAACTGACACAGCACTGATACAGCAATGACACAGCTACTGATACAGCAACTGACACAGCTACTGATACAGCAACTGGCACAGCTACTGATACAGCAGCTGACACAGCTACTGATACAGCAACTGACACAGCTACTGATACAGCAGCTGACACAGCTACTGATACAGCAACTGACACAGCTACTGATACAGCAACTGACACAGCTACTGATACAGCAACTGACACAGTACTGACATGACAAGCTACTGATACACCAACTGGCACAGCTGCTGATACAGCAGCTGATACAGCTACTGATACAGCAACTGACACAGTTTAACCTGATACAGCTTCTGATACAGCAACTGACACAGCTACTGATACAGCAACTGACACAGCAGCTGACACAGCTACTGATACAGCAGCTGATACAGCTACTGATACAGCAGCTGACACAGCTACTGATACAGCAACTGACACAGCTACTGATACACACTGACACAGCTACTGATCACAATGGCACAGCTGCTGAAACAGCACTGAACAGCTACTGACACAGCAACTGGCACAGCTACTGACACAGCAACTGACACAGCTACTGATACAGCAACTGACACAGCTACTGACACAGCAACTGACACAGCTACTGATACAGCAACTGACACAGCTACTGATACAACAACTGACACAGCTACTGACACAGCTACTGACACAGCTACTGACACAGCAACTGACACAGCTACTGATACAGCAACTGACACAGCTACTGACACAGCAACTGACACAGCTACTGATACAGCAACTGACACAGCTACTGATACAACAACTGACACAGCTACTGATACAACACCTGACACAGTGCATGTCAACACAGAAAGATAATAATCACGTCACTCATTTGTTTACTTAATTTTTAAGCTCTATCCTTATTTACTGCTTGTGTTCTTCCATTCTAAATTCCGTATTTTGGTTAGCACAGTCTAATGCTATTTTTCAAAAATGTTTTCTGATGGTGATAAATTGTCATGGAAACGTTTAAATAATCTGTTTATAAGTTAATGAAATATATATGCCGTGCAGAATAGGTAAAACTTGCTATTTTGGCTTAAATAAAACGTTTTTTCCCTGCGAATAAGGGCAACAAAAACGTGTATGCAAAAATTTTAGCAAAAATCATTCTAAACTTAACGAAAAAAATACATTTCATTGTGTTTGTTTATTAAATTATTGTAAACTTGTCTAAAATAAGTTTAGTTGGATTAGGCTAAATTAAATTGCGTTTGTTATAATAAGGTTAAGTAAGTTTTTTAAGGGTTCTTTTGGTACAAAATTATTTTTTTTTTACATTAACAAAAATTAAAAAAAACATCTCAAAAGGTATAAGAAAAAAATTTTAAAAATTACTAATTTTTTTACCCATTCGGCCGACATAAAATATATATTATAAATATTATATATATATATAAAATATATATATAAATATATATATATAAAAAATTTATATATATTACACACACTCACAACGCGACAGGCGACTTAAAACAATGCAAGACAAGCCAGGGGGGGGGGAAGAGGAATTTTTCTCAGAGTACGCGTTGGGGTTTGCAGCCGCAACTCTCTCCAGAGCTTTCGGATTTCTCCATTATAAAGGGAAAGTGAAAAAAAAGATAACATGAAGGCACAAAGAACGAAAACACATACAGTTCCCTTACAACACCTGACTTTTTATGATGCAGGAAAGCACTTTAATTTCCCCAAAAATTAAAATTAAAAATTTGTCAAATGTTTTTAAATTCTTCCAAATTTTATTAACTATAAATGAATCTAATTTTGAAACCCCCCAAAAAGGCAAAATTCATTTTATTTTTTAAAACTATTTTTTTTATAAACCTATTTATTGTTTATTCTCGACCAGGACTTGCTATATAAACTTTCCCCCTTTTGGCCCTTAAAAAACCATTGGGGTAGTTAAAATCTCTCGGATAAATAAACAGATCATTAGAATCTTGTCCACTTCTAATGTTATGTTTAAGTTGTTTTAATCTTCATATTTTACAAGGAATCTTGTAGACACAACCATCAGCATTTCTGGGGAATTTTGTATCAAATTTTTTACCGTATCAAGATTTTTAAAAACCAGTTTGATATTAAAATTCTTAAATAGAGAAGTCATATTAACCGAGTATTCATGGTAAGGGAGAACCAACATTTTTTTTAGTTGAATAAGGTTGGTTGACCCTTTTTAAATTGTAAAAAGTATTTTTGGCAATTTTAAAAGACTTATTTAAGTTTCTTGGGTATTTTAGATCATTAGGTATTTCATAAATTTTAGATATATCTTCATGTAGAACTCTGGGATCAAAACGAAGTCTCAAAAACATTGATACAATACAGACTTTTTAATTTTATCTATGAGTAAATTGCACATATGAAAATTATTTGAGGGTTTTCTAAAAAATTTTAAATTTAATGGTTTCCCAAAATTAAAACATTTAGAAAAAGCAATATTATTTTGCAAAAAATCGACGAAATTTTTTTTTATTGCATTAGGTGTATATTATTACATGTTTTCGTTGTCATTGAAATTTGGGGCCTTTTAGACATGGTTAAATTATATACCACTACCCGTACCCTACCCCCCTTTTCACTAATTTACTAGAAAAAAATACTGCCATCACTGCCCACCCCAATCCATCCCACTATCACGACACCATCAATGAGGGGGTAGGGGTTTTTAAATCATTTTTTTCTACAACCCCCAACCCCACATCACCCCACTACAATCCCTGCAACCCCCCCAAACACAACCACTCTTCCCACCACCCTACAAACACAAACACCACTTTTTACTACCACGTAACCACCACTCCTCGTCCTGCCGTCATACGAGCTCGCACTTCCTTTCCAACTTCTTTATTCGCTCCTAGAACCTCCCTGTAAGTAGATTCTGTCCCAGTACCAAGCTGAAAAACCCGGGAGACACGAGCGATTCCAAAAACCAGTGAAGGAAAAAACCGATCATGTCCCTCTCCCGCCTTGCAGAGAACCTTAAACCAAAAATTACCAGAGGGGGGCACAGGATAGTTCTCCGGGCCGATGCCTTTAAAAGGGACGAGTTCTGGTCCCCAGCCGGTCGTCTGACCTATTTAATGCAAAGGAAATACCAGGTAAAATTTTATTTATCTTGCCACTATGAAGGGGGACCGGAAAAAAATTTTGAGGGGGTGAAATCAATTTGAAACAAAATTTGGACATCCGTAGAATGCTATTTACCCCGGGCTCTTTGGGCTTAAAAAAATAGTTCAGGATATTTTTTTTTAAGTCATCCGATATTTTCTTTCCCTATTTTACTGCCCTGTGCAAAGGGAGGGTGCGTTTTTTTTTTGGGAGTGAAAAAAAGGAAAACAAAAAAATAGGGAAAAAAATCTTTTTTACCGAAAAATTTTGCATAATTCGGGCAACGGTTGATAAAAATTATCTTGTTTCTATCATATTTCTAAGGGTTTTTTTTTTTTTTTCCCAAAAATATTTTTTTTTTGTCTTTCTGTCTCAAAGAAACATGATGGCAAAAAAGTGCTTTTTTTTTTTCCCCCAAAAAAATTTCTTTTTTATGATTGTTTCATTCTAAATCATACATTGCAACTTCTCTAGGGTTCCCTTCAAAATTTGGGATAAAAAAAGCCAGTCGCCTGTGGACTGTCAAAATGTTAAGGTGGCGACAATTAAAGTGGCGTCATGACCTAGGTTTTACAGAAAAAAATAGTAAAAGTATAACTCAAAACTAATTATTGACATTATTATCCATTTTTGGCGAAAAGTATTATTAGGAATGTCTGATTTTTTCCAACTTGAGAAGATTCTTCTAGCACTCATTGGGGTTTTTGGGGTATTTTTTACCGCTTTGTTTTTATGTTTTTTTTTTTTTTTTTTTTTTCCAAAAATCTTTAAAAAAAAAAAAAAACATTTTTATTATGCAATCTATTGACATTTTCGTTCAAACGGTTGGGGAAAAATTTATCTATTTTATTACTTTCATCTAATGTCAAAGAATTGTACACTTCCAAAATTTTTAAAAAAAAAAAAATTTTGCCTAAGAAATTTTTTACTACCATTTTAAGGGAAAAAATCCTACACAGTGTGTAGCTTCAGATGCTGCTTAAAACATGTAAAAATTTCGTTGAAAATTTTGGGCCCAAAAAAAAAAAAAAAAATTATTTTTCCATGAATATATTTCAGGAAATTTTAATCACATATTTAAACTTTTTAAGGTCATTATTTTTTCCATAGTACAAAAAGGCAAAAACAGTTCTTCATAGAGGACAGTTTTCAAAATTTCCCCCAAAGCTTTTTGCACGAGTCCCTAGTGTTTTCCCGGCTTCCAAAGTGATCTCGAATTTAGTTATTATTTTCTAAAATTTCCCTAGAGGAAAAAATTTTATGTATCCCCCAAAAAGGGAAAAACAGAGTGCATTTTTTTCCCAGAAAATCATTTACAAGAGAATATTTAAACTTTTCTACAGACAAGGGTCTACACTCGACATTTTTTCTCAACATAAATCTAAATTGCGTCTTTACGCCATATATATCGGTACTTAATTTCCCTTTTATCCTTATGATGTTGCCTACTAAAAAATTTTTCTATTAATTTAGCGAAAAGACATCCGTTATCGTTTATCTCTTTTAAACAAAAATTTTTCCCCCGATAAGTCAGGTAAAAATTATTTTCGCTGATCCCTGGCCCTCCAAATTCTGGACTGTTGCAAAAATTCTCTCATTTCCCAAATTTTGGGGCCTCCAAAAAACCCTTTTTTTTACTTTTTAGATACCCCAGAAGCAAAATAATTCCAGTGTCTGTTTCATTTAATTTTGCCAAAAATAAACAAAAAAAAAGCAGGTAAAGCCCCACGGTAGTAAAAAATAGCGTTGTACTCCACAAATTCCACGCAGCATAGAGTACAAAAAAATCTTCGCTCCCGGTCAGGACCGTGGAGTGTCATTCTTGAAAATTACATCCACATTCTTAATTTTCTTCAAACGGTTTAAGTGGAAATTAAAAAAGTGCCCCAACAAAATTCATGGATTATGGCCCCCTGAATTTTTAGGGTCGCCTTGCGGATCGCAAAATCTAACGCTCTTGCAAATTCAAGGGCTTGCGGGACAACCCTTTTTCCTTTTTTTGCTTTTTATTTTTGCAACACCGTGGATTTGTGTGATTTTTTTCCCGGATAAAAAAAAGAATTTTTTTCCCTAAGTTTGTATTTATTAAAATTAAGGAAATCTTTTTCTACTAAAATGGGTCCATCAAGACCCCTCTCGCCCCTGTATCCCAAACCCCTTACAGCTGGCATTGTTCCTTTCCCTACAATGCACTGTTTTTCTGTTTCTTCTCAATCTGATCTCTAAGCCGCAGCTTCCCCCTTTTAAAAAGGGTTCCTTTTTTAATATCGCTCTTTTCCCCGGCTCAAATACTTGAGTAGTGAAATTTCCTCTGCTCTCACATGATCTCCACCCTCCCCGTCTCCTATTTATTGCAGCGGATCAAATTTCCCCCCGTCTTTGGGGCCCCCCATTAACATTCGTTCGATGTTTTGTTCTCTGAAATATTTTCTTCATTGAAACACCTTGAAAAAATCTTGAAACCCGTTGAAAAATCTTAGATCCCCTGAAAAAGTGACTTTCCTCGTTCTATAACGTTTGTTTCTTTGCCTTCTTTAAATATCAAATTAAAAACCCAACTTATTTCTAATGGCTATACGAGGATTTTAGAACATTTTTACGGGTAACCGTTTTTTTCGCAAGTGGATTCCATAGGGTCAAAAAACCTTTTTTTTTTCAGAAACTTTAAAACCTTGGGGGCACTAGGGCAGAAGTAAGGGGGGTTTGATTCTTGG
Organism: Cherax quadricarinatus; assembly: GCF_026875155.1. Classification (NCBI taxonomy): domain Eukaryota; kingdom Metazoa; phylum Arthropoda; class Malacostraca; order Decapoda; family Parastacidae; genus Cherax; species Cherax quadricarinatus. The sequence continues at coordinate 21,772,053 of NC_069490.1, read as the reverse complement.
TCGCTAAGGGCCCGGGGCGAAAGATCTAGTCTGTCATACCTTTTAAGTCATACTAACCTCAGTTTCGGTAAGTACACAAAAAAAACACATCCCCAGACGCGACGTAGCCCAAAAAAGGGAATACGGGAATACACAAAAAACCCCGTCATAGAAGAGAGGGCCCCCTTGTTTTCCCCACACCCCCAGTTAAGGGTCCTTGGGGAATTTTTCCTTTTTACTAGTTAAAAATGTAAGCCGGCGATGGATAAATTGCTCGGGGGAAAGTGTTTTGGGACGTTGTTTCTTTTTGGGTATTTTTGATTGCTGCAAAGTCTCGTCCTCCCTTATGTTTGATCGTTTTTCCAAAATTACTGTGAATCTTCAACTACTAAGGCATTTTATGTCTTGTTTCTAAGTTCCACTAAACTTTCCTTACCTCACTCATTTTTGCTCAACCCCCCGGTTACTGGCAACCCCTCCACTACGCTACGGATCAACTCTGTTTCTAAGAACTATGAGCCTTCACTCTGGTTTTGGTTAACCTTGCTACTGTTAATGTGAATTTTCCCTATATCTCAACTCACATTTTAAAAGCTACTACAGTTTAAGTCAGTCTCTCTACATTTTTCTTTCCAAATTTGTAATCAAAATCTTTTTTATGCCGACGCTAGTCACTTTTTCTGTAAGTCACTTTTGATCGGACAAATTCTTTCTTTTTGTACTAAAAACGCCTAATTTCGCTAAAAAAAAATTTTTTTGACGACATTTTCTTTCAATGCGAAATTTTCTGTAATCTTTAAAATTTTTTTCCCTTTTGAGGTCTTTTTATATAACCCGGGAGAATTTTCCAGTCCGTGAGCAATGCCCACTGTTTAAAATTGTGTTTCTCACATCTAGGGAGACAACCCCCAAATCATCCCGTTTGTCAGAGAAAAATCTCGCATTGAAAAGTACAACACACCTTAACCTTTTTTAGAGAACTGCTTTCAATTGAGGCGCTGAAACAAAACCTCATCAGGTTTTGAGAACAACGCACCTGGAGAAGGCACCTTCCGGGAGATACAAGCACTTCGAAACAACCTCTGTTTCCGTCAGGATTTACCTTTTCCCAATTCCTTTATTAGGGTTTTCCACTTCCATGGTGGAGCCAAGTGTGGGATTTTTGGGAGTGTTTTGGCCTTGTACTTAACATAGGCCACCCCATCCCTCCCGTATTAAAAGGGCCTGCTAAAACACAGCTTTTAGGATGGGTCCAGGCGAAAGATGAGGCGTCTTGCTCTGTTCTCTACTGTCATCTCTCCCTCTGTTTCACTCGATTCTCTCTCCTTATCTTTCTCTCTTTTTATCTTTCTCGTTTTATCTCTCTCTCTCTCTCTCTCTCTCTCTCTCTCTCTCTCTCTCTCTCTCTCTCTCTCTCTCTCTCTCTCTCTCTCACATGAAGGAATATGTGACAATATGCAAGGAAGCTGAGAGGTTTGTACCCAAGGGTAATATAAATAACGAGAAAGCCAGGATGAGCCCTTGGTTCACCCAAAGGTGTAGAGAGGCCAAAACCAAGTGTGGTAGAGAATGGAAGAAGTATAGAAGGCAAGGGACCCAGCAGAATAAGGAGAGCAGTCGTAAAGCCAGAAATGAATATGCAATCGTGTCATTATGATTTCGTGAGTCGAGGGAGGCCCAACGACAAAACGAAAATGACATAGCGAAAGCCAAATCTGACCCGAAGCTGTTGTACAGCCACATCAGAAGGAAAACAACAGTCAAGGACCAGGTAATCAGGCTGAGAAGGGAAGGAGGAGAGATCACAAGAAGCGACCGAGAAATATGTGAGGAGCTCAACGTGAGATTCAAAGAAGTGTTCACAGAGGAGACAAGGAATTTCTGAAAACGGAGAGGCGGGGTACATCATCAAGTGTTGGACACAATACATACAACCGAGGAAGAATTGATGAGGCTGCTAAGCGAGCTAGACACCTTAAAGGCGATGTGGCCGGATAATATCTCTCCATGGGTCCTGACAGGAAGAGCAGAGGCGCTATGTGTACCACTAAAAACAGTCTTCAACACATCTATCGAACAGGGCTGACTACCTGAGGTACAGCAAGACAGCAAATGTAGTCCCAATTTTTTAAAAAAGGAGACAACACAAAGCATTAAACTACAGACCAGTGTCACTGACATGTACAGTATGCAAAGTCATGGAGAAGATCATCAGGAGAAGAGTGGTGGAACACCTAGAAAGGAATAAGCTTATCAACGATAACCAGCACGGTTTCAGGGACGGGAAATCCTGTATCACAAACCTACTGGAGTTCTGTGACAGGGTGACAGGAGTAAGACAAGATAGAGAGGGGTGGGTAGATTGTGTTTTCTTGGACTGTAAGAAGGCGTTTGATAGTTCCACACAAGGGATAAGTGGAAAAGCTGGAGGATCAGGCAGGGATAACAGGAAGGCACTACAATGGATCGGAGAATATCTGTCGGGAAGACAACAGCGAGTCATGGTAATTGACGAGGTGTCAGAGTGGGCTCCTGTGACGAGCGGGGATTCCACAGGGATCAGTCCTAGGACCGGTGCTGTTTCTGGTATTTGTGAACTACATGACGGAAATAATACTCAGAAGTGTCCCTGTTTGCAGATGATGTGAAGCTGATGAGAATTCAATCAGACGAGGACCAGACAGAACTACAAGCTGCATTCCTGGTTCAGAAACTGGCTTCTGGAGTTCAACCCCACCAAGTGCAAAGTCATGAAGATTGGGAAACTGAAAGAAGACCGCAGACGGAGTACAGTCCAGGGAGCCAGAGACTGCAAACCTCACTCAAGGAAAAGGATCTTGGTATGAGTATCATACCGAGTACATTTGAGACGCACATCAACCAAATAACTGCTGCAGCATATGGGCGCCTGGCAAACCTGAGAATAGCGTTTCCATGCCTTAGTAAGGAATCATTCAACAAACTGTAGACCGTATACGTCAGGCCCATATTGGAGTATGCAGCACTAGTATGGAACCCACACCTGGTCAGATACGTCTGTAAACTAAAGTGAAAAGGTTAGAGCTGAAGGATATGTCCAATGAGGAGAGGTTAAAGAACCTCAGCCTGACGACGCTAGAGGACAGGAGGGATGGGAGAGGACATAATAACGACATATAAGATAGTGAGGGAATTGACAAGATGGACAGAGACAGAATGTTTCAGAGATAGGACACAACAAGGGGACACAACTGGAAGTTAAAAAATCATTTGAGTCACAGGGATGTTAGGAAGTATTTCTTCAGTCACAGAGTTTTCGGGAAGTGGAATAGTCTGGAGAGTGATGTAGTGGAGGCAGGAACCATACATAGCTTTAAGAAGAGGTATGATGAAGTTCATGGAGCAGTGAGACAGTGGACCTAGTAGCAAACCAGCGAAGTGGCGGGGCCGGGAGCTGTGAATCGACTCCTGCAATCACAGAGGTGAGTACACGTACACACACACACACACACACACACACACACACACACACACACACACACACACACAACACACACACACACACACACACATTCCAACACAAACTCACTCTCCACTATTAGCTAAATTTAAATGCTTACGGAAAAAATAAATGGAGTCCATGCAATAAATGTTAATCAGAATTAATTCGTAGTCATCAGTGTGGTTAATTACACCATAAATACTGAGTTAAATACCACAGGTTAACACCACAACTGAGATATTACACCTGGTTCACTATTTTAACGCTTCGGCGGTTCTGTAAAGCGCGTGAAACTGGGAGAAACTGTGAAACTGGGGAAATTGTATGAAATTGTGAAACTGGGGAAATTGTGAAACTGGGGAAATTGTATGAAATTGTGAAACTGGGGAAACTGAATTGTGAAACTGGCAAACTGAGAATTGTGAAACTGGGCAAACTTGTATGCATGAAATTGTGAAACTGGGGAAACTGAATTGTGAAACTGGGGAAACTGCATGAAACTGTGAAATTGGGGAAACTGAAATTGTGAAACTGAGTAAACTGAAATTGTGAAACTGGAGAAACTGCATGAAATTGTGAAACTGGGGAAACTGAAATTGTGAAACTGCAAGAAATTGTGAAACTGAGTAAACTGAAATTGTGAAACTGGGGAAACTGCATAAAATTGTGAAACTGGGGAAACTGAAATTGTGAAACTGGAGAAACTGAAATTGTGAAACGGGAAACTGAAATTGTGAAACTGTGGAAACTACATGAATCTGAGCGAAACTGTGAAACTGGTCAGACAGCTAGAATCATGAAACTGGGGAAACTGCTGGTAACTTTGGGAAACTGTGAAACTGGGGAGACCGCTAGAAATTGCACGAAGCTGTAAAATTGGGAAAACTGCGCGAAACTGAAACTGGGAAAACTGCGCGAAACTTTGAAACTGAGAAAATTGCGCGAAACTTTGAAACTGGGGAAACTGCTCTAAACTTTGAAACTGGGAAAACTGCGCCAAACTTTGAAACTGGGGAAACTGCTCTAAACTTTGAAACTGGGAAAACTGCGCCAAACTTTGAAACTGGGGAAACTGCTCTAAACTTTGAAACTGGGAAAACTGCGCCAAACTTTGAAACTGGGGAAATTGCGCGATACTTTGAAACTTGGGAAACTGCGCGAAACTGAAACTGGAAAAACTGCGTGAAACTGAAACTGGGAAAACCGCGAAATTGTGAAACTAGGGAAACTGCGCGAAACTGAAACTGGGGAAGTTCCTTTAAACTGTTTGAAATGTTATGTATTCCATACAACAGAAAAGTTGGGAAAAATTAATGTAATTACAAAGGAAATTCGTGTAGGCCTTCGGTAGTGCTCAAAACTACGTAAGAATGTTCGAAACATCATGAAGGTTGCTCGAAGCTGCGCGAAACAGCGAGAACCAGTGTTCAACTTTTGATTCTCTCGGGCTAAGTGTGTTCATCCCATCTCACCCCTCACCTTCCCTCTCACTCCTCACCTTCCCTCTCACTCCTCACCTTCCCTCTCACTCCTCACCTTCCCTCTCACTCCTCACCTTCCTCCCCTTCCCCCCTCACCTTTCCTCTCCCTCACATTCCCCCTCACCATCACCTTAACTCCCTCTCACTCACCTTCCCTCTCTCCCCTCACCTTCCCTCTCTCTCCCTCACCTGTCTCCTCTAACCTCACCTTCCCCCTCACCTCTCATCTTACCCCTCACCTCCCCCTCACCCTAACCCTCACCTTCACCTCTCACCTTCTTCACCCCACCCCCTCACCCTCACCTTCACCACTCTCCTCACCCCTCACCTTCAAACCCCTCCTCACCCTCATCTTCACCCCTCTCCTCACCCCTCACCTTCACCCCTATCCTCACCCCTCACCTTCAACCCTCTCCTCAACCCTCATCTTCACCCCTCACCTTCACTCTTCACCTTGCATAAACAAGTGTTACACTGAAGTGACCAGTTAACTCACCATGGTCATCAGTGTAGCAGCATCACCCCGGGTACAGTGTAGGCTGGACGGGCTGGGCTACCCTGGGGCACTCTTCTTAGTGCCAAGCACTAAACAACTTAGGTAAGCTTTGATACGAAACAGGACGAGTGTTTCCTAACGCCGTTCTTAGTCATATTTATGACCCGCAGCTGGAGCTTTAGGTCATCTGACTGAGGCCTTCCACTGGCTTATCTTTAAAAATTATGGTTATAATTAAAAATATTTTTAGTTAGGCTATTGTTAAACATCAGTGATGCAGGCTCAGGAAAGCCGAATTAATAATCACCGCTTTATCTAGTAGCATTTCTAGCCACTAGATAAATACTGCAAATCATTTTAAGTGCAATTAGTGTTTTCTCTGGATTTAAGCTGAAATCCACACACTAAGCGTGGGCTCTCCTTAACCGGGATTAACACTCACATTAGTGTTAAGTGCTGACTAACGTATCAGCAACACCGAGATAGTGTCAGCTCTTAAGAATAAGCTCGACGTAAGTGATAACTTATCCAGGGGTGATCACAAGCCCAATCCTGGAGTACTGGTATGATTCTCTGAACATTTCTTGCTCATTAAGTAGATTACAATCCATACTTTGAACTATGCAGGTAGGGATTTAGTTTAGTACAGTGGTGCTGCTGTTAATATCACAGTATTTAGTGGTGAAACTGATGTGAGCGAGTAATCAGTTATACACTAACACACCTTCGTGTGTTAGTGTGACTAGTTAATGGTCCAAGTCGGACCAAAACGTCGTCGTAATCTTCTCTCTCCTATGTGCGGGTTATTTATGTATTCCAGTCACGGTATTGTGCACTTTTTTGATCTTTCTAACTTTAGTATTCTTTGTACTGGAATGGCACCTTTCCTATCAAATGTTCGTCGGATTTTTTTTTTTTCGAATACGTATTGTACACGCCTTTGTTTTGCCGGGGTGGCCGGAAGGAGTAGATGGTGATAAGAACTTCTAAGTAAAATGTCGGTATCCTAACAAAGGATAATGGAAAAAAGAATTTCCATTAGTCTTGAAATTAAATAACAGATACTTCTCGGTCAATAGCCTCGGTGTGGACGACGAAGTTTTCTGCTGTCTACCTTCTCGTGTACTCCTTCCCTTCTTCATTGCCTTATAATAATCTTTATTTCTACAAGTACATGTACAAGGTGTACAGGTCTTCCCCTTCATGTTTCTTCTTCCTTATATTCCTTGCCCTCTTCCTCCTCCTCCTCCTCCTCTTGGGCATGAGAGCATAAGCAAGGTAATGGAGCATGAATTAGTGTAGTTACTAGCCACTACACTTACAATAGGTCCTCCCCACCACTCAGCGTCTCACCAGCACACATTAAACGCTCACTAATACTCCCACACGAGCCCCAACGCCACTTAATAAGCCAGAATATACCATAATAAGCCAGGAAATGCCACTACCGCCGCATATTTATCATCTCTCCAGCCTAGCCTGTTATTCATTGTTGCTTGTTAGGTGCATCTGCCATACACAGATAAGAGCGGTTGGTTGCGCTCTAGAATTTCTGAAATTTTAAGTAAATTTATGACTCGTGGCAGTTTTTTTTTTTTACCAGATATAAAGGATGTTGTTTCTTATTTTTTGAAGGGTAACGAAAACGATGATATTTATAAACAAGAGATGTGTACTCGCCTAGTTGTTGATGCTGGAGTTGAATCATTGGTTGTGGCGACTTTTGAAACTTTGTGAAGAGTTTGTGCCTCTCTGTGGATGTATTCTCTTTCTCTTCTCTCTCCTCTCTGTCTCCTCTCTATCTTCTCTCTCTTCTCCTATCTTCTCCCTCTCCTCTCTCCTCCCTCTCCTCTCTCTCTCCTATCTACTCCCTCTCCTCTTCTCTCTTCTCCTCGTCCTTCTTTCTCTCTCCCTCTCTCCTCTCTTCTCTCATGTCTTATTTATATAGCTCATGTTCATGAAAGCGTGAAATCTCAGTTTGCATAGATGAGATCTTAAATGAGACGAACATAGTCAACGAGAGAGTCAGAGACCACCATCCAAATCTCATTACAATCACATGAACCAAAATGAAAAAAAAATGGGAATAGGGATGCTGTCTTTCACGGGGATTCCTGGATAATAAGAAACTTGGAAGTAATAGGATTGTTAGCTAATGCACTACTAGAGAGGTGTGAGGAGACTGTGATGCCATCTATTGCAAAGCTGGAAAGTTAACGAAGTATTCACTACTATTATCACTGACTTTCCCAATCCGCCATTATTAAACAAAAGAAATCTCAGGCTAAAAAACAAAATAAACTGCAAAATAAGCATGTCAGTGCCAAGGAAAACCAGAGGCCAGTCTCATGATCTGAATGATTTCAAAACCAGATTGACTGGAAGAACTGGACGCTAACAGGTTTACCTACAGAGAAGGAAGGGCAAATCCTGACTTAGAAGTGTTAATGTATAAAGAAAACAAGAGGTGAACCTCGTAAGTCGGACTGTCACGAGAACTTTCTCCCGTGATATAATATACGACGAAGTTATCTGAAGATTTACTTGATTGATACATGCACTGTTATTTTATATGCTGAAAATATATGTGAAGATCACTAAAAATAATAAAGGGAGAAAAGTAAAGAAGAGAAGGGAAAGAAGGGAGGCTAGAGCGAGAGGAAGGGAAATAAATCTCGCTATATAAGTTAATCATTTAAAATTCTATTAAATCAATGCCTGCAATATGCAAGGTAAAAGGACACAAGTGCAACTAATGTGGCGTTTTATTGTGGCAACGTTTCGCTCTCCTGGAGATTTATCATATATGATAAAACTCGACTTGTGTTCTTTTACTCTACAGACGATAATTAGATGGGGTTGGCTCGATGAATATGTTCTTAGAGTGCAGAAAGTTCTTCACGTGCCTCACCTAGCACTGGTCCACATGCTGTAGGTAAATTCTATTTACAATATTTTTTTAAAGGGGTGGACTGGTAAGCCATCGGAAGGCCTCGTTCAGATAATCAAAAGCTCCAGCTGTAGGTCATCGTATGACTAAGACCGACGTCAGGAAACGCTTGTCCTTTTTCCTGACAAACCTTACCTAACCTGCAGGCACAAGAAAGAGAAATATAGTGGTACCTCGGGATACGAGCAGCTCAAAACGGGAACAATTAGTGGTACCTCGGGATACGAGCAGCTCAAAACGCGAACAGTTATGTAAGTGTATTTATGTAAGTGCTTTTGTAAGTTTAATTTTGGGGGTTTGAAACGGATTGATATAATTTACATTATTCCTTTGTATAGTTACCCTATCCCAGAGAGACAAAAACAAAATAAAATTCAGTGATAAGATAGGAACTCTCATATTTTAAAGTGTCCCATAGGAATAACTTATGGATGAAAGTGGTATAAAATACCGACACGCTGAAGATTAAGAGACACATGCAACAGTTGGGTATCTTTATTGTTGAAATGTTTCGCCTACACAGTAGGCGAAACAGTCGAACACAAGACGGGGCAGTTGTTCTGCTCACTCAATATTTAACTGAACAAGCCTACTGTGTAGGCGAAACGTTTCATCAATGAAGATACCCAGTTATTGCACGTATGTCTTAATCTTCAACTCTTAAGGTACCTCCTCGTTATGATGTATGTAAACAACCTACCTGTATACCACTTAAGCTGACCATATAAAATTCACGAGAAAATAAATCTAATATTGTGGGAAGAAACCATTAAAGTCTCGAACGAAGAACAGGTATGGTGATACCGACAAGGTGTGGAAAAAGACAGCTGAAGGACATTTATTAGAGGGAACGTTCCGCCATTAGTGGCTTCAGTATGACTGAAGTCACTCGAGACGAAAGCTTATTCTAATAAATGTCCTGAACTGGACGTAAGTGTCTTTTTCCACACACCCAAGTGTTTCGTTCACGTCAATATAATCGGCAAATATGTGATCACGACGTGATTTTCAGAGTCCATGGCAGAGTAAACAAGATAAAATTCTCAAGAGGTCATGGCAGAGTAGACAAGAAAAGAGGGATAAGCATAAGAGGAACGAGGATACGGGAGACACAGAAGGAACCTGATTATCTAGATTATCCAAGGGAAAAGTGAGACATATTGCTAGGACATTTATTAAATAGATATATCGCCAACCAGTGGACTAATAGAACAAATGAACAGCGAAATATATTCTAGACTTTCTAGTTACCTCACAGATCTCTAAGCTACTTGTTGGTTTTAAAAAACATTTATCTCAGCCACGGGTATGTTAAGAAAGGATCTTCGATGCAAGGTAGCCAAAAAAGGTGGAATGACGTGGATGAAACTAGTGGAATATCTCTGTACACGCTCTCAAAAAATTGCTACGTTAGGCTATAACGGCCGAAGGACAGCCAAGTTAGTTGATTGAATGCTTTGAACTGGTCCAAAAGCTAAAGAGAGCGAGAGAGAGCGAGAGAGAGCGAGAGAGCGAGCGCACCCTAAAAAAGCCTGACTAGTTGAGTATATCTCGTTGAGTATAACTTGGCGAGTATAAATCCGTGAGTACACCTCAGTGTGTAATCAATAAGATGTACGCAACTCACTGCGTACACCTTATTAATTATACATCATTGAGTTTACCCCATTGAGTGCACCTCAGCGAGTATACTTCAGAGGTACACATCAGTGAGTGTACCTCGGGAAGTACACCGCCGTGAGTACAGTTCCATGAATACTCAGCAAGGAAACTAGAGTGAGCACACACACCACCTTACAACACAAACATGGAGACCCTAGTTACAATTAGGTTTTCTCCTATAATTGATTACTCTTGCAACATGCACTCAAAATCCCAACACTCTGATGTTGTCAGTGTGTCAACAATGCAGAATATCCACCATTTGACAATAAATATGTGACCAGGTGGTGAAATTGGCTTTGATCAATCGTTCGACCCAACCAGTTGGCAAAACAAGGACGAGGTGTGTAGTGGCATGTATAATTGGCTAAAAAACATTAAAATTTATTAATATACGCGCTTATGAGGGTTTCTTGTTCTCTAGTTATTGCCGGTCATTGACACCCTGTTTGCTCATTGGTTATTAGCGCTTCATTTTGATAATAATAATAATTAATAATAATAATTGATTATTGCCTGCCACTGCATACTGTTCGCCGATTGGTTCAGGCTGGTTGTTGAGGATTAACGCCCTCAACAGCCAGCTTGTTGGTGCTAGCTGCACTAAATCAAACATAAGCACTACAGCCCGGTTGACCAGGCACTGACTTGAAAAACTTGTTCAGTTCTCTTCTTAAAGACAGCCAGGGGTCTGTTACAACCTCCCTTATGTATGAAGGGAGGGTATAGAAAAGTCTTGGTCTCCTCATATTTATTAATTGATAGCTTAGTGTGCTTATTTCACCCGTTTTTCAATTGGAGAATTTAGTACCGTCTGTCAACTCTTACTTTCATTGGGAACATGTGTGTGTGTACTCACCTAGTTGAGGTTGCAGGTGTCGAGTCCAAGCTCCTGGCCCCGTGTGTGTGTGTGTGTGGTGTGTGTGTGTTGTGTGTGTAAATTTGGGACCAATCCTTTCAGAATTTCCCAGGTGTAGAGTAATAGAACCCCTCTTAACTACATTCCAATGAGAACAGGTCGAGGGACTTTATACGTTCTCAATAATTTAGGTGCTTAATTGAGTATGTTGGCAGTGGCGTTCTTTAATGGTTCAGGTCTGCTGTTTTCTCCTTCATCGGACTGTTGAGTTACTATTTGTCTCACTATTTTCAGCAGGTCGAGTCAAATTGCTTTGGATTCTATTGTGCTTGGTCCTTGTTTTTTAAATTTAGCATCCATCCTTTCATAATTTCAGTTTAGATTAATAGAACTTTTATAATTGAATGGTAAAGTCAGACTTATCACTTTCAGGTGCTTAGAGTTAGTCTTGACGTCTCTATATGTAGTTGTTTTGAGCTCGGGTGTTATATTCAGTTCAGTCTTTTCCATAATGTAGTAACTGTAACTTATCCTCTTGACATCCTTTTGTTGTCGTGCCCACTGGAAGAGTGATTTTCGTTGTGAAGAATTTGGTACATTAAGCCTCTAGAATTTCTTAGCTGATTTATATCATGTTATCTTCTCCGCTGTGTCTTGGGAGTACAGTTGAGGAACTTCAAGCGTTCCCAGTAACTGAGGTGTTTTATCGTTTATATTAGCATGGAGATTTGTTGGGCCAATCAATACCACTTTAATACAAATTCTGGTATCTTCTGCAAAGGATGCTACATTACTAGGATGTATCTGCGTCAGATGTCGCATCATACTGCTCGCTGACTGGTTCTTGCATGTCAGAGCATGTATCAAGACCCCATGATGTTGTAGTGTCTGACAGATGTTACAAATGGTTTAAAGTCGACAAGTTGAAGATTGAGACACTTGTGCAACATATGGGAATCTTTAACGTGTCGGTTTTAAACCATTTGTCACAACTCTCAGACACTGCAGATATCATGGGGTCTTGATGCATGCTCTGACATGCAAGAACCAGTCAGCGAGCAGTATGATGCGACATCTGAACAGATACATCTTAGTAATGTATCATCCTTTGCAGAAGATTCCAGAATCTGTATTAAAGTGGCATTGATTGGCTTCAACACTTGTCCAACCTTTGGACGAAGTCTTAAACTAGTGATGATTCCACTATGACTCCGCCTCCTCCTGCTTCGCCTCACCTGACTATATAAGCCACGTCTACAGCCCTATGCTGTACTTTCTACAAGATTGATGGACTGAACACATCGACTCCAGGCTGAGAGACTGATCACCTCAAACTACTCGTCTCCTTACACCTTTCTGCTTTGCAGTGGACTGATGAAGCCTCTGTGTGGCGAAACGTTTCTTCGGTAAAGATTCCCATATGTTGCATAAGTGTCTCAATGTTCAACTGTCATTCTACCACATAACGTTGTTCAACGTAATTTCCAGACATGTGGTGATGACATTATGAAACAGTTTGAGTTCCAAGACCTCCCGATACTTAAAATAGACACGTATGTACTGCCTGCCCACAGACGGAGACGCTACTCCCTGCAATGTAGCTCGCTTAACTTTTGACTACCGTGAACTTCCATCATCGGTTTATATTGCGGAACACCGTTTACAAGTACGACAGGTGACCCCGACACTTCAACAGTGTAGAAATTCCCGATGCTTTGGCCATCCAACGAAATATTGCAGGTTCATGGCACAGTCTGTGGTGCTGATGACCATACAAATACATCTTGTGGTCTACCTTTCTCTGCCTTAATTGTCATGAAGCTCATTTATCTTATTCTTGTCATTGCAAGGTTTATTTGAACTAACGTGAAATTTGTTGTCTTAAAAAGAGACAAAAGGCTTTACTTACATCATGGCAGTCTCTCATCTAAACCTCCAGGGAAAATTTCCCTGTATTTCTTATTCTCGAGTTACTAAGAGACCCCCCAACCTCTGGGGTCCAAATTCCGGCAGTCTTCCCTGCAATCACACCTTCCACAGTCCTTTCTTCACTCTTTTGCAGTCCTGGACTCCTACTGTTCTCCAATCTTCATCTCGCATGCAAGCTTCTATGTCTACAAGACCTCGCACAACGCTCCTCCCCCTCGCCTCTCTAATTCTTTAAAGTCTAACAAATCTCCTAAGGGTAAATCTTTCATGTCCAGTCTCGTACCTGGATCTTTACCTCTTATTCGTTCTGTTGCGAATGTGGAGGTACATCCTCCCCCTCGTACAGTATCTTCCTGTCCTGTCCCCTCCCAAGCTTCTTCTCAAGCTACCTCTAACCTCTGCCCCCCCCCACCCTCCCACCCACGTTAGGTAAATTCCGTCGTCGCCTTGATCTTCACTCACCCTCCTCCTATATCCAGTATCGTCCCACATACAACGTCATTGTCCTCTAAAACAATTGAAGCTGTCTCAGACTACATTGCACAGACTAAACCATTGATGGACACCGATTCACCTCCTGTCGCTCCTCTTCACTCTTCTCCATCTGCCCAACTCCTTTCTTCACAGTATTCCAACCCTTCGCTGCTTGTTCGTTTTCTGCTCCCTCCACATGTGGACTTTTCTAACCTTTCTAGTCTGTAGATATCTCTACCTTCAGATTTCTTGTATCTTTCTCTTCGCAAATCATGGCTTATTTAAAGTGAAATATCCGAGGCCTCAGAGGTAACCAAGATGAGCTTCAGGTGTTGCTCTCCCAGTTTCCCCCTGTTTGTGTTTGTTTACAAGAACCCAAATTATGCTATACTGTTATCCATCCCATCTCGGGCTATGATTTATATTCATCGGATCCTTTTCCCGATGGAACTTTCTAATGAAAGTGGACTTCTTATATGCACCAGTATTCCATACCGTCAAATCTTTGTTCATACTTCGCTGCATTACTCTGCAGCCTGTATCCACTTGTCTAACTAGTATATGGTCTGTTCTTTGTATGTCTCCTTCTCGGGCCTTATTTATCCCAGATGTTGCAATTCTGGTTTCTTCCTTACCGCCACCACTTCTTTTACTTGACGATTTTATTGCTCACCATTTCCTCGGGTGATGGGGGGGGATGAGTCTTACTGTGACCCTCGCAGAATTCAATTGGAGGCTTTGCTCACTTCTCTCCCCCTCCATGTTTTAAATACAGATACTCCCACCCATTTTGACTTGCATGTCAGCAATCATTTTCTAATCATCCTTCTGATTCATACCACCTCCTCGGAACCCACGCTGGCATTTGACCGAGCTAATTGGGACCTTTACTCAGTGTCAGACGCTTTTAGTGAGGATCCTTTTTTCATCTTCCATTGATGAACTGTTACACCTCTTCTCGACCTCAGTTTTAACCGCAGCTTCACGTTCTATACCCCAAACCTCGGGTAGGCATTTTCAGAGGTGTGTCTCTTGGTGGTGGTCTGCCTGTGCTTGTGTGGTGCATTTGATATGCACTTCGTGGGACAGATATCGGTACAGTCTGGAAAAAATTATGGAAACTTGAGTGGCAAATACACTCCCGACCCGGCTTCCGTCCTTCAGGTTGCCAGTGTTGCTATAGTTAACCCTCTTGACGTTGCCACCGAACTTGGTCATCATCTTGTCTGTGTCTCCCAGGGGCTCCATCTCTGCCCCTCCTTTCCTCCAAATCTGCACTTAGACTGAGCCCTTAAACTTTTCTTCTAGCGGAGAAGAGACTTACACTGTGCCTCTTACGCTTCTAGAATTAGTCAACACACACCGCTTGCCGATCATCGGTAGCTGGGCCAGACGGCATTCAATCTATATGCTCCAGCATTTACATCCGTCAGCCCTTGCGGTCCTCTTACGTCTCTAATCTTATTTGATCTCTAGGAGTTCTGCCCCATCTGTGGAAATCTGCCATAAACCAGGTACTTCGTAAACTAGGTGCTTCGGGAGATGCCTCCCACTATCGTCCCAATGCTCTTATCAGTGCAGTTTGCAAGGTGCTGGAACGTCTGTTAAATAGACGTTTGATATGGTATTTAGAGACAAACAATAGTCTCTCCACTAATGAATGTGACTTTTGTAAGGGCCGTTCTGCTATTGACCCCTTACTCCATTTAGATACATATGTATCTAAATGGGTAATTAAGTATTAATATATCGTGATAGTATGAAACACATAAGTAGGGTTCTCTACTACAATTATACTACTCCACTCGTTCTACCACTCCCGGCCCCGCCTCCCCTTTCGTATATATACTGGGTCCCTTCCCTTCGCGATACTGTGTAACTAGTTAATGGTCTAAGTCGAACTGAAGCCTCGTCATACGTTTTATTCTCCTATGTGCGCTTTAATTGTACAATCCTGTTTAAAGGGGTTAAAAAAATAGATTTAAGGGTTATTGATTGAAATTACACAAGTTAGGCAGGATATATAAACGTGCTTTTTTCTGTAAATATACAGAGTTTACTGTTAGGTATCCTCGAAGGAATACCTTAAATGGTTGTCTGATATTTTTCCTTTTATTTTCGCCCCAACTTTTATCTTTTCTTTCTCTCATAACTCGAGAACACCTGGTCCAACTGGCTTCCTATTTTTATACTCGTGTACGGTAACGAGGACCAAATTCCTGGAACAGTTGGCACGTTCACCTGCCCTGTGACTAAAGTTTCTGAGCCCATTTCCAGCATCCTGGAATATCTGGGATAACTTCCAAAGCCCTCAGTGGTTGAGCTTTAAACGCTCGGGGGGCTGTATGACCCTTACGGGTCTAGCGCTTTATGATAAGGTGCCAGAAGATAAGGTGCCAAAAATTGCGAATACAGTAGCGAATGACTGTCACATATGCAAGTGCAGAGGTCACCATTTGTGTGTACAACAAAACTTTCGTCCCTTGAACCATCGTTAAACCCGCAAGGGTCATACAGCGCTGACATTCATGGGAAAAGTGCCGAACCCATAATGGGTATTAGACAAATCAGGCAAAACGAAATAAGATTAACGTCTCTACCCTATGGTTGGTGTGTTAATAAGAACCGGAAATTTTCTTTGTAAAGAGAGTATCTTTAAGATACCCGCTTTACCGCTTTACTTAGAAAATTTCCGGCTCTTCAATTTCTTATCTATGCATTTTTACAAAAAAATTGTCATTTGCGAGATAATAAGAGAGCGTGATTGTCAAAAACCTTAGATTAGGTTCAAATTGACCCTCTACAACCGGTTTGGATTAAGCAACAATCTCTAGCATATAAGACGCACATGCATAGAAGCAATATTGCTCATAGTTTATTCTTTGTTTTTATTGAATAAATCTTTATCGTCAGATGCAAAGTTTACCTTTAAATAACCGCAAAAAAAGGGAAAGAAAGGGAATTGCAGTGAAAAAAAAGGGAGCTGTTACAGTCTGAGGGGGAGAGAGCTCTTGCCATCTTTATTTCTGGGACCTTCAAGAATGTACGTGGAAAATTTAACATGGATTATTTCCGCTTTTTATCCTCATTTTGGTTTGACTAATGCCGAAAAACATTCATTATCGCCATTATATTTTTGTCATTTATTATTTAGCAGCCTGGTATGCTGTGTGTATTAAAAATAACTAAAAAATTCTTTCTCCTCTGCTTGTTGTTGTAAACTGACGCACACTTGCCCTAACACAGGCGTATTTCTATGGTGTCCTGAGGCGTAATTGGATACGTACCAATGTGTGTGTCAGGCTTTTCGTTTGGATAAATTGCTATTTTTTTTTTTTTTTTTGCACTTGTTATTGTACTAATAAATTTAGTTCTCTGCTTCTCTCTCTTCCTCTCTCTCTCTGTATCCGGTGGGATACAGCCGGAGTGTTGAAAGAAAGAAAGATTTTATATAAATATATATATATATATATATTATAATAATATATATATATATTCTTTCTTTCAACACACTGCTGTATCCCACCGAGGCAGGGTGGCCCAAAAGGAAAAACAAAAAGTTTCTCCTTTTGCATTTAGTAATATATACAGGAGAAGAGGTTACTAGCCTCCTTGCTCCCGGCATTTTAGTCCCCCTCTTACAACACGAAATGGCTTACGGGGGAAAGAATTCTGTTCCACTTCCCCATGGGAGGTAAGAGGAAATAAACAAGAACAAGAACTAGAAAGAAAATAGAAGAAAACCCAAGGGGTGTTATATTTTATGCTTGTACATGTATGTGTAGTGTGACCTAAGTGTAAGTAGAAGTAGCAAGACATACCTGAAATCTTGCATGTGTATGAGACAGAAAAAAAAAAAGACACCAGCAATCCTACCACCGTGTAAAACAGTTACAGGCTTCATTTTACATTCACTTGGCAGGACGGTAGTACCTCCCTGGGCGGTTGCTGTCTACCAACCTACTACCTAGTAATTTTTAACACAAATGCTAGCAAACACCACCGCCCTATCACCGCCCCCACCCACCGCCCCCACCACCGCCACACCCACCGCCCCCACCACCGCCACACCCACCGCCCCCACCAAACCCCCCCAACCGCCGCCACACCCCCACCCCCCTATAACAGCCCCCACCACCGCCCCAACCACTCCAGTCACACTCAACCCACAAGCACCAAATACAATGAACCACCGCGAAATGCTTGGGAAAAGCACGGAGACCAACACCCACCCCAGCCCCAAACCCAAAGCCACACCGACGCCGCGCCAACCCCCCCCCCACCACCCCCCCCAGCCACCGCACCCCTGCACAACTTTCCCCCCCAACTCCACCGCATTTACCATTATTACTATTATTATTATATTAATTTTCACTATTTATTATTATCACACTGGCCGATTCCCACCAAAGGCAGGGTGGCCCGAAAAAGAAAAACTTTCACCATCATTCACTCCATCACTGTCTTGCCAGAAGGGTGCTTTACACTACAGTTTTTAAACTGTAACATTAACACCCCTCCTTCATATATATATAATATAATATATATATATATATATATATTATATATATATATATATAATATATATATATATAATTTTATATATAATAATGTCGTGCCGAATAGGCAGAACTTGCGATCTTGGCTTAAATAGCAGCGCTCATCTTGCCATATAAGACAAGTGAAAATTTATGTATGCAATAATTTCGCCAAAATCATTCTGAACCTAACGAAAAAAATATATTTCACTGTGTTTGTTTAGTATTAAATTATTGTAAACAAATCTAAAATATATTTAGTTGGGTTAGGCTAAAATATATTGTTCTTGTTATAATAAGGTTAGGTAAGTTTTCTAAGATTCTTTTGGAGCAAGATTATAAATGTTTACATCTACATTAACGAAAAAAATATATCTTTAAAGGTAAAACAGAAAATTTCAGAAAGGACTTAATTTTAAATGAGTTTTTGCTAATTGACCAGTTTTACATATTGGCACGACATATATATATATATATATATATATATATATATATATATATATATATATATATATATATGCAAGGAATTCGCGAGAGCATGCGAAATATACACAAACACTGATCTCTGGCTGAAGGAGACTCGAACCTACGAACCTTAGGACAATGTACGCAGTGCTTTACCAATCTACCCACACTGGACAATACCTTGGCGTGTAGCATGAGCTACACGTTTGATCCAAGGCAGCCAGCTTTCAGGGAGAAGGCTTACAGCTTTTCATCTCATCCCCTGCATGCATCAGCCTTAGGTTCGAGTCTCCTTCAGCCAGAGATCAGTGTTTATATATATATATATATATATATATATATATATATATATATATATATATATATATATATATATATATATATAATATCTCGTATTAAATCGATCTATTCATGAAACTATTCGGCTTTAGTGATTGGTTGAGGTTTTCGACAATGACATTGCTAAGTAGGCAGTGGCTGAGCTCTGGCTCCTGGGCAGAACCCTTCGATTCATTAACATTATTCAACCCTTGTAAGATTTTCTTTATCCACATATAGTCAGAATCTAAAAGTATTTGGTTAGTCCCTTTTCTACGCCTTTTTTTGCTACACCTTTTCTGTTCCTTTATTGCATCTTTACTACACCTTTTATTTACTGCTTCTTTACAATAAGGATGTTCTTTTTCTAGTACTTTTTTTAGTTATTACATTTTTAGAGTTTTGGTGCAGTTATCTGGAAACGCTTTTTTTAAGCTTGTAAATGTATCTCAGAGCAAGTAACTGGGTTCGTCTGTGCTTATCTTAACCAGCTTTTTTTGAAGGTGTGTATGTGTGTGTGTGTGTGTGTGTGTGTGTGTGTGTGTGTGTGTGTGTGTGCGTGTGTGTGTGTGTGTGTGTGTATGTGTGTGTGTGTGTGTATGTGTGCGTGTGTGTGTGTGTGTGTGTGTGTACTCGCCTATATGTACTCACCTATATGTGGTTGCAGGGGTCGAGTCATAGCTCCTGGCCCCGCCTCTTCACTGGTTGATACTAATTCACTCTCTCCCTGCTCCATGATATTTGTCATACCTCTTCTTAAAGCTATTTATGGAACTTGCTTCCACTACTTCACTCTCCAGATTATTCCAGTTCCTGACAACTCGAAGACTAAAGAAATACTTCCTAACATCCCTATGACTCATCTAGTTTTTCAATTTCCAATTGTGTCCCCGTGTTTCTGTATCCCATCTCTGAAACATTCGATCCTTGTCCACGTTGTCAATGCCTCTTAGTATTTTGTACGTTGTTATCATGTCCCCTCTATCCCTCCTATCCTCTAGTGTCATCAGGTTGAGTTCCCTTAACCTCTCATGTGTGTGTGTGTGTGTGTGTGTGTGTGTGTGTGTGTATGCGGGGGGATGGGTCGAGTCCTGGCTTCTAGCCCCGTCTCTAAAATTTTACCAACCGGCATTACTCTTTTCTGTTCACTTACACAGTATATCTTCTCTGAAACTGTGTATATATATATTTTTCCTATACCACTTTAGCTTCCACTTAATTCCACTTTCCTAAAAACCTGAAATTGGAAAAATACTTTCTACAGTCCCTTTGACTCGTCTGCGTTTTTGCTCATGTCTGTATTCCTGACAAAAAAAACTCATCTTAAAAGTTCCACTGTGTGTTTTATGGGTTGTAATTATGACCACGCCCGTCCTCCTCCTCTTCCAGGGTCGCCAGTTTCAAGCTCCTGTGAAGCACATCGTCTCCAGAAGCCTCTAACAATTTCGTTCCCAAATGATGCACATGTGTGAAATTGTTCATGTTGTCGGTGCTGTATATCGTTCATGTATGACTCGGTTCTTGCCTACATCCAGGGGTTGGATTTGAGTGGGACTTGCACATAAGTAAATAGATTTATCAAAACATTAAAATGGTGTAAAATACCGACAGGTTGTTAGGTAAGACACATATGCAACAGTTATGTATCTTTATTTCGAAACGTTTCGCCTACACAGTAGGCTTCCTTAGTCGAGTACAGAAAAGTTGATAGAAGCAGAAAATACTTGAAGACGATGTAATCAGTCCATCATCCTTGAAGTTTTGAGGTGGTCAGTCCCTCAGTCTGGAGAAGAGTACTGTTCCATAGTCTGAAACAATATGGAGTTGAAGTGACAGGATGAAGCCTTATATAACGCCAGGAGGTGAGATGTAGGCCACTAGTAGAGGTAAGAATGTTGTCGTTGGAAGGTCAGGTCCCTCTCAAAACTTATTGCTTGGGTAGCATTGAAAATTTGGTTGGGCAAATATTCTGTTAGTGGGATGGATTGTGAAGGACCTGCCTAGTATGGGCCAACAGACCTGCTGCAGTGTTCCACCTTTCTTATGTTCTCATATCTAAAGTATCACTGGAGGACCTAACTGCTCTCTTCTCTTCGTATTCTCCTCAGTAGGTTTACTCTCATCTTCAAACAAATATAAGATTCGATCCTATTTAGCAGGCCATTTATATATATTAATAAGTAATGATCTTGATCGTTGTGGAGATCAGAACTTTTTATGTTAATTAAGTTTGACACTTTCTTTTGTATTGTCGTTCTTTGTTTTCTGTTTATCACGTACTTTTATATAGTATGACTTCTTGTCGGACTTTGTTCAATCTTTTCTCTTGTAGTCCAGGATGATGCAGAATACCCAGCCTTTTCTCTCTTGATGAACTAACCACATGTGCAACACTTGGGTATCAATAAAGATACCCAAGTGTTGCACATGTGAAGGTTCTCTGAACCAGTTATCTACTTTCCTTTCTTGTAGTCCAGGATGATGCAATATACATATTCTTTTCCTTCTTCCTTTATATCAGAAACTGTCATAAAACTCCAGATTGGTCAGACAAGATCTTCCATCTATGAATCCATGTGATGAATGGTTTGAAAAACCGACAAGTTGAAGATTGAGACACTTATGCAGCATATGGGAATCTTTATTCAGGAAACGTTTCGCCACACAGTGGCTTCATCAGTCCAATACAAAGAGGAAGGCGTAAGGAGAGGAGGAGAATGATTACCTCATTCTCCTCCTCTCCTTACGCCTTCCTCTTTGTATTGGACTGATGAAGCCACTGTGTGGCGAAACGTTTCCTGAATAAAGATTCCCATATGCTGCATAAGTGTCTCAATCTTCATCTATGAATCCATGTTGATTTTCACTGATAATGATCCTCCTTTCTAGGAATTTGAGTAGAACTCTACTGTATACTGTATACCTGTGTTCCTGTCTAAGCTCAAATCTCACGCCGAAGCTAATATAGCGTATTTAGCCAATAAATTCGAATATCGTCAATTTAGTATCTGAAAACATTTAACATTTAGTATGGTTTATAAACTAGATTAATTCAGGAAGTTAGGTCTTAAATGAAATAAAAATTATAGCAGTATAACTGAAAGCAAACATCAGATCATGAAGAACAAAAAGGCACAATACAGCGACTGGAACAATATACAAATAACCCGCACGTAGGAGAGATGATCGGAACGTTGTTATAAGCTATCTCTCTTCTCTCTCTATCTATCTCTCTCTCTCTCTCTCTCTCTCTCTCTCTCTCTCTCTCTCTCTCTCTCTCTCTCTCTCTCTCTTAAAGCGAAACTAATAGTATTATATTTCTTTGGCCGAGAAGGTATCTTGAGGCATTTTATCTTTCAATGACAGCTATTAGAGGCTCTCATACATAATTTGGCATATCTGACTAATGTATTGACACCTGGAGGCCGTGGGCCGGATATTCAAAACTGCGATGCCTGGTCTTCCAAATTCACAATTGGCAAGTCTTGGAACCTGTCTACATACCATAGACACTGGATGCCTGGTTTCCAGAATCACACACAAGGCAGTCTTGAACCCTGTCTACATAACCAGAGGACACTGGATGCCTCGTCTTCCAGAATGCACACAAAGGCAGTCTTGGAACCCTGCCTAGACAACCAGAGGACACTCGATGCCTCGTCTTCCAGAATACACACAAAGGCAGTCTTTGAACCCTGTCTACATAACCAGAGGACACTGGATGCCTGGCCTTCCAGAATCCACACAAAGGCAGTCTTGGAATCCTACCTACATAACCAGAGGACACTGGATGCCTGGTCTTCCAGAATCCCCACAAAGGCAGTCTTTGAACACTGTCTACATAACCAGAGGCATGATGATACGCCTGAGCATCCCCAGGTAGTTAGTCTTTAAAGACCAGAACAAAAATAACCCGCACATAGGAGAGAGAAGCTTAAGACGACGTTTCGGTCCGACTTGGACCATTTACAAAGTCATTATGACTGTGTAAATGGTCCAAGCTTTTCTCCCTCCTATGTGCGGGTTATTTGTGAGTTAGTCTTTAAGATCAACAGACCAGAGAAACACTGCACGAGAGCTAATAAAATTCTAGGCAACACACACCCCCAACTTTTCCAAAAGTTGAAACATAATATAAAGAAGATACTATACTGTATATTATATACAGGACCCGTGATTTTGACTCCGTTGCTCTGGTCTTATCTTCACTCAAGATATTTCACAGGACATTCATAGGTTGAGTGAAAACCCCAAATAGAGAGGAATTTAGTCGTCATTTACACGCCTTAGTGGTCATATTGCTGCTTTTAGCCTGAGGTAGATTAGGAATTTATAATAAATCTGGCCCATACAGAATTTTTTTCAGATTATCGTTATTTGCAGGTAAACCATACCACGGACGGGGATTGAACTCGTGGCGAGCAAGTCGTAAAACTCCAGGCAAAGGCGTAAGCGGCCGCACATAGGTTTGGTCCCAGACTCCAGCTGGAAGGCTGAAATATCACGAGGGACAGTCAGAAAGACCGAAGACAGACACACACACACACTCCATATGTGAGGTAAGTCAGTTTCAATCACTTAAATGTGGAACACTGTACCCGTTCTTCCTTTATCCATTATGACCCTTCTGGGTTTAGTGCTTAGTCCTGATTTTAATAATAATGTAACTGGAAAAACAAAGCGAAATATAAACATTTTGTAGCGGAAAACGTTTAGCCGCTTTTTCAGTCGTGAAGAAGTCACTCGTGTGTCTTTGTCCACATCTTGTCGGTACCGCCATAACATTTCTCAGTGGAAAACGAATGTTCGTTAAAGTTTATGAAAGACAAACTATTCAATAATTCAGCGGTGGAAGAAACCTGATAACGAACAAAATCCATTTTCTAGAGTGGACGTCAGTACCTTATATCAGTCCATATTCTTAAATATTGGGATTACATTAGCCAGCATTCAGCTATCCGGAACTTGTCCCGTCTCTAACGACTAGTTGAAGATTTTCGCTGTTGGCTCACACATTAGTTCTGCTCCTGCATTTAGTACAAATACATGGTTGCAGAGGTTGAGTCTCAGCTCCTGGTCCCGTCTCATCACTGGCTGCAACTGGGTTCACTTCCGGCTTCGAGAACCTTATGTTGCCTCTTAAAGATATGTATTGTGCGTGTGTGTGTGTGTGTGTGTGTGTACGTACTCGCCTATTTGTAGTCACCAATTTAGAGCTCCAGGGGTCGATTTACAGCTCCTGACCCCGCCTCTTCGCTAGTCGCTACTAGGTCTAAAACACACACACACACACACACTGCTCCAACAGCCTTATGATACCTCTTTTTAACGCTATGTATGGATCCTGCCTCCACTACTTCACTCACCAGATTGTTTCACTTCCTAAAATTCTAAGGCTGAAGAAATACTTCCTAACATCCCAATGACTCACCTGAGTTTTTAACTTCCAGGTGTCCCTTTGTTACTGTGTCCCATCTCTGGAAATTCTGGTCCTGTCCACCTTGTTAGTTCCTCTCGGTATTTTGTATGTTATATATCCCCCCTATCCCTCCTGTTCTCCAGTGTCATCATGCTGAATTGTCCTAACCTCTCCTCATAAAACATATCCCTTAGCTTCGGGACTAATTTTGTTGCAAACTCTTTCACTTTCTCCATTTTCGTGACGTGTTTGGCCAGGTGTGCGTTCCATACTGGTGCTGCATATTTCAATAAGGGTCTGACGTACACAGTGTATAATGTATGTGACTCCTTACTTAGAAATTGTAATATTCCTAGATTTGCCAGGCGCGCAAATGCTGCAGTTATTTGGTTGATGTGATTTTGCGCCTCAGGAGACATACTCGGTATGGTGCTCACAATAAGATTATTTTTTTAAATGAAAAGACGGCTTTAAAAAAGTTATGGGTTAGTCCTGGACCACAATGAAGTTGTAACACCAATTCGGTTCAGAACGGGACCTAAATGTGGTGGTGAAGGAAGCATCGCTATCGAGGTCAAAATATACAACGCTCAGCTTAATACAACAGCCGTAGACTTAGCTGTTAAGCTTCCATTACCAGTAGTTCAAGGTCTGGCGAGCATTGTTCCACTTCTGGTTTAAGCTACTGTCTGAGTGTTCCTCTTCCCGAGTGTCCTGGTATTTGTTTGTGTGTTTGTGTGGTCATATTCAGTTTGTCCATGTTCGTATATGCATGAGTTTGCGTGCCCTTGTGTTCCCGTGTTCTCTTGCCGGTGTGTTCCTGAGTTAATTGCAACAATTTCAAGTAATCCATAAGCCTCGGGTGTTGCTGCGGTAAGCTTATTCTTGTCCAGGGATTTCCGGGGATTAACAGGGTAAATTTTTAATCACATTGCGAGATCTCCATGTGGGAAGTGGAGAAGAATCCTTCCTCCGTAAGCCATGCATGTCGTACGAGGCGATTAAAATGTCGGGAGCAAGGGGTTAGTAACACTGTTTCTTCTTTAACGGGTCACCCTGCCTCGGTGGGAGACGACCTTTGCGTTAAAAAATACGAGATCATTTAAGGTAGTCTCTTTTGAGGGATACAGATGCTATGTTGTCTGTCGTCATAGAGTAGATCAAGGGAAAGCAGAAATCCCCCAAGCCATCTCCTGGGGCCGTCCTTGTATTCATCACTGGTAAGATAGTGGAATATCAGTACCAGAGGATTAATTCAACTGAAATCAGGATCAAAATCATTGCTGATTTATTATTGATTACCTGTCCTTATTTTAGATACTATGGTTTTTGTAAGGACAGGTGTAAATAGAACGTTGTAGATGAATGGTTCACAGAACCGACACGTTGATAAATTAGACACATGTGCAACTCTTGGGTATCTTTATTAAGGAAACGTTTCGCCACACAGTGGCTTCATCAGTCCATACACAGGAGAAGCATGAAGAAAAGGAGGAGAATGAGGTAATCAGTCCCTCAACCTTGAGTCGATGTGGTCAGTCCATCAATCTTGAGTAGAATACGGCATATGAGCGGAGAAGGAGCTTATAAACCGTAGGTAGGAGAAGTGCAGCAGTCATAGGTGGTGTCACATTTGCCCAATGTAGAAGTAGGTCGTGCCCAAGGGTTAGGCAAGCGAAGAATTCCCAAGTATTAAGATCCCAAGAAGTTGCAGTGTCTGACAGGATTGTAGATGAATTACCTCATTCTCCTATTCTTCATGCTTCTCCTGTGTATGGACTGATGAAGCCACTGTGTGGCGAAAAGTTTCCTTAATAAAGATACCCAAGAGTTGCACATGTCTAATTTATCAAATAGAACGTTAAATTCATCAAAAATGCTTCGCAGAAGGTAAGGTACACTTTCATTTTCTGGATTATCATTATCTGAATGTGATCTGCAAGAAATGGGTCGAATTGCGCCAAGATGTCTGTACATCCCAGATAGTTCCCACTGAGCAATTATGTTTCTCAGTATCACCGTGAGACGTAAGTCCTCTCTTAGCAAGGAAGTGCACTAATGCAGCAACTTTCTCTATGACTTCAACCCAGTTTGTCAAGATCCTCACTTCATCTTTTTGCAATTCTAACAGTTCTGTCAAATTTCTGGTGCACTAGTACCATGGAGCTCTGATTTGATCCTTTGGTTATTCGTGAGCAGTAATCTGGCGTTTGAATTCTTTCAAATATCAGAGTTAGTTTGGAATTGGTTAAAACACTTGAAGCTGTCAAATAGTACACTACACATTGTTTCTGACTATGAAACAGAATTCTTCTTCAGGTTGAGGGACTGACAACCTCAAATCTACATATTCAAGGGTGATGGACTGATTACATCGTCGTCACATCTTTACTGCTCCTGCGTACTTTCCGTACTCGACTGAAGAAGCCTACTGTGTAGGCGAAACGTTACGGAATAAAGATGCCTAAATGATGCCTATGTCTCTTACCAACTACACTTGATAGACGAGTTTATAATCTAGTCTATCTAGACAGCCTCTTTGACAAGGGTCTGAAGACTGTTTCCCTGTTTGCGTAACTCGAATTTTTCACTTGGCATCAGAATATGAGGAACAGCAATATTCTGAGATGGAGTCATGTTTGCTAAACAGCATGTCAAATCTTCAAGGATTTTTTTTCCAAGGTTCAAGTTCACTTACCCGGCTACTGAGACTGCCTCTTGCCAACATCACCATCACATCGCATCACCATCACCAAAAACTAATGCAATCGTTACTACACAAATCACCACCACCACTCGCAACCAACACCACTGTTGTCGGTTAAGACACTTGTGCGACATCTGGTTATCTTTATTGTAAACGTTTCGCCATCCATTGGCTATATCAATACAAATTCTTGGACATAATTAGAAAATAGATGGCGAAACGTCTACAATAAAGATAACCAGATGTTGCACAAGTGTCTTAACTTTCATCTTGTCGGTATTGTATACCTGTCTTGCACAACCACCACTGTTGTCACCATCACTACCACTTTCCATCACCATTATCACTTGCCCCACCACTCTCCGAGGAGCGAGACAAAGGTGACCCACATTAATTACTTCGGTAATAAAACTGGCCAGATTTCCCAAATGGTTGATAATATCATGAGCTATTACAGCACATTCAGAGACAAAATGGTCATTTCTTAATCACTACCCATCAACAACAACATTCATCACAGCCACCGACAACAACGAATAACACCAAACACACCACCTCACAAGAATATATATATATATATATATATATATATATATAATATATTTATAATATATATATATATATATATATATATATATATATATATATATATATATATATATATATATTGCAAACAATCGCAGACAGGCGATCTTAACTATGCAGGACAAGCCACGAAGGGGCGTGGAAATCTTTAGCTCAAATACTTTCACATTTCTCAGTGCTCAGTGCGTCATCGGGAGCTGTGCAATGTTGCAAGGGAGCAACCAAAGCAGGGAGAGAAGTCTCAGAGTAGCGTAGGTGTCACCGTCCACGGTTACCCTTAGACTGGGTTAGTGGTGGGTGCCACATCCACCCTACCATCATCCCCCCTATTACCTATATGGGGTAGAGGGTTTCGGAGATGTCAAGTCTGAAAATATACAATATAAAAATCCAGCCCTAAGCTTTTTTCTAATCGTTTATAACAGGTCATATGGTTTGAGAAAATAAAATTTCTCGTTAGATACTGTAGACATGAGTTGCTGTTATTCTGTGTGACCTTTGCAAATAATGAAAGAAAGGAATACAATGTGCTCTTGTCTGTTTAAATGTCCTCTGAGGTACTGGAATGTTCTACCCATGTACTCAGAAGTATCTCTTCCTACATATTGTCTACTATTTTCTCAGTGTCGGTTAATGTGCTATACATGGGGATCTTCTAAGCCTATCCGATAATATTGCTATGATCTTAAATTCTACTAATACCCTTTAACCTCTCCTTACTTTATCTCGTTATCTTGTCTGCTTGCCACTGTATGGTACACTAAGAGCTATGTGTGTTATATAACCATCAAAACTGACGTGGTGTGAAGTTTTGGTATGAAGACACTGGACGGGCGTCACCAATCCATCAACCACCTGGCATAATGAACAATCTCCTGGATTTTGTATAAACCATTGGCTATGAAAATTGTGACGAGGACGTCACCATTACATAATATCGAACATTGTATAACCTACAATTTGAGTTGATATGATCCCGTATGGACGTCCTCAAACTATTCAACCAGGAAATACAATTGTGTTTTTTACCCTTTGAAGAAATGTGTAGGATACTAAAATTGTCGGCTGCTTCCCACTATTTAGTGCGCTGAATATCACCATTGCGCCACTAACGTGGTTATAGATAGCGTTCGACTCCTGTCCTGTCCGGACTGAGTATTTATCGCTGGGCAATTCTGGTTTCCAGAAATTTACCTGTTTGACCGATATATGAGAGAGGACACTGAGTACATGGAACCTTGTAAACCCCACCAACTTTGTTGGAGGGTGTGTTTTTAATCAGCCTTTGTTTCACTGTCCCCGTGTGTTTGAAAGCTCCTACGCTACTCTGAGACCTCCCTCCCTGCTTTGGTTGCTCCCTTGCAACATTGCACAGCTCCTGATGACGCACTGAGAAGTGTGAAAGTACTTGAGCTAAAGATTTCCCCCTCCTCGTGGCTTGTCCTGTATATTATATATTTTATAATATATTAATATATTTTATATATATAGTATATATATTATATATATTAATGCCAATGGTCGTAGTCGAAGTAGTAATAGCCCATATGTAAAATATACATGAGCTAGTTATACATACAGAATTGTTAATGAGCCTTCTATAATGTATCAGATATCTGAGTTATGGACAAGTTAATTAGTTTTAATCAATTAAAATAAAAATTAAGCGTCAAAAAAATTCCAGCAATTAATCGTGGTTATTGAAACTGAATCACCATTGGGAAAGCTTTTCACCAATTAGCGAGGTGGAAAATGTGGCTTAAATGATATCAAGTCAATCAAAAGAAAGACGAGCTGTGCTGTGTTCCATTAATATAACGAAATGAATAATGCAGTAATTATTTCAATGATTGGTATACGTAAATCCAAAGTAAATTAACGTAGGATTATTAAATGATGAATAGATGCTGAAGTTAATAAGTGGAAATTAGATAAGATATTCGAAACTTTTGACCCACAGTTCCCTGGACATGACGTGTGTTGTGTACTGTCGCCGACACCAGTGTTTGCCGACACCAGTGTTTGCCGACACCAGTGTTTGCCGACACCGATGTTTGCTGGCACCGATGTTTGCTGACACCGATGTTTGCTGACACCGATGTTTGCTGACAACTCATCTCGTTCAAATGATCTCTGGATATCTAGAGGAAATATGATCATCTGTTTATATTACGAATTTCAACACGTTGGATTGCTTAGTAGAAGAGAATACGATTTTTTAAATTGATACTTGGGTGATACTGTCAATTTTGGAGACCGCTATAACGTGACACTGCCCGAGTACTATACACAGAGCGGTACTAGAGTAGGCTTACCGGCACAAGCTGACAGGTACTTTTCAAACCCTACCCATTTCCACCACGGTGCTATACACAGAGCGGTACTAGAGTAGGCTTACCGGCACAAGCTGACAGGTACTTTTCAAACCCTACCCATCTCACCACAGTGCTATACACAGAGCGGTACTGGAGTAGGTTTACCGGCACAAGCTGACAGTACTTTTAATCCTACCATCTCACACAGTGCTATACACAGAGCAGTACTGAGTAGGTTTAGGCAACGCTGAACAGGTACTTTTCAAACCCTACCCATCTCACCACAGTGCTATACACAGAGCGGTACTAGAGTAGGCTTACCGGCACACGCTGACAGGTACTTTTCAAACCCTACCCATCTCACCACAGTGCTATACACAGAGCGGTACTAGAGTAGGCTTACCGGCACAAGCTGACAGGTACTTTTCAAACACCACAATTGAATAGTTACTAATATTATTACTACTACTATTTCTACCACTACCACCATTACCCTCGTATTTTGTCGCCTGACTCCATGCGAATATATATATTCTCTTAATTATCACTGTAATAATGTTGGTAGAATTGCCGACAATATGTTAGGCTAAAGGACACAAGTGCAGGTAATGCGACAAATTATTGTGGCAACGTTTCGCTCTCCTGGAGTTTTTTCAAGCCGTTACAAACAACATGAACACACAGGTTATATATAGGTCCAGAGTTAGGTGCAAGGCATAATAGGCTAACTGGCCCGGGGTTTTCAGTCCAGAAGGTCTCTCTTTTTTTTCCAGTCTGATTTTTAATCAGACTGGAAAAAAAGAGATCTTCAGATCAATTTTCCACGCATCAACACCAATCCTAACAAAATTATAATCTTTCCCTACAGTCAGGTTGATTTGAACGTCTCTAAAGTGCTCGCACAAACTAACACTAGAGTCGTCATCGCAACCAATACCTCCGTAAAAGACTTGACTAAGAGTAAACCGAAGGAACTTGAACCAGTCAATGCAGGGCTTTACGCTGTCCCCTGTGGAGGCTGTGACGGGGCATACGTCGGCGAAATAGCAGAAAGCCTGGAAAAATAACACGGTACGGGTGGGGATCGAACTCGCATTAATTTTAAGTAGGCCTTCGTCCTAAGATTGGACAAGTTTTGAAGAATTCTTTGTATCAAGGTCCTATGATGATGCAGTGTCTGACAGATATGATGAATGGTTTTGAAAACCAAGTTGAAGAATTGAGACACATGCCTGATGAAATTTAAGCACGCCCGTCTTGTATTTAGAGAACCAAATTTCCGCAGACGTGAATGCCTAGAATCATAATTAATCGCAATTTCGAACACGGAGTAAAGGTAATTTGTCGTATCTGAAGTATTTGCAATAGTTCTCATAAAACAAATATCGCCATCATATACATGTAGATGATACTACTGCTACTAGTATTATTATTGCTACTACTACTGCAACTACTTTCAATACTGTTACCAATGCTACCAACAGCATGGGCCAGTTAATCTATTGCGGTGGCTGTTATGCTTCTACATCTCACTCTATACCTATATATATATCCTCTGTGTCACTGTATTGTTTGTAAAGGCTTAAATTTGTTGCACTTGTTGTCCTACCTAACTTAATTATCTCTGATGACTGAAGAAGCGTAAAGAAACGACCAAGCTGTCGTGTATGGGAAGAATTAAAAGATGGGAGGGATGGAGGAAGGAGGAATAAGGAAGAGCCAACCACTTGGTGTGTGTGGTACAGAGGTACTGCAGGGGTAGATGGAGAGGGATGAACGACGTTGGCACTTGGTTCACAAGGAGAGGATGGCGAAGGCGGCGGCAAGAGTTGGGAGTGTCAGAAGGTAGCAAGAAGTATGAGTTGTTTTGGTGATGCAGCAGGGCAGGCTGGATCGTCAGCTAGACAGTGAATAGTCGCAAGCTAGTTATGCAACTGGGCCATTGGAGAGATTGGTGAACTTCGTTCTTGAGAGATGGTACACTTTGAAGGGGATTGTTGGATCTGGTCCCGGATGGCAGAGGTGGTGGTTTATACCGTCTACCCCAACGGGGATCGTTCTGTGGTACAGGTGAACTTGACAGTCCCTTCTTGGAGCCGGTGAATTAGTTCTTGGGCAAGCATTGCGTTATTGGGGGTTTCGTGGTGTAGAACGAGACACCAGGCGTATTGAGGAAGGCTGGCTTGGTCGCAGAGGCAGGTGAGGTCGGTGATTGGTTGGTGTTGGAAGGTGGAGGTGGTCTCTCATTGGTGGATGCTGGAGGCTCGACGGGCAGACTGAGGAAGCCTCTCGTGGCGAAACCTGTACACAAGTGTCACTGTACATACCTTTTGGGTAACACCATACCATCTACTTACACAACTTAAAACTTACCAGAAATACCTTCCGGTATTTACAGAACTACAGGATTCACTAGTTTAATAAGGCAAGTTAGGTAGTCGCAGGTCATCTGTGTTCACCGGTTACACAAGGCATTTATATCCAATAGTCACTGTATTGGATAAAAATGTAAAACACGAGACACTGTAACAGTTGTCTTATATGACTGAATAAAATCATTGTAACTGAGAATTAGCTCAAAAAATTCAGACCAGAAGATCTGATAAATAAAATATTAGTCACATTCTAATTTTGATCTAATAAAATATTAGATCAAAATTAAGGTCGCCTGAACTAAAGAAATAAAACGAACTTAATCTTCAGTAGCGGTTAAGTGAAATCTATAAACGTATTTGCAACAAAGTTGATGCTGAGAATATCACAGGTGGAATTAAAGTTGCAACCTCAAATGAATAATTGGGAGGGACAATTATTCATTATGAATTATACAATATGAATTATTCACCATGAATTATTTACTCGGTGAATTATCTATTCCATGAATTATTTACTCTAATTATACACTTCATTATTCATTCCATAAATTGTTCACTCTATAAATTATTAACTCAAATTATTCACTCATTTACTCCATAAATTAAGCTAACAGTGTTTGAACTTCAATGTTATGCGAAAAGAAATCATTTATCAGCGAAATTTACTCAGTATGTCAACAAATCAGCTGAGATCAAAGGGTAAACACAGCTCATAATAAATCTGGTAGCTGTATAGCTGATAATTGTTGTGTATAGCTGAGAATTATTGTGAATGAGTGAGCGAGAATGAGTGATGTAATGGGTGGGTGAGTGACTGGTCAAGTAACAAGGGACTGATGGAATAAGTGGGTGGGTGAGTAACTGAATGAGTGAGTGAGAGAGAGAAATGGTGAGTGAGCTATGGAATTAGTGAGACAGAGGGAGAAAATGAATGAATAATTGAGAAAGTAAGCAAGAGAAAAAGTGGCCATAAGAGCAGCACTGTAGCAGTTGCCATATCCAGCCTATATAATAATAATAATAATAATAATAATAATAATAATAATAATAATAATAATATCTTTATTTCTACAAGTACATGTACAAGGTATACAGACCATAGCTGACATCAATGACATACTACTATATAGAAAGACGCTTGTTATGCTGAGCATTTCGGGGAAATTAGGTCAGTTTTGTCCCAGGATGCGACCCACACCAGTCGACTAACACCCAGGTACTCATTGTACTGATGGGTGAACATAGACAACCGGTGTAAAGAACCACGCCCAGTGTTTCTACCCTCGCCGGGAATGCAATCCGTACCCGAGCTGTGTGAAGCGAGGCACCAGCTGAATTATTACTACCTACTACTACTACAACCACTACTTCTATTATTACTATTAATACTGCTACTATTAATGCTACTATCACTACTGCTACTATCACTACTACTATCACTACTATCATTACTACTACTATCACTGCTACTATACTATCACTACTACTATCACTACTACTATCACTACTACTACCACCACCACTACTACTAATACTACCACCACTACTACTAATACTACCACCACTACTACTAATACTACCACCACTACTACTAATACTACCACCGCTACTACTAATACTACCACCACTACTACTAATACTACCACCGCTACTACTAATACTACCACCGCTACTAATACTACCACCACTACTACTATTAATACTACCACCGCTACTACTAATACTACCACCGCTATTACCACTTCTACCACCGCTACTACTACTAGTGAATGAGTGAGTAAATAAATGAGCAGCAAAATGAATAAACAAGTGAGTGACGGAACAGAGAGAGTGAGAGGAGGAGACCAACCTTGCACTGCACGCCCAGAGTTCTCTGTCAGAGTTCAGATAACTCTCGCCTTGTTATCTGGTTCCCCTACGTCCGCTTCCCAGAAATTAACTACCAGTATTTGCAGTTAGGAGAAGTTAGAGGACCAAAACTCATCACGCTCCCTGAAGACCTTTGGCAAGCAAACTTTCTGATTCAATACCTATGATGGGCACCAATTTCCTTATCAATTTTAAATAGTTGCCGCCAAAATACATGATATTTCAGAGTTACAAATAAAATAGATTTAAATTGAAGAGACTTAGAGGATCGTTGAAATTAGTGGAGGTTTTTTTCCTGTTGTGCCAGACGCATGAAAAAGGCGGTATTTTATTGATACAAAACTTAACAATCAGACATAGTAGACACGTATGTAACTTTATTTAGGTACAGGTACACGTAGGTCCAGTTACACAAATTTAAGTGACTACAATTATCATTTGTATTCCTTTCTGTTCGAGGCCCCGGCTAGTCTAGACGGTAGAGCATCCGACTGTCAATTTACCGCGGTTCGAGCCCCTCATCCACCTTTCTATTTAGTCACAGTAACATACGTGTAACGTACCTAGGATATACCCCCTCCCCCCAAAAAAAACTAACTACATTATGATTTCCAGATTATTAGTAAGGGTCTTCTTATTTATACTAACTACATTTTGATTTCCAGATTATTAGTAAGGGTCTTCTTATTTATACTAACTACATTTTGATTTCCAGATTATTAGTAAGGGTCTTCTTATTTATACTAACTACATTGTGATTTCCAGATTATTAGTAAGGGTCTTCTTATTTATACTAACTACATTATGATTTCCAGATTATTAGTAAGGGTCTTCTTATTTAAACTAACTACATTATGATTTCCAGATTATTAGTAAGGGTCTTCTTATTTATACTAACTACATTATGATTTCCAGATTATTAGTAAGGGTCTTCTTATTTATACTAACTACATTATGATTTCCAGATTATTAGTAAGGGTCTTCTTATTTATACTAACTACATTTTGATTTCCAGATTATTAGTAAGGGTCTTCTTATTTGCCAAAACCAAATCAAGCCACGTAATTTCTTCTTGTTGGTCCTATAAAAACGTTGATAAAAGAATATGTTGTATGTAACTGGGTCTTGAAGCCTCAACAGTTTCCTGCCTAAGAAGTCTCTATTGGTAGTTATCTTCGTTCTAGGGTCGATATATCACACCTAAAATTAACTTTCCATGTCCGTCTAGAAAATCTTCTACTCAGATTTTGCAACTGTTCCTTTAGCATTTATGTTTTTTCTTTATAAAGATTTTTTCAGTTTCCTCGGCCATATAGCGCAAATCTTTCCCCACGTTCCGGTTATTTCTAACAACGTACAACACCTTTGTAACTTGCTCAGCTATCAAAACTTTGAGGTCCAGTGCCTGGACCCGTTATGTACCTCTGTAATCTTCTGACTACCGCTCACAGGATGGGCAAGGGGTGCATAATAAGGATATTAAACTAAAAACTAACGTACAACAGCTTGTACCTCTGTAAGTGGCCTTCGATATACATGTTCTGACTTCACATTAAACAATGTCTCAGTTAAATTAGACATCTGCATATCTGTATTTAGACATCTGCATATCTGTATTTAGACATCTGCGTATCTGTATAGACGTTTCGCCATCCAGTGGCTTTGATACAAATTCAAGGACAAATTCGATAATAATTTAGTCTTCCCATTATGTCCTTGAATTTGTATTGATAGTCACTGGAAGGAGAAACGTCCACAGAAAAAGACATCAAGATGTTGCACATGTGTCCAGTTCTTCATCTTGTCGGTATGTTATATATAACTATGTTATATATTTTCAGAAATATTTTCTTCTTTATCTTCTTTCCATTCAAATTTGCCTTTTCATAATTTTGATTACTGTCGACACCCAGTCTGAATGGGTTTATTTTTCACGGCAGTGATTGCAATTAACTGACAGCTTACATTACCTCTTGATAAATTGTAAGATGTTTAGTACTGCAATCTTGACAGTGTATACTGCTCAAATCCGTACTACTGCAATCTGCATTTATCATACTCTCCAGTACCTCACAGTTTTTGGTTTAAAGTCAAATAGACTATAGTAATGGTCCCTCTGCAGAACTAGCTAAAGCTGTTATCCCTGCCCTAAATAAATGTACCCCTCCCTCTACATATTCGGCATTCATCATTCCTATTGTTGATGATTTGCAATTCCGACAAGTTCATGAAGCCATAGTTGCAACACCTGGGTATCTTTAATGGCGAAATGTATCGCCTGCATATCAGGCTTCTTCGGTCAAATAAAAGAAGCAGAAGAATTCTGAAAGTAGTAGTTTTGAAGTTATCAGTCCCTCCACAGCAGTTCAGACACTTGCACTCGCTCTTAATAACTTATACACCCACTAAAACAACACAAACACATCCAAACACTCAAAACTAAGGAAAAAACTCTGAGACACAAACCATTACCACGTTAAAGTAGCGAGCGTCCTAAGATAGTAGCAAACATTGTGACACTTGTAGGCTCCTTTATACTCCCCTGGAATATTGAACACACGCACAGTGAGAGAAAGAGAGAAAGTGATGGAGAGGGAGAATGAGAGAAAGAGAGAGAGAGAGAGAGAGAGAGAGAGAGAGAGAGAGAGAGAGAGAGAGAGTGAGTGAGTGAGTGAGTGAGTGAGTACTTACCATATTATACTCATGGAGTTTTCTGCAGGTGTGGAAGCACTGCTTCTGACTCCCACCTCTAGGGTTGTCTTGACCAATAATTCTTCTCATCCTTCCTAGGCTCTATAATATCATCACAACCAAGAATAAAGGAAGTCTCTTTCGTCTCGTCTGCCTCATTCCACTCTGAATCATACCGAGACTAAAACACATTTTAACGTCAATGTTTCAGCTGTCTCTGACTTCACCCTGTGTCCCCTTGTTTGTAATCCTCTCCTCCAGATCAGCCTGTCTTTGGCTGCCTTGTAAATTCTTAGGCCTTGTAGATTCATCAGTTCTTTTAAGTATTTCTGAGTATACCATGCCTCTCTAGTGGTGTTGGAAATCTTAATAGTCTTACTTCTGTAGTTGTCAATAAAATGTGCTGGGTGTTGCAGCTTTGAAAATATTCTGCGTTCTTCTTGGACACCATGGCTAGAGATTCTTAATCTCTCTCTCTCTCTCTCTCTCTCTCTCTCTCTCTCTCTCTCTCCTTCCTCTCTCTTCTCTCCTCTCCTCTCCTCTACTCTCTCCTTTTCCTCTCTCTCTCTCTCTCTCCTCTCTCTCCTCTCTCCTCTCTCCTCTCTCCTCTCTCCTCTCTCTCTCTCTCTCCTCTCTCTCTCTCTCTCTCTCTCTCTCTCTCTCTCTCTCTCTCTCTCTCTCTCCTCTCTCTCTCTCCTTCTCTCTCTCTTCCCTCTCTCTCTCCTCTTTTCTCCTCTCTCCTCTCTCCTCCTCTCTCTTCTCTCTCCCCTCCTCTCCTCTTCCTCTCCCCCCTTCTCTCTCTCTCTCTCTCTCCTTCTCTCTCTCTTCTCTCTCTATCTCTCTCTTCTCTCTCCTCTCTCTCTCTCCCCTCTCTTCTCTCCCCTCCTCTCCTCTCTCTCCTCTCTCTCTCCCCTCTCTCTCTCTCTCTCTCTCCTCTCTCTCTCTCTCTTTTTTTTTTTTTTTTTTTTACACAGGGTTTGACAAGGTTAAGGATCCCTAGCTTTATTGACAGCTATTTACAGGTTAAGGATTCCTAACTTTATTGGCAAGCTAAGAGCTGTTACCTACATCAGCTCATTTGAAAGCATTTTTATTGTTATGAGACATACAAGTAGGGAACAGGATGAAGTTGGAGCCATCTGTGGGCCAGCATTTTCATTTGATCAACTGACGTTATCTCGTTGACATCATTATGCTCTCTCCTCTCTTCTCTCTCTCTCTCTCTCTACTCTCTCTCTCTCTCTCTCTCTCTCTCTCTCTCTCTCTCTTCTCTCTCTCTCTCTCTCTCTCTCTTATATGTATATATATGAGAGAGATTATATGTATACATTATATATATATATATATATATATATATATATATATATATATATATATATATATATATATTATATATATATATATATATTATCATTACATTATATATATCAGCGAAGTATATATAGTTTATGCTACCAGATCGTACAAAGCGAATTGCTCTGTTGCAGAAGACTGTTAATGAAGGTAGACTAACCTGAGAACGGAATGTCTGAACGTTCTAATTAGTACCGGACAGAGTCTGTCTCTCTGTAGTGTACGTACGTTTATTAAACCCTTACGGAAATACACACTTGCAAAACACTGAATAATTTACAACAAAGACAAGAATAAGATGAGAAGGACTACAGGAATCAGGAAGCCGGCTATAAATGATGGAGCTGTGATTGAATCAAGATGCTATTTGGGGAGGCCAACAAATTGTAGGTAAGTAGGCAAACATCATATTGTTCACGCCAACCTGAAACGTTTAAAAACACCCAGAATCAATTATCAAATTACCAGGCTGAAGTTTATGGACAATGGCACTCGAGAACAAATTAAATCTTTTAAAGACTTGGCTATTATTGTACAGGGAAAGATTATCGTGCTTTATAATTACCGACTTTGATATTTCTTTCTACCACTGGCAAGATATGGACTGCAACTTGGGTTTCCGATCATCTAGCTGCGTTATTGTAGACAGCCTGTACTGTCTGCACAGACAGCCCATGCTGTCTGCCAGCTTAGTTCATATTTCGCGCCACTCAAGTGCTGCCACCTATCGGCCTTGCCACTTCAGTATGCCCAGACTTGCCTCGCACTCACACAGCGGCCTGGCAGGAAGACACAAGGCCTCCCAGCTCTCTCTAGCGGGCATGCCCCTGCCCGGGCCATGGGCACAAACACACAAGCCTGTGTAACCCAACACTAGTTATCAATAAAGTAAGAAGCCTCCGAAGAAGTATATCATTTAACCACCCACTACCAGAATACCAAACAAGCCCGTTATATTATTGCAAACCCTTATGTGATTAAATAATGCGTCTGATTCTTGCGCTGTCCAGATCAAGTACTTGTGTTGTGCTAACCTTCATTCTAGAGGTTTACCTGTCTTCCCATTGTAAAATTTATTGCATCCCTTATGTTTCCTTTAACAAATGTTCTGAATTGTACACAAATGTCATTTTCCACAGTTTGTCGGTATCACTAGACTATTTACAACTGGGTTTGAACGTGAATTCCTAATTATTTTGTTTGTAACTCTTCGTGAATTCTTGAAAAACTACCAGTATCTTAAATGCCCTTAAAAGATATCTTCTAAAATTTAACATATAGTTTATAAGAATACAGGACACTAAGGAACATCCTAATCAAGAATTCACATGCAAACTCAGTAGAAGGGGTATACAAGGTTCAACCCTCTACCTAATTAATGGTAGTGGAATTAGGAACAGTGTTAATTATCACAGATTATCTAATCATCCTCTGTTGTGTTGCAGCTACCTGTCAATACTTTAGCGTCACTAAAATTAACTCAGCGATTCTCTGTACATGTGTGTCGAAATAAAGCATTATCATTCTCTTCTCAAGATATACAGAGTATCATTGTTGATAAAGACGTTTAAATCCATTTCTTTCTCCGTTTTAAATCTTGTCACACTCTGTGCTCGGTGATAATTAGCAAAGTTTAAATTTCAATACTATTAATGAAAAGGTCGAACCTCCTTTGGAAACGCTTCTTAAATTTGACAAACCAGTAAAGAAAACAATTGATGTTACAACATATACTCTCAGGCACAACATTTAAAGGAGAACAGAAGGTACAGATCACATAGTCCCTGGGAAACAAACCAGGGTAGTTACGGCCACTCCAGAGAAAGTTTTTTAAGTACTTGGAAGAAAAATGGCAGGAAATGACAGAAATACTAGACCACCTCGGCTCACTGCTGGAGTGGGGACACAGTCAATGGCTCCAACTCCTGAACAACAGGTATTAGTACCAGCAAATAGTCTCCTACATTACATCAATACGACAACATTTGTATTTGCAAATATTCAGGGTCTAAAGCCATCAACAAGCAAAATAACTTTCATCAGAGGATGCTCACAGTCAAATGCAATGTTTGCGGCTTTCACAGATACCAAAACAAAGGATCACTTTGACAAGGAAATATGGATCCCAGGGTACAATTTATTCAGATGGCCAACAAGAGTAGAAATACATTTGACCTTATCACTAATGATCTAGTACAAAATATAACAGTATCAGACACTCGGATCACAGCATAATCCAAGTACAGACACATATACACAGGGCTCCTGACCCTCAAAATGTGATAAGTTATGAGGGTGTCTTCACAAAATTCAACTTAAATAATAGAAACATGCAGTGGGATCAAATTAACCATGTTCTAAATGAAAAAAAATTGGGAAGATATCCTTTTACCTAGGAAGAATTAACTCTGTGGCTCTTTAGTTAAGTTCAAGGCACATTCCCCTAAAAAAAGAGAGAGATGTAAACTAGAAAGAGAAATGCTTCCTGTAGAAGCGAAGGCAAAGAATCACAGAGCTGCTCAAAGGGGTCAGTCTATCTGAAATACAGGAGGCACTGGCCAGAGATATAGAAAATATCGAATTGTAAGCAGGGACCCAGTATTGAGCCCCTGTTTACACGAGATGGGACTTGGACAGATGACTGCAAAGAAATAAGTGAGAAGTTCCAAATTGACTCAGCCTTTAGATTGTCGACAAAGGGTCGACAATCTAAATTATTTTTTATATGATCGAGTCTCAAATTATGGCAATTCAAGGATTTCTGATGTCCTAACACCACAGTGCTTTGAAAAAACAAAATAAAATAACATACCAATGCACTCTGCCCCAGGCCCAGACTCCTGGAACTCCGTGTTTGTCCCGAACTGCAAGAAACCCTTTTACGTGCCTTAAATATTCTATGGAGAGGGAGCATAGACACACGGATCATCCCACAGTAAGTAAACACAACAGATATAGCCACACTCCACAAAGGTGGCAGTAAAGAAATTGCAAAACAATACAGACCGATAGCATTAATGTCGTCATAAAAATCTTTGAAACTGTTTTTAAAAAGCAAAATCGCTGACACCTGGATACCCAACAGTTACACAACCCAGGGCAGCATGGGTTTAGAGCAGGTCGCTCCTGCCTCTAGCAACTACTAGACCACTATGATGCGGACTTGGGTGCACTGAAGGACAAATAAAATGCAGATGTAGTATACACAGACTTTGCAAAAGTCTTCGACAATTGCGATCATGATATAACAGTACACCAGATGAGTGATGTAAGAGAAACTGGTAAAGTCAGTAGATAGATTTATAACTATAACAAATAGAACACAAAGAGTGATAGTAAACAAAGTCAGAGGAAGCTAGAGTGAAAAACTTTGTACCACAGGGCACAGTACTCTCTCCCATCATTTTCCTCGTCCTCATATCCGACAGAGATGTAAGCCACATCACCGTGTCCTCTTTTGCTGATGATACCAGAATATACATGACTGTCATCCATTGAGAGCTCTCCAAATCTTCGAGCGGATATTAACCAGATCTTTAAATGGGCCTCAGAAAAAAATATTATTAAGTTTAATGAAGACAAATTTCAATTACTCCACTATGGGAAAACCCTAGGAAATAAAACTGGATCGGAATATGAAAAAAATTCCAACCACCACAGAGCGAAAAACTAATGTGTAGGACCTGGAAGTGATAATATCAGAGAGTCACTTTCAAAGATCACAATGTATCTACCACATCTGCTAC
The DNA here is from genome assembly GCF_026875155.1 of Cherax quadricarinatus. Classification (NCBI taxonomy): domain Eukaryota; kingdom Metazoa; phylum Arthropoda; class Malacostraca; order Decapoda; family Parastacidae; genus Cherax; species Cherax quadricarinatus. The sequence continues at coordinate 21,730,361 of NC_069490.1, read as the reverse complement.
TAAAATGATAGTATGGATAATAAGAACTTTCAAAACTAGGGATGCCAAGCCAATGATCCTCTTCAAATCGCTTGTTCTGTCTAGACTGGAATATTGCTGTACACAACGGTCCCTTTCATGGCTGGCGAAATTGCAGACCTGGAGGATATACAGAGAGCTTTCACTGCTCGTGTAAGTACAATAAAACACCTAAATTACTGGGAATTGTTAAAGTCCTTTGACCTGTACTCCTTGGAATGCAGGCGAGAAGGATACACAATACTGTACACTTGGAAAATCTTTTAGGGACTAGTCCGAAATCTGAACACAGAAATCACTCCCTACGAATGGAAAAGACTCCGCAGGGGGTGCAACATCCCCCCACAGAAAAACAGGGGCGCCATGATTATGGTAAGAGACAACACAGTATCAGGGGCCCAAGACTATGCAACTGCCTCCCAGCATACATAAGGGGAATTACTAATAGACCCCTGGCTGTCTTCAAGAGGGAGTTGAAATGACAGTTCCCGATCAACCAGACTGTGGTTCGTACGTCGGTTTGCGTGCGGTCAGCAGTAACAGCCTGGTTGATCAGATCAGATCCTGATCCACCGCGAGGCCTGGTCACAGACCGGGCCACGGGGGCGTTGACCCCCGTTGACCATATCGTTGGGATATGATAAATATAGAAATACTTGTCTGACAGTAAAAATTCATGGGTATGCTGAAAGGAAATTCCTCGGGTTGCTTTAAAATCAACAGGATTAATATTAGAACAGGAGTCTGATTATAGTGTGCTTGTCAAAAACATAATTACAAATATTGCAGCTGCTGAGAGCTGAGGCGTGTGTATACTTATGGAATTAAATATGCACGACCTGATCTCTCTCTCTCTCTCTCTCTCTCTCTCTCTCTCTCTCTCACGCACACACACACACACAAACTCCGAGGTGTCCCTGTTAGCAGATGACGTGAAGTTGATGAGAAGAATTCATTCGATCGAAGACCAAGCAGAACTACAAAGGGATTTGGACAGGCTGCAGACCTGGTCCAGCAATTGGCTCCTGGAGTTCAATCCCACCAAGCGCAAAGTCATGAAGATTGGGGAAGGGCAAAGAAGACCGCAGACGGAGTACAGTCTAGGGGGCCAGAGACTACAGATCTCACTCAAGGAAAAAGATCTTGGGGTGAGTATAACACCAGGCACATCTCCTGAAACGCACATCAACCAAATAACTGCTGCAGCATATGGGCGCCTAGCAAACCTCAGAACAGCATTCCGACATCTTAATAAGGAATCATTCAGGACCCTGTACACCGTGTACGTTAGGCCCATATTGGAGTATGCGGCACCAGTTTGGAACCCACACCTAGCCATGCATGTAAAGAAACTAGAGAAAGTGCAAAGGTTTGCAACAAGACTAGTCCCAGAGCTAAGAGGTATGTCCTACTAGGAGAGGTTAAGGGAAATCAACCTGACGACACTGGAGGACAGGAGACATAGGGAGGACATGATAACGACTTACAAAATACTGAGAGGAATTGACAAGGTGGACAAAGACAGGATGTTCCAGAGATTGGACACAGTGACAAGGGGACACAGTTGGAAGCTGAAGACACAGATGAATCACAGGGATGTTAGGAAGTATTTCTTCAGCCACAGAGTAGTCAGGAAGTGGAATAGTTTAGGAAGCGATGTAGTGGAGGCAGGATCCATACATAGCTTTAAGCAGAGGTACGATAAAGCTCATGGTTCAGGGAGAGTGACCTAGTAGCGACCATTGAAGAGGCGGGGCCAGGAGCTTGGACTCGACCCCTGCAACCTCAACTAGGTGAGTACAACTAGGCGAGTACACACACACACACACACACACACACACACACACACACACACACACACACACACATCATATAGTTTTTCCAGTTAAACAATTGCTGGTAAAAATGTCATTGGTATTCAGAATGGGTCCAGAAAAATGTGTTTAAATCCTCGAGAAGAAAGTGGTGTAATTTTGATGACCAGACTAAATTTCAGTATCCATGTCAGTTTAATTAGCCTGGAGCTGCCAGAAGTGTGGACACTCACACCGCCGTACACTGCAACATATCTCAGAGAATACACGTTAAAAGTCAAAATTATTGTAACACTGCTTTAAAGTATTCATTTAAACAATTTGTACTTAATATTACTAGTAACAGTAATATTAGTAATAGTAATATTAGTAGTAATATTGGTGTAGATAAATGGTTCAGAGAACTGACAAGTTGAAAAATTAGACACACGTGCAACACTTGGGTATCTTGATAGAGGAAATGTTTAGCCACACAGTGGCTTCATCAGTCCATACAAAGGAGAATAGTGAAGAACAGGAGGGGTTTGAGGTAATCAGTCCCTCAACCTTGAGTCGATGTAATCAGATCGACGGACTGATTACATCGACTCAAGGCTTGCGATTCGTAACTGGTGTGTTGTCAGCAATATCAAGAAGTGAAAGATTGTGTTCCTGCTCTGCATTTTGTACTGTGCCAACACGTGTGCCACTCTTAAAAACATGGAAGGAACATGGCGAAGGAGTGCCTTGCTGATGATGTGGTCGGAAAGATGGAAGATGGGTGGCGAGTAAAGAATTTTATCCAGGAAGAACTTTGAAACATGGAGCGTAAGGGGAGGACTTCCTTGGTTGAACGTTTCCTAGAAGCACGAGAAGAAACTGAGGTAGGATTATCAGTGACAGGTCGAGGTAGTTTGAACGGAAGGTTAGAGGCGGGCCATCCTGAGTCGTGTGTACGATCCGAAAACTGATGCTCTGTATGTGGAGAAACCCGGATCATAGTCAAAGCCACTCGGAGGTCAAAAGTGTCTGAAGGGTCGGTCAGAACCTCGGTAACAGAGGAGGGTAAATAAACGTTACCCAGAGAAGGTACTGGGTTGGAAGAGAGGTCCGAAGAATGATCCAAAGGAGTGCTAGGGTCTGTAGGGGGTGCCGCAGGAAAGGGTCTGGGAGGAGGTAAGTCATAGGTATGGGCCTTCATGATAAGTTTCCCCATTATTTATTTAAAAAAAAGGAGGGGGGACTGTGGAGAGTGAGGCCCCGGGAGGAATGAAAGGAAAGCATATTCCCCTCCATGTCCAAGAGGCAGTGCAGATGCGGCGTGGAACCCATGTCATACTTTACCCTTCATGTCTGTAAACAGCAATCCAGGATAGCAACCTCACAGCCACCAAGACATCTCAGCGGACATAGAGCAATCGGAAACCTGCCACAAGGCATACCTCTTCCGGCCACCACCTCCCGGAACCGACAGGCAGCTTCCAGATATACACCCATTACCCTGAGACACCACCCGGAACTCCGGAGGGGATCGAGACATTCCCAGATCCAAATTTCATGGAAAACACCACCACCACCAAGGACATCAATGGAATGGGATGGACAACAACACCCTTAGCCCAACCTAGGAACTAGAATTTCAGAGGGAAAAAGAAAACCAATGGCTAGAGCAGGAAAAAGAGGAGGGATGGGGTAAGGATGGGGATAGAAAAGGAGGGATGGGAAGGATAGGGCAGGGAAGGGAGGGAAGAATGGGGGATATTTAGGTTCTCTCGGGGGAAGAAGACGGAAAGGACCAATTCCTCAAACCAAGAGCATCTGCGCCTCGGCAGGGAGCCCCATTCCCCATTAATTCTTGCTGTGGATCTATTGTCCTTCCTCATACTATCATATATCGTGACTTTCCCGCATGTAATGAAGACTTTCTGGAGCCATCCGAGCTTCAAACTCTCCCAATCATTAAAGCGAGCGGAGGCACTATCCTTGCAATATAGCTAGGCTAACTTTTCACAGCCGTGAACTGCCACCATCTGTTTACCTACTGGGACAATGCCTACAAGTGCGAGAGAAGATGCCTACCCCTCAACAACATAAAAAATGCTGATGCTCCAGCCACATGACAAAACATCACAAATCAGTAGCTCTGCCCTGTCGTGCAGATGACCACAGTAGTCCATCCTGCAATCACCCTCCCTCTTGCCTTAACTGAAAAGAGGCACACCCTGCCTATTCTCGCCATTGCATGAATTTTCTAAGAGAAAGGGAGATCCGTTGTATTAAAGAAAAATAGGGCCTCTCTTACACCATGGCAGTGTTCCATCTCAGCCTCCAAGGAAGACTCCCATGGTTCTCTTATTTCAGAGCCCCTAGACAGTCGCTCGGTGGCCTCCCTCCACAACTGCCTTTGTGTCCCTTCTGCGGTCAACTTTTGCGGTCCTGGGCTCCAAGGTTTCAACCTTATCATCTCATAGTGTCCCTACTTTTTCACCTTCCCACTCGCATGTTTCATCGTCCACGCCCTCCCTCCTAACTAAATCAACGCCACATATCCCTTCTCCAAATTCTACATCTTCATTTATGTCGACATCTCCTTTAGCTCCCAAACCACATGGCACTCCAAAACATTATTCTTTCCCTGTCTTTGAGTCTAGACCTTTACCTCGAGATGCATGTAATACTGTTGTGGAGGTTCATCCACCTCCAGTGTACAGTTGCTCACTCGCCTGTCCCTCCGGAAGTTTGTGCTTGTTAAGACACCTCTACCCCTTCCTTGGTGTCTTCCGTTGTCTCTCCATTTTTTACCCAAACTACTACTGCTCCCTCTGCCACCAAGCTCTCTCTGCCTTCTTTCTCATCTGAAACTGTTGAAGCCATCTTCACGTTTATCAAGCAGACAACACCTATGATAGACACCAGTACTACCCCCTCCCCTCCCAACACTTCACACACACTCACTTTCCGTGTCTTTCTTCACACCACCTTTCTTCATATCCCAAACTTCACTCTTTACTAGTTCCTCACTGCCTCTGCAAGTTGTCTTTACTGACCTCCCTGGTCCATAGACACTTATAAAATGTTACTCTTACGTTCTCTTAGGCGAGCATGGCTAATTTATAATGGAATATTCAAGGCCTCAGGGGTAATCAGGGAGAGCTTCAGGTGTTGCTCTCATGGTTTCCTCCCTATTTGTCTATTTGCAAGAACAGACACAAATAAGGATGTATCTTATTACATTTATCGCATCATTTTTCAAGATGGGACTTTTAATGAAAGTACACTTCTCGTACTCCACGGTATACCACATTCTCGGGTCCTTGTCCATACTTCGCTGCATTACACTGCAGCCAGCATCTACTTGGACAAGTAGTATACAGTCTGCTCTTTATCTTTCTGGAGCCTCAGTCATTATCTCTTCCGGATGTGGCATCTATGATTTCTTCCCTACCTCCTGCTCTCCTCTAATTAATGCTCATCATTTCCTCTGGGAGGTTCTCACTGTGACTCGTAGTGATTAGTTAAAGGCTCTTCTCACTTATCTTCCCCTCCATGTTTTAAATACTGGTACTCCTGCTCAACCTTCGCACTCAGTCTCTTGCACAGATCTCTCAATTTTCTCCTCAACTACTGTGAATTTTACCTCGTCTGTGCTCCCTGATTTACATGACAGCGATCATTTTCCTATCCTACTTCTCATATGTATTCTCGACCTCCTCTTATCCCACGTTGACAGTTTGAACGGGCGAATTGGGCCATTTACACGCATCAAACTGTTTTAGTGAAGAACCTTCTCCTTTGTCCTCAACAGCTGAGCTATTACAACTATTTGGTTTTAATCGCAGCCTCGAATACAATCCCTCAAACCTCGCGTAGGTACCCTAAGAAATGCGTGCCTTGGCTGAGCGCTACTTGTGCTCGTATAGTGAGTTTGAAAAAATGCTGCGGGATTATGTTTATACTGTCGCTTTGGCTTCCTCTAAGAGTACAGTCTGAAAAAAAAAGTACTGGAACTGAGTGGCAGATACTATCCAGACCCGACTCCCGTTCTTCGGGTTGCCGGGGTCAGCATAGCAAGCCTTGTAGAATGTACAGCATAGGGCCGTAGACGTGGCTTATATACTTCAACACTTGTTCAACCTTTGGACGAAGACCTACTTCGACTAGTGGATGGTACCACTATGACCCCGCCTCCACCTGCTACACGTCACCTCACTACAGTATATATAGCAAGCCTTCTTGAAGTTGCCACAGAAATTGGAAATCATTTTGTCCGTATCTCTCAGGGGCTCCATCTATGCCCCTCATTTATTTCCTCCAAGTCTGGCAGAGTTTTACTGAAATTAGACTTTTCATCTAGCAGGGAAGAGTCTTGTAATGTGCCTTTTACGTTTCTAGAACTAAACTCAGCACTGTACGCTTGCTGATCGTCGGAAGTTGGGCCTGATACCACTCATATTCGCATGCGTCAACATCTACATCGGTCAGCACTCGAAGTCCTCTTATGTCTTTTTAATCTTATTTCCCCAGCTGTAGAAAACTGCCGTTGTTCTGTCATTTCGTAAACCAGGTACTTGGGGCCATGATGCCTCAAATTATCGTCCCAGTGCTCTTACCAGGGCAATTTGCAAGGTGATGGAAGGTCTGACAAATAGACATTTCATGTGGTATTTAGAAACACACAATAGTCTCTCCACTAGTCAATTTGGCTTTCGCAAGGGCGGCTCTGCTATTGACCCTATACTCCGCTTAGATACCTATGTTTGTAACGCTTTTGCTAGTAATCATTCAGTTGTCAGTTTTTATCCTGAAAAGGCATATGACACTAAGAGATAACATCTTGACCCAGGTTCATTCCTTAGGCCTTCGGGGGCAATCTTCCACTTAGAAACATATGAGAGAGACATTTCCGTGTTCCCGGAACTTTGTCCAAACTGAAGGTGTCCCTCAGGGATGTGTTCTTAGCACCACTCTTTTTCTACTAGTTATAAATGACCTGGCCTCTGTTCTCCCATCTTATATTTGGTCATCACTTTATGTCGATAATTTTGCTATAGCTTGTGCAGGCGCTGTCGCCTCATTGCAGTTTCTCTCCAGCATGCTGTCAGCCGTGTTTCCCATTGGGCCACTACTCATGGGTTTAAAATTTCTGGTGCAAAACACACCAAATTACTTTCATCAATGTACCAATATGGTTCCCGTATCCTTGAATGTGACAGTCAGATTTCTCGGTCTCCTGTTTGATCGCCGGCTGTCCTGGAAGCTTCACATTACTTCCCTGAAAGCTTTTTGCCAGAGCCACCTGAACCTCCTTAAAACCTTCGCTCATTCGTGGGGGGGATCGTTGAGAGAGAGAGAACCTCTGGTCAGTGGAAGAGCCTCTTAGTAAGACACCCTTCTTCACTGTTCAGTAATATTTCCCACATTCATAAACAGAAGTTAATACATAATTACATTTGTGTATGTTTACCATCCCAGCGGCTCCTCTGAAGTGTCCTCTCAAGTTCCCACTTCGGAGTCACCAAGATCTTAACAAGTCCAATTATTACTGTTAGCAGCAAGGGTCACACAACACCTGTAGAATGTAAGGTAATCAGAGGAAATAAATTGTATAAAATACCGATGGAAAAACATAAATGTATAATGATAAAGCCCACTGTGTGGGGCCAACGTAGTCAATAATGTATCACATTATAATGAATTTTTGTCTGTTTCCCAGGTAAAAAAAAAAATTATGAAAAGGAATCATACCTGATTGCCCATTACGCCTGTCGTTTCTCAAGCCTTTTTGGCCCTTATGGGTTTCAAAATTCCAATAATAATACATAAAAGGGAAAATAAGTCGATCACCAAGCAGAAAAGTTGTCTTAACGCCCTTTTATGTTTTTTTTTTTTCTTTTTTTTGTGGATGTGATCAAGGTCCCAGGACCGAAAAGTTTTCTAATAAATACGTTCGTGTTTGCTCACGTGAATTTTTGAGCCAGGGCAATATATGTTAAGCTCTTGAAGATTTATTACACCAAAGAGCAAGATTATCAAGGGCTTCTGTCATGAAGTAACGTGTCACACCTCAAGTCACGCTTGGCAAATTATCTGGGTAACTTCCGCACTCAGTACATGTTCTCACTTCCTGCCACGCCAGTCAAGGATAAAATAAGACAAACGTGGACAGTAAATCTTTATTTACAGGGGATGTTTTGATCTGAGAAGAGCTGCATCAAGTTTAATTTGAGCGGAAAATCGCAAGTAAATGAAACTGCTCACCTTGTTGGGTAGTTTTCGGTCTTACGTCAGACCAGTCGATGAGGCTGTTGAGTGACTCGCCGGCGATTCACTGTGGTTTCCATATATATGTTATAATCACGGGAAGTGCTGAACCGAAGGGGGGTTATACATCGCTTGGGATATGGGAGGGAATCAGGTTTGATACGACGTAAACGAAAGTAACAATAACAGAGCATTTTTTTCCACATCTAGGACTCGTCAAAAACACACAAAAACATAAATTAGGCTTTGACAGACACTCGGAAGTCCAGTCTTGGTTTTGCTGGGGTCGGCATCTCACAGGACATGGGTAGTTAATCGTTTGATTTTTGAATTGTGGACGAAAATAGTCAAGATAAACTGGAAACTGATTACACAAATCAGCATTCTTGAATGCTAAGTTCATTAGTTATAAACCATCCGTGTGGCTTGTCAGGAATCAGGTTTGATACGAGGAAGGTATCTACCAGACAAACGTAAACAAAAGTAACCAACACAGAGCATTTCTTTCCATATCCAGGACTAGTCAAAAAAGCATGAAAATATAAACTGTAGGCTGTGACACACTTAGCAGTAAGTCCAGTCTTGGTGTTGCTGGGGTCGGCATCTCACAGGACATGGTTTGTTAATCGTCTGATTTCCGAACTGTGGACGAAAACTGTGAAGATAAAATGGAAAAGGATTACATAAACTGGCATTCTTGAAGGAAAGGTTCATTAGTGATGTCTTTCGTTTGGCTTGTCAGAAGAGATGACAGCTTTAAATATTTGATACACATATATTTTGCAGGTCATTTGGCTGAAAATGCTCCTTGCAAGACGAAAATATATGTCAGAGTAAACGAAGCAGGATCAATGAAGCTACTAAAAAGAGAGTAGCTTAAAACGTAGGTTAGATAAATGCATGATTGAGAAGGGTTGGAGATGAGCGAGACTTCCACGTGAGTTAATAGGCTTGTCAAACCTATTCCTTGGGGAGCATTAAAAATGGGATGGATAGATATTTTTTGTGACAGGTTTGGGCTTAAGAAAGTCTTGCCTAGTATGGGCCAGTAGGCCCGCTCAGTGTTCCTCCTTATAAGAACATAAGAACGAAGGAACACTGCAGAAGGCCTACTGGCCCATGCGAGGCAGGTCCAAGTCTCCTACCGGCTTAAGCCAATGCACCCAACCTAGTCAGGTCAGTCACATTGACTTAAGGGAGGAACACGGCAACCGACCTGTTAGCACAAGCTATCAGGTCTAACTCACACCCACCCACATCTACTCATGTATTTATCCAACCTATTTTTAAAGCTACACAACGTTCTGGCCTCTATAACGGTACTTGGGAGTTTGTTCCACTCATCCACAACTCTATTACCAAACCAGTACTTTCCTATATCCTTCCTGAATCTGAATTTTTCCAACTTAAAACCATTGCTGCGAGTCCTGTCTAGGCTAGATATTTTCAGCACACTATTTACATCCCCTTTATTTATTCCTGTCTTCCATTTATACACCTCAATCATATCCCCCCTAATTCTACGTCTTTCTTATATTCATATATAAGTGTAATGTTAGTTGAAGCAGTATTAACTGCAACAGAAGTCAACTTTTGACGTTTTGTTCAACCTCAGCTGTATAACCTTCTACATTATTTTTTAAATAGACTTTTCTGTGTAGATGAATGGTTCAGAGAACCGACACGTTGATAAATTAGACACATGTGCAACTCTTGGGTATCTTTATTGAGGAAACCCAAGAGTTGCACATGTCTAATTTATCAGCCTTTTCTTTATTTAAAGTTAGTTTTAGCGAATGATTATACTAAGTTCCGACATATTAAGAAATGCCGAGGAAACGTAGCGGCTGTGGGATCTTTTTTTCAATCCAAGAGAGAATAAAGTTCCAGGAGCTTTGTCAAGCTCTTGGAGAGCGAAACGTTTCCACAATAAAATGTCACATTAGTTGCATTTGCGTCCTTTTAAAAACCTAACATATTGTCGGTAATTCTACCGACATTACAACCGATAAGTTAATAATTAGACATGTGCAACACTTGGGTGTCTCTACTGGGGAAACGTTTCTCCACACAGTGGCTTCATCAGTCCTATGCAAAGACGAATGGCGAAGATCAAAGTGAGTTTGAGGTAATCAGTCCCCCAGCTTGGAGTCGACGTAATCAGGCCATCAGTCTTAAAAAGAATACAGCAAAAGAATACAACACATTCATATTCAACATATTCTCCTACGACTGCTTCACCTCACCGTAGGCAGGTGGGGTGAAGCAGCCGTAAGAGATATCACAGTGGACAAACCCACATGTGGAAGTAGGTCATGAATATAGGTTAGGCAAGTGAAGAATTCCCTGTATCAAGATCCCAAGATGTTGCCGTCTTCGCACATTTGCTGTATTCTTTTCAAGACTGATGGACTGATTACATCGACTCCAGTCTGAGGGACTGATTACCTCAAACATCTTCTGATCTTTATCATTCTTCTTTCAAGGACCATAACATTGTATCAATCGCATCTGCTAGAAAAATGACAGGATGGATAATGAGAACCTTCAAAACTAGGGAGGCCAAGCCCATGATGACACTCTTCAGGTCACTTGTTCTATCTAGGCTGGAATATTGCTGCACACTAACAGCACCTTTCAAGGCAGGTGAAATTGCCGACCTAGAAAATGTACAGAGAACCTTCACGGCGCGCATAACGGAGATAAAACACCTCAATTACTGGGAGCGCTTGAGGTTTCTAAACCTGTATTCCCTGGAACGCAGGAGGGAGAGATACATGATTATATACACCTGGAAAATCCTAGAGGGACTAGTACCGAACTTGCACACGAAAATCACTCACTACGAAAGCAAAAGACTTGGCAGACGATGCACCATCCCTCCAATAAAAGCAGGGGTGTCACTAGCACGTTAAGAGACCATACAATAAGTGTTAGGGGCCCGAGACTGTTCAACTTCCTCCCAGCACACATAAGGGGGATTACCAACAGACCCCTGGCAGTCTTCAAGCTGGCACTGGACAAGCACCTAAAGTCAGTTCCTGATCAGCCGGGCTGTGGCTCGTACGTTGGTTTGCGTGCAGCCAGCAGCAACAGCCTGGTTGATCAGGCTCTGATCCACCAGGAGGCCTGGTCACAGACCGGGCCGCGGGGGCGTTGACCCCCGGAACTCTCTCCAGGTAAACTCCAGGTAATAGGACTGATGAAGCCACTATGTGGCGAAAAGTTTCCTCCAGGTAATAGGACTGATGAAGCCACTATGTGGCGAAAAGTTTTCTCAGTAAAGATAACCAAGTGTCGCACACGTATATAACTTACAAAACACGTCAGAGAAATGGTATGAGTCATTACTCCGGTCTATAACAACTAACTGTAATAAAGTTGGTAGAATTACCGACTCTGTAAAGTAAAAGGACACAAGTGCAACTAATGTGACATTTTATTGTGGCAACGTTTCGCTCTCCAGGAGCTTTATCAAGCCATTACGGTAATGGCTTGATAAAGCTCCTGGAGAGCGAAACATTGCCACAATAAACAACTAACTGCCCTCAACGTCTCATTAAGGGCTACGAGGACAAGTCTAATTCGGCTGGAATTTTTAAACACAATTGCTAATATAATTAAGCAAGTGTTGAACGACTGAGAAACCGATGTCTGTTCCTCTTACCCAGAACCCTGTCCACCGAGTGACAATTTTAATATGCAGACAAAGGTTCTACGTGTGTGTTGACGAACTCACCATTTGTTAGCGAGGTCTTCCAGGTTTTCCAGACTTCCATAAATTTATGGTTTGACTAAATCGCTTAAAAAACTGGCAAGTTCATTAATGAGACTAGTGCAATATTCTGGAAACGTTTCGCCAAGACATGTCACATTTGTAATAATAATAATAATAATATAATTCTACAAGTACATGTACAAGGTATACAAGCCAAGCTGACATCGGTGACATACTACTATATAGAAAGTCGCTTGTTATGCTGAACATCTGTTTTATGGAAACACGTCCTTATGTTATCCAGCCGTACCGGAGATGTGAACTCCGGACCTCAGTGTGAGAGCCGAGTGCGCTAACGATCGAGCTACGTGGTTTAAGGCACAAGCCAGGTTAACTGATCCGTCCTAATGCTAACTCCGTGGGCTCTGCAGCAAATGGCCTTCACACATGGCGTTTTATCCCCGTTGGCGGGCAAGTTTCTGACGCTCATAATTAAGATTGAGTGAATCCGATTGAAATGCTACACAGGTTAAATATGATAAACGGTTATACCGTTGTGCCGATTTCACTGCATTGTTCACTGGAGTGTCAGTGCCAGATTTGTTAGTTGCTCGAAAATGAGTTGGATTGTTTTCCCCAAAATATTTTTCACTAGCAGATTAAGCTTTGTGTTGTTGGTAGAATATATATTTTTTTTAATGGCAAATATTGTGTTAAACAAAAATGGCACTGGAACATACTTCCATGCTGAGCATTTTGTATATGGAGTTTTTCAAACAAAAATTACTTGAAGATAATCAGCCTAGGTCTGTCAAATAGTTTACATATGTTGTTGTTTTCTCGTGTCCGAGTAACCAGAACCTTGACGATGTCTTACCTAATGCCTTGGCAGCCTCAATTAAGCTTACAACAAATTCACACAATAAGCTTCCTATAAGTTTTATAAGCTTCCTATAAGTTTTATAAGCTTCCTATAAGTTTTATAAGCTTCCTATAAGTTTTATAAGCTTCCTATAAGTTTTATAAGCTTCCTATAAGTTTTATAAGCTTCCTATAAGTTTTATAAGCTTCCTATAAGTTTTAATTCAGAGAAGACACGAAAATTAAATTTTCTGTGAATACAAAGGCCACTAATGTGGATTTACATATTAATATTTACATCCTAATGTGGATTTACTAATGTGGATTACATACTAACGTGGATTTACATATTAATATTTACATACTAATGTGGATTACATACTAACGTGGATTTACATATTAATATTTACATACTAACATTTCATCATCAGATACTGTACAGTGTCTGGTGATGGAATAATGTGAAACGGAAACCTGTAATTATTTTACATGATGGTGGGATTACTGGTGTTTTTTCTGTCTCAATAACACGTTGAACATTAAAATGGTATAAAATACCGACAGGTTGTTAGGTAAGACACATATGCAACAGTTAGGTATCTTTATTATGAAACGTTTCGCCTACACAGTAGGCTTCTTCAGTCAAGTACAGAAAAGTTGATAGAAGCAGAAGATACTTGAAGACGATGTAATCAGTCCATCACCCTTAAAGTCACCTTTAAGGGTGATGGACTGATTACATATGTGTCTTACCTAACAGTCTCAATAACACGCTACTTCTACTAACACTTAGGCCACACTACACATGCATGTATATTTACACATTCATCTGGGCTTTCTTCTGTTATTAGCTCTTATTTATTTCCTCTTACATCTATGAGGAAGTGGAAAAGAATTCTTCCTCCGTAAGCCATGCGTGTCGTAAGAGGCGACTTAAATGCCGGGAGTAAGTGGCTAGTAACCCCTTCTGTATACATTACTAAATTTAAGAAGAAAAAACTTTCGTTTTTCTTTTTAGGTCACCTACCTCGGTGGGATTAGGACGGTTCTTTGAAAAAAAATTATTATATATATATATATATTATATATATATAATATATATACGATATATATATTCTATATATTGGACTATATATAGGTTTTATATATCATTATCGCAATGTTGGATAAATTAGACACATGTGCAATCTTGGGCTATCTTTATTGAGAAAAAACGTTTCGCCACCAGTGGCTTCATCAGTCTTATACAAAGGAGAATTTGAAGAAACAGGAGGAGGAATGAGGTCATCAGTCCTCAACCTTGAGTCGATGTGGTCAGACATCAATCTTGATAGTAAACGGCATACGTGCTGAGAAGGAGCTTATTAACCGTTGCTTGGCCGGCAGGAGAGGTGGCAGCAGGCTTGGTGGTGTCACTTTTGTTCAATGTGGAAGTAGGTCGGCCCAAGAAATTGGCAAGCGAAGAATTTCCCAAGTATTAAGATCCCAAGAATAGTTGACAGTGTATGACAGGTTTGTAGAATGAATGGTTCATGAGATGATTGGTTAAGAGAACGACCACGTATGCCGTATTCTATTCAAGATTGATGGACTGACCTATACGTTCGACTCAAGGTTTGAGGGACTGATTTACTCATTCCCTCCTGATCTTCATGATTCCTCCTTTGTATGGATGATGAAGCCACTGTGTGTGCGGAAAAAACTTTCCTCAATAAAGATACCCAAGAGTTGCCACATGTGTTCTAAATTTATCACATGTCGGTTTCTCTGAACCATTCATCTACATGCGCAATGTGTCCAATTACTATACACAATAATTCACAACATGGAATAACCAGGGATTTTCGAAGCACAAAGGGACGGAAACAGTGTGGTCGAAATAACAACATTCAAACGCAGGATAAAGAGGGCGACGCAAGGGAAGTTAGTACAGAGGCAAGCTGGTGTGTCAGGAGTCTGATGGGACGATCTTGTACGTTTGATTTAATTAGATAATTGTGAAGTATTGGGTATCCTTATTCTGGAAAAGTTTCGCCAGCCAGTGACTTCTTTAGTCCTATGCAGAGAACGGTGGAGGTAATCGAGGAGAGTTAACATAAGAAAGGAGGAGGAACACTGCAGCAGGCCTGTTGGCCTATACTAGGCAGGTCCTTCACAGATCCATCTCACTAATAAGAAATAAGGAACACTGCAACAGGTCTACTGATCTATGTGAGGCAGCTCCAATACTCCCCACCGGCTTAAGCCAATGCCTTGACCTAGTGAGGTCAGACATGTCACTTAAGGATTAGCCTCTGCCGTCCGGCCTAGGGCATAGTAGCTAGTCAGGTCCATTTCATACCCACTCATAAGACCATAAGACTGCCCTTCTCTTCGGGGAAGTCAGCGCAAGATAGAAGACGACGACACCCTCCAACCGGAGGGCCAACGAAGGAGAAAGGATGATGATCTCACCCCCCAACCCACCGGAGGGGCCACTGGCCGGTCACCACTGGAGAAGACCTGGGCCGGAAGTACCGGCGAATCAGCATGAATGAATGAATGAAAATGAACACCAACACACGACACTCCACACAGGAGAGCTCAGCGCTAGCTCGTCATCACCTGCCCTGCCCGTCTAGGGCAGGTTGTTGCCAGAGCCCGAGTTTGTGCTCAACAAGATTGCGAGGTACTTGTGGCCTCCTCCCATGGGTGATTAGGTCTTCAGACACTCCCTAGACAGGGAGCCAGTGCCGGGCCACCACTTGGAAGGGCCCGGGCCGGGAGAATACCGGCGAATCTTTAACAACAACAAGAAAGAAGGAACACCGCAGCAGGCCCTCTGACCCACGCGTGATGCAGTCCTATCCCCCCCCCCGATTAGCCCAATGACCCACCAAGTCAGGTCACTTCCACTTAAGGAAGGAGCACGGCATCAGACCTAGTAGCACAAGCAAGTCAGGTCTAACTCACACCCACTCGTTTATTAATCTAACCTATTTTTAAAACTACACAACGTTTTAGCCTCAATAACTGTACTCGGGAGTTTGTTCCACTCATCCACAACTCTATTACCAAACCAGTACTTTCCTATATCCTTCCTGAATCTGAATTTTTTCCAACGTGAAACCATTGCTGCGAGGTAATCAGTCCCTCAGCCTAAAGTCGATGTGTTTAGTCCGTCAATCTTGGAGTGAACACATCGACTCCAGACAGAGAGATTAATTACCTCAAATTCCTCCCCCCCATCCACCGTCCTCTTACGGACTGAAGAAGCCACTGGTCTGAAGTGAAGCGTTTCCAGAATAGACACCCAAATATTGGCACATGTTTTCATCAATTTGAAACGTGTAGACGGAGGGGGCCGCGCCATTGAAGGACCCCACCCCCCTCCCCCCGACGAAGCTGAGATAACGAAAATGGTAGATAAGAGATGTAGGAGGAATATAAAGACTCAACTGGGAGATCAAGTAGAAGCCGTTCACCGTGTAGTGTTGGGCCAGAAGACGAAACCCAAGAACAATCAGGCAGTTGTAAACTGTCATGGCCAGTTACCCGAACCCATCATAAGTGGCCAACCTTTCGAACGATGATCTTTATTAATAAACTCCTCAATAAATATGTTCTTATAATTTAATATATATTTGTTAATGAAAATAAGCAGAGTGTATAGGTCATGGTATATGGGTGACTATGTTTGGGTGACGGTGGAAGAATCTTGTCATAAATATATAAAAATTGAGGTGCTAGTACTAAGGGAGTGCAAGGGACAAGTGTAGTACTAGCAGCAGCAACACACACAGCAAGAGGCATTCTTGAACTTCCCCAGCGCTCGGGCTTAATGCCCAAAGCTGGGGTGTGACTCCAAAAGGATCCTGTAATGCTTGCTGTCTTTGCACCTCCTGACATCGTCTGCTGCTATGCAGCTGCCACACCCTTCGAGTCCACTGTGGGCGGAGTTTGTAGCAGCCCAAGGTGCCTAGCTTCTCCCTCCGAGCCCCGTGGGGGCGGGGAATGGGGCTAGGCCTGGGGACAGCTGAGTCCCAGAAGACGACGAGGTACTTGTACCTCTCCCATGGCAGACATTGGTCTGAGACACTCCCTCTACAGGGAGCCAAGGCCGGGTCACTTCTTGGAAAAGGCCCAGGCCGGGCGGCTATACCAGCTGATCTACAACAGAACAGAGGTGCTACTAGGCTGTACGAGACAGTTTCTTCTCAAATCCGCCCCTCTTCTCACGTATTTATCTAATCTTTCCTATTCAAGGGGGGTCATTGCGTGAGCGGGTGAAGAGACTCTTGGTCTGAGGAATTAGGACCTGTTGGTCTTCTTCCTCAGACCGAACCTAATTACCCCCCAATCTCCCCTCCCCTATCCCATCCTCCCCAGCCTATCCTTTTTCCCTTTCCTCCTCCTTCCCCTACACTCCATTTTGCCCTTCTCTTTTTGGCCTTGGGATTGTCTCCCCCAGGCGCGCTAGTTCTAGGTAGGGGGAAAGGATACCGGGGTCATCCCATTCCCATTGAGGTTCTTGGCCAGTGGGCGTAGTTTGCCGTGGATCTGGATTTGCCCTGGGAGTCCTGATCCCTCTCCGGTATCCCAGAGTAGCTTAGGCGTTGTCTTTGGGCGACAGGGTGTATCTCTGGAAGCACTTTCAGATTCCGGGGGTGGTGGCGAAAGGAGGTATGCTGTGTTGGTGGATATCTGGCCGCCCTCTCTTTTGTCCACCGAGGTAGCTCGGCAGAATTGAGGTTGCTATCCCGGATTGCTAGTTTACGTAGCGATGATGGGTAGGGTATGGCACGGGTTCCATGCTGCATCTGCACTACTTGCGGTGCTGAGTCTGAGGTCATCTTGGCGCGGAGGGAGCATTTTGGCCCTGTCATTCCTCCTAGGTACTATCCTCTCCCCGGTCCCCCCTTTTTTTATTTCTTTTTTTTATCTTTTATTTTCTTTTCTTCTTTTTTTTTTTTAAAAAACAAAAAGAAAGAAGTAACTAACCATGGCAAGCCTAGTCCCATGAACCTACTACCCCCGGGGCCCTTCTTGAGTACCGCACCCCGTTCTGGCCCCCCGCTCGTCTTTGGACCATCTTCAGACACTCCTCATGCTCTGTACCTCTTGCCCGGTGTGTTTTCTCACCCGCTTCAGTACTGAGGCCTAGATGACTCCTTCGATTTATCGGACCTTCGCTCTCCTCTGACTATGCTTCGGCCTCTTCCTCTACGGGGCGGCAATTTTCAAATCGCCGACCCGTTCCACGTCGGACCAACTCTGGTTCCCAGCCTAAACGACAACGACAATTACCTGCTGTGATACTTCCCACTTCTCGTTCTTCTCAAACGATCGACACGTCCTTCACTACCTTTCCACGCTCAGTTTCAGACTGAACAATGGGACTAAATTCTTCACTTTACGACCGATTCCTATACTAGCCTATCTTTCTCGAACCACAGTAATTGGAGGCACTCCTACGCCATGTTGGTAAAAGATTTTCTGTTCATGCTCTTAAGAGCGGTATGCGCATCATCACCGTACAAGAATGCTACCCAGGCTCATGAGAACTCTCTCGTCTTTCCCATATTCGATTAGTTCCTGTCACTCTTGAAAAACATCATTCCCTCAATTCTTGTAGTGGTTCCGTATTCATTCTGCCCATACATAGTTCAACAAAATTTCCAGACCATGTGCACTGACATTCTAGAACAGCTGGAACTCCAAGATCTCCCAATCCTCAAGGTAGACACTTAGGTTCATCCTGCCGCGGGCGGAGACGATACCCTAGCAATGTGGCTCGTTTAAACCTTTTGACAGCCGAGAACTCCATCCTAGTTTATATAGGACTTCGGTTACAAGTTCGAAAGGTGATCCCTACACCACAACAGTGTTAGAAATTGCTGGCGATTTGTCCATCCAGGAAATATTGCAGATCTATTGCGAATGCCCAGTCTGTGGTGCCGATGGACCATTCTAATATGTCTTGCAATCGATCTCCCTCTTGCTTAACTGTCATGAGACTAACCCTTCGTATCTCCGCGTTAGTCAAGTCTATTTAAACGAGCGGGCAAATCCGTTACCTCAAAGAGACAGAAGGTCTTACTTATGCATGGGCAGTTTCTCATCTCCGCCTCCAAGGGAGACTCCAAGTGTTTCTTATCCCGTGCTCAAAAACGTTCCCCCCATTCTGGTATCCATCTTTACACCAACTCTGTGGTTACCTCTCCCATGTACGTCCTGTATCTAATCCTTTGTGTCCTGCTCAGACGATCTCTACTTCAACGGCTCAGTTGATTCGCTTCTTCGTGTTCTCTCTCACAAGCCTCAGTATCGACGAGACTCGTAGGAACACTCCTCCCAATCGTCCCTCTACTTCTTCAAAAGTCAAAAATAAGGATCCCGTTAACACCTCTACCACTTCACCTCCTCATTTTCCCTCCCTGTCTCTGCCCCTGGTTCTCCCCCCTCTCACTGGCTCAGTTACAAGTGTTGAGGTGCACCCTCCCTCCTGTATGTATCTTCTGCCACCTCCCTGGTTTCTGCTCTTCTGTCCCCTGCCCTGCTTCTCCAGTTCCTCCACCCTTTTGCCCCCCCCCTACCTTAGTACGTCCATACAGTTCCAATCTTTAATCATCCTCCCCCTCTCATTTCCAATATTGTATCACCATACGGGAACCGTTCTGAATTCCCGAAACACTTGAAGCAATCTCTGAATATATTGAAGAGACCAAACCAATCAATGGACACTGATCCACCTTCCGCTCTTTCTCTCTCCTCTGCTCATACTAGCGCAACTCCTTTCTTCCCAGCGCACGTTCCTTGCTGCTTGAACGTTTTCCACTGCCTCCGCATGTGGACTTTTCTAAACCTCTCTAGTCCGTAGAAACCCTCACCTGCGATTTCAAGTAATCTGTATCATTGCCAATCATGGGCTATTTCACAGTTGGAATATACGCATCCTCAGGGGTAATCGGGGGTGAGCTTCAGATGTTTACTCCTCCCGTTGGCCCCTGTTGGTGTTTGCATTAAGGAACCAAATTTACACTTCTGCTGTTATTTCTTCCCATCTCAGGCTATAATTTTTGTTATTCTTCAGGACCTTTTCCTGATGGACCTTTAATGAAAGTGCCCTTCTTCTACGCACTGATATTCGTACCTCAGTTTTGGTTCATAATTCGCAGCATTACACAGCAAGCCCGTATCCACTTTACATAGGTGGTATACGCACTGCGTTCTTCATATCTCTCTCCTTATCGGGATTATCTATTCCGATATTGCCTTTCTTGTTCGTCATTACCGCCACCGATTTGTTACTTGGTGATTTTATGCCCACCATTTCCTCTGGGGGGGGGTCTCACTGTGATTCCCGTGGAATTCAGTTAGAGGCTTTTCTTTTCTTACCACCCACCCCTCCATGTTCTAAATACAGGTATCACACCCAGTTTGATCCTCGGATTCATACTCTCTTTGCATCGATCTTCAGTGGTCTTCCCTCCGCCACAATTAGAACTTCAATTGGTCTGTCTCCCAGGACTTACATGGACAGCGAGCATTTCACAATCATTCTTACTTCACCTTATATTCGCCACCTCTTCGCACCCACGCTGCAATTTGATCGGGCAAATTGGAACTTTACTCACACCTAAACTGTTTTAAAGAGGTTCTTCTTCGTCCTCCATCGATGAGCTTTTACACCTCTTCCGTCCTCCGTTTTCACCGCAGCTTCTCTTCTATAACCCCAAACTTCGGGCAGGCATTCTCAGAATTGACGTGCCTTGGTGGTCTCCTGCTTGTGTCGTGCAGATTACGTTTGAACGCGCTGCTTTTAAAACGAAGTTCGTGGTCAGCTTTGCAGTGTAGAACATCAAGGGAAAAGGAAGAGTGTTGTCGACCTCTTCTTCAAGTGATGAACTGGATTGGAAGGCTCGACCTGGTTGAGCTTGTCTTGGAGAGCTTGAACGTTGAAGCGTTTTAGGAGTTCTTGAGGAGAATGACGTCAACATAACGGAAGCAGCGTGCAGAACGAAGGAATACATGGTGGAGAAACGACATTCGGCTTCTAGATGTTCCCTGTATAGGTTCGCTAGGACTGCACTGAGTGGCGAACCCATGGGTAGTCCAAAAGTCTGCTGAAAGAGGTGATTTTCAAAAGAGAAACACGTAAAGCCAACACATAGTTCAACCAGGTCGATGAAGTCGCTGGCTGGAATGGGAAGATCAAGTGAATCGTCAATTTTCTTGCGCAAGAGATCGATGGCTTGTTTAGTAGGTACTTTAGTGAATAGGGAAGTCACGTCAAGGCTGGAAAGTTTCTTGTTCCTGATGTTGATGTTGCGAATGCGATTGAGAACCAGAATAGTGGCTTCTATAACATAGCTGAACCACTTGCCAAGAAACTTCTTCATCGCTATCCCACATAAGAACACTGTAGAAGGTCTGCTCAAAAACCCTTGTCCAGTCTCCTTTCCAAGCTACCCAAGTTTTTAGACTCTACAACCCAACTCGGTACATCATCAGATGCAGCATTCTTCACCTGACCTCAGCCGGACTATAAATACTCGCGTTCCTTCCACCCCAGGTAGTTCTGTTTGTGACTTGAAAAAGCCCACTGGGTGGGCGAAACGTAGTCAATAAAGGATCACATTATACTGCATTTGTGTTCATATTGCCATTGTGTCGGTATTTTATACCATTTTTTTCCATCGTGTCAAACACTGCAGTGGAAATGGATCCTTCACACAGAGAATACCTGGACCTTCTCCTAAAAGCTTACTCACTTCGCAACAGACACAATTTTCTTCGTGATTGCATCCAAGAAATGGTCCTACCAAGATCTACCCCTCCTCAAATTGCCAACATCAACCACCTTTCTCCGCTACAGCTCGGACCAAACCTTGAAGATGTGCAGATGACTTAAACAATGCTACAAAGGAAGCTTTTCTCCAAGCCAGAACACTAGGCACAACACTCCGGCAACATGAACAGACGCACCCGCCGAAATCATTCGCAGCAGAGTTACCACAGCGAATGTTCAACAGAAGATCAGACTTACTAGAAACTACAAACACTCTGCGATAATAGTAATTGGAAAAGTTTGGGAAGACCTAAATTATTAAAAATCTTTCATCTCGTCCACTGTCAACCACAGAAACTGAAGCCCTCAGCTTAGGCCTCAAATTCGCAACAGGAATTACAAAAACCAAAACAAGACCTCAATTTAAATCGCCAAAAATACCAGACACAATGACTCCGACTTCCAAAAAGGCTATCTTCAAGGCATCATCTCAGCAGCCTTTCTCAACACGCAGCTCCCCAGTCATACCCCGACGTTACATCAATGCACTCAAAGGTTTAGCAGAAGACACGACCATCAGGGTCCCACCGCTGATAAAGGAGGTGGGTTGTTATCATGAACACTGACGATTACAGGAACAAAATGCTCAATCTACTTAATGACCCAGATACCTACAAACCTCTCAGAACTAACCAAGTGACAACCTTACTAAACTTTTCTTCAAAGGACTCGCCGCATTCTGAGGAGCTCAGAACAAGGGAAGAAACTTCTGCACACCATGCCCAGCAACCCCAGACCTGCCAGAATGTACGGCCTGCCAAAGACTCCAAGCCTGGTATCCCACTGAGGCCCATATCCTCGGGAATGGGCAGTGCTCCCCACAAGCTCTCAGGAATTCTCGCCAAACACCTCTCGAAACTCTTGGCACTATCAGTCCAGCACATCTCAAACACTCGGGTATCTTCTCAATCGCATTCGCAACATCAACATCAGGAACAAGAAACTTTCCAGCCTTGACTGACTTCCCTTTTCACTAAAGTACCTACTAAACAAGCCATCGATCTCTTGCGCAAGAAAAATGACGATTCATTTGATCTTCCCATTCCAGCCAGCGACTTCATCGACCTGGTTGAACTATGTGTTGGTTTTAAACGTTTTTTCTCTTTTGAAATCACCTCTTTCAGCAGACTTTTGGACTACCCATGGGTTCGCCACTCAGTGCAGTCCTAGCGAACCTATACATGGAACATCTAGAAGCCGAACGTTTTTTCCACCATTATTCCTTGGGCTGTCACCTGGCTCCGTTATGTTACGACATTCTCCTCATAAACTCCTAAACGCTTCAACGTTCAAGCCTCCAAGACAACTCAACCAGGTCGAGCCTTCAATCCAGTTCACATTTGAAGAAGAGGTCGACAACACTCTTCCTTTCCTTGATGTTCTACTCTGCAAACTGACCACGAACTTCTTTTTAAAGTCTATCGAAAACCCACCAACCAAAACGATCTTCTCATTTCCCTACTCTCACCACGACACCAAAACCAACGTGGTGTAATTATAGGCTCTTCCTGCGGGGCACTCAGAATCTGCAGCAACGAGTTTCCCCTTTAGGAAGAATGCACTATAATTGAACAGGTATTTTCCAAACTCCACTATCCTCGTCACTCATCAAGCTGCAGACGGCGGAGCACTAAACATCTTCAACACACCCAGAGAAGACACTGCCGAGAAGAGATACATAGTCCTTCCACCAACTCCATTGCCAAACATGTTTCCAACATCTTTGCCCAAAAACATCATCCAAGTATCTACCTCCACAACCACGACCAAACAAGGACTCACCAGTAGTAGGCAGGACAAGCCTCCATCCTCTGCAGGGGTATACATAATCCCTTGTAATGACTGCAACAAGTTATACGTGGGCGAAAAATCAAGGGACCCCAAACACGTAATTTCAGAAAACCAATACGCAAAACAGGTCTGACGACACAAGGAATTGCCTGCTACAACACCGTAATTCACACAACCACTTGATAAACACAGAAACTCAAGACTTATCGCCACAGAAGACAACACTCAATACCGAAGAAACCTGGAATCTCACTTATTTCTATATCCGACAATTCAACCAGAATAGTGGCTTCTATAACATAGCTGAACCCCCTTGCCAAGAAACTTCTTCATCGCTAAACCCACATAAGAACACTGTAGAAGGTCTGCTCACAAACTTGTCCAGTCTCCTTTCCAACTACCCAAGTTTTTAGACTCTACAACCCAACTCGGTACATCATCAGATGCAGCATTCTTCACCTGACCTCAGCCGGACTATAAATACTCGCGTTCCTTCCACCCCAGGTAGTTCTGTTTGTGACTTGAAAAAGCCCACTGGGTGGGCGAAACGTAGTCAATAAAGGATCACATTATACTGCATTTGTGTTTATATTGCCATTGTGTCGGTATTTTATACCATTTATTTCCTCCGTTGGACATCATGTTGCAGGAGGCCCAATGAAAGACTTCATATATATATCCTATTGAAAATTCGGTCCTCGAATACAGAAGTGACTAAATAGAGAGATCGCAGAAGCAGTGGAGAGGTAAAGACGTTGCACTCCTTCCATTAGCCTTGAAGAAGCAGTTTTAAGGTAGACAGTCCCTCTGCCATGAGAGGTGTTCGGTGTTTATATCCGTAGCACATATCTCACTCTGTTTATCAATATAGCATACCATTATGAAGCAGCAACGAGTCGTTTGAAGGCAAAGTGATGTAACAGGGATAGAAGAACCTCGTGAGTGGAGACACAGTAGCCAGCGTCCACAACAACAACAACGCGTCGAAGTTGTCTGCCTCAGAAAAAGCAACATCCAAAAAATGCGCTGCTGTTTGTATTGCCACAAACATAAAACAAAAACAGATATTTGGCACTGATATTGCCTGGAGACAGAAGTCCCCCCTAGAATGGCGGAAAGAAAATATGATAGTTCTTCCATCTTAGGCAAACATGGCTCGTAAATATCTTAGTTCACCCTCTTTAATAGTCAGTAAAAGTTTGTTTACTACTGAAGGCAACACCTTACCACAGAACGGGAAGGATTAAAACCCACGGCGGGTGAGTCTTAAAACCCCCCTCGTACCGTGGCTTGATGACAATCGTCTTACTAAGATCTCATGAGTCATGGAAACATGGACAGGTGTGGGTTGCATCCTGGCACTGGCCTAATATGCCTGAAATGCTCTGCATAACAAGCGGCTTTCTATATAGTAGTACATCACTGATGTCAGGCCTGTATACCTTGTATAAATAGATATTACTCAGTAGCTGCCTGGACAGATATGGGAAAATGATTAATAGGATCTACTGCATCATCCCCAACTCTCCTTCAGAGAAGAGGCACATTCCCACCTCGAGGACTCGAATCCTTCTAACCAGTTTGCCCTGAATCCCTCATATATGTAACCTTGCTCATGCTACAATATTTCAAAGCCGGTGGGAAAATGGGACCCGCCTCGCACAGGCCAGTAGGCCTGATGCAGTGTTCCTTCTTTATGTTCTTATGTACAAACACTGAAACTCTCCCACAAACGTGCTGGATGATCAAGCCCCTCACTCTCTAATCTTCCTTTACCCCCCCCCCTTACTCCAACACTACACCTCCTGCTTTCCAACGTAAATTTATACACGTTCTTACTCATCCTAAACAGCTTCATCTTCTCTAATTGCCCGAACTACCTCATAAGCCCTCCTCAGCCCTCCAATTTATATTTTTGAAAAACCTACACCGTCTTCTAATTTATACGCTCCAACTTCAATGTGTAATATTACCATCACACATTGCTCTCAAATAAGACATATCCATTGTCTCCAGGTCCTTGCATCAAGCAACGTTTAGATTTTATTCCTCACACCCTTATAAAAGTAATGGTACAGCAACACACTGATAAATTTCCCCCTTTGTCTCTATAGGTAAATTTTTTGTTTTCCACACGTCTCAACACTCCAGCTTTATCGCTCCCACCTTCCCTTCACCTCTTCTGTGGTTCACCTCATCTTTCATAGACCTTTATGTAGGCTCCTTCACTTCCAAATATCTAAATACATTCTCCCCTAATATTCCCTCCCTCGAATGTGACATATTATCTAAAACTCTCTAAGCTTTTTTATATATTCGTAATCTTAAGCCTTTTATATATACGTACTCTCAAGCGTTTTATATATACGTACTCTCAAGCGTTTTATGTATACGTACTCTTATGCCTTGATTCTATATTAATCTACACCATTATCTTTCGCATTATCTTTCTATAACTAATCTTGGGGAAAAAATCACTTCAGATGTTTTCAAACAGCCAAGTATTTTCTTGTACTTTACGAGTCCACAGTCCTCTTAGTGGATCCTACCGCTTATGTCGAAACAAAGTGAGAAACCATTAGAGAATGTACTCACTGCTAAGATCATCTGATCTTTTCCATAGTTGATCTTGTCCGCAGCATCCTTGAGCATAACGTCCCTGACCACGGTGAGGAATTGGGCATTCTTGCGTTGGTAGCGAGGAGGTTGATCCCAACGAGCCCCCCACAAGCTGGCCGAGATTTCCTTGTCATGGTTGGGATGGTCCCTCATGACGTGGAAGCTTTTGCTAGACGCCAGCCATTCCTCCACGGCTGCTTGCTCTCGCTCGCTCACCTGAATAACAGTTCGTCTTGGAGATAAATGGTATAACATACCGACATGATGGTAAAAGACGCAGCATAATACGGTCAATAAGGGATTGCATTATGCTGCATTTGTGTGTGTTTTTCGAAAGGTTCGCCTTACATTAACCAATAGCGTTAGGCATCTGCTAGGTGTGATGAAATCACTAGCACTAGACATCTACTAGGTGTGATACAAGCACTAGCACTAGACATCTGCTAGGTGTCATACTAGCACTTGACATTTGCTAGGTGTGATACAAGCACTAGCACTAGACGTCTGCTGGATGTGATAAAACCACTACACATCTGCTAGGTGTAATACAACCACTAGCACTAGACATCTGCTAGGTGTGATGATACAACCACTAGCACTAGACACCTGCTAGGTGTAATACAACCACTAGCACTAGACATCTGCTAGGTGTGATACAGCCACTAGCACTAGACATCTGCTAGGTGTGATACAACCACTAACACTAGACATCTGCTAGGTGTAATACAACCACTAGCACTAGACATCTGCTAGGTGTGATACAACCACTAGCACTAGACATCTGCTAGGTGTGATGCAACCACTAGCACTGAACATCTGCTAGGTGTAATACAATCACTAGCACTAGTCATCTGATAGATGTGACGATACAATCACTAGCACTAGACATCTGCTAGGTGTGATGATACAATCACTAGCACTAGACATCTACTAGGTGTGATGATACAATCACTAGCACTAGACATCTACTAGGTGTGATGATACAATCACTAGCACTAGACATCTGATAGATGTGAGGATACAATCACTAGCACTAGACATCTGCTAGGTGTGATACAATCACTAGCACTAGACATCTGCTAGGTGTGATGATACAATCACTAGCACTAGACATCTGCTAGGTGTGATACAATCACTAGCACTAGACATCTGCTAGGTGTGATACAATCACTAGCACTAGACATCTGCTAGGTGTGATACAATCACTAGCACTAGACATCTGCTAGGTGTGATGCAACCACTAGCACTAAACATCTGCTAGGTGTAATACAATCACTAGCACTAGTCATCTGATAGATGTGAGGATACAGTCACTAGCACTAGACATCTGCTAGGTGTGACCATACAATCACTAGCACTAGACATCTGCTAGGTGTGATGATACAATCACTAGCACTAGACATCTACTAGGTGTGATGATACAATCACTAGCACTAGACATCTGATAGATGTGAGGATACAATCACTAGCACTAGACATCTGCTAGGTGTGATGATACAATCACTAGCACTAGACATCTGCTAGGTGTGATGATACAATCACTAGCACTAGACATCTGCTAGGTGTGATGATACAATCACTAGCACTAGACATCTGCTAGGTGTGATACAATCACTAGCACTAGACATCTGCTAGGTGTGATACAATCACTAGCACTAGACATCTACTAGGTGTGATACAATCACTAGCACTAGACATCTGCTAGGTGTGATACAATCACTAGCACTAGACATCTGCTAGGTGTGATACAATCACTAGCACTAGACATCTGCTAGGTGTGATGCAACCACTAGCACTAAACATCTGCTAGGTGTAATACAATCACTAGCACTAGTCATCTGATAGATGTGAGGATACAGTCACTAGCACTAGACATCTGCTAGGTGTGACCATACAATCACTAGCACTAGACATCTGCTAGGTGTGATGATACAATCACTAGCACTAGACATCTACTAGGTGTGATGATACAATCACTAGCACTAGACATCTGATAGATGTGAGGATACAATCACTAGCACTAGACATCTGCTATGTGTGATGATACAATCACTAGCACTAGACATCTGCTAGGTGTGATACAATCACTAGCACTAGACATCTAGGTGTGATACAATCACTAGCACTAGACATCTAGGTGTGATGATACAATCACTAGCACTAGACATCTGATAGCTGTGAGGATACAATCACTAGCACTAGACATCTGCTAGGTGTGACACAATCACTAGCACTAGACATCTGCTAGGTGTGATACAATCACTAGCACTAGACATCTGCTAGGTGTGATACAATCACTAGCACTAGACATCTGCTAGGTGTGATACAATCACTAGCACTAGACATCTGCTAGGTGTGATACAATCACTAGCATAGACATCTGCTAGGTGTGATACAATCACTAGCACTAGACATCTGCTAGGTGTGATACAATCACTAGCACTAGACATCTGCTAGGTGTGATACAATCACTAGCACTAGACATCTGCTAGGTGTGATACAATCACTAGCACTAGACATCTGCTAGGTGTGATACAGCCACTAGCACTAGACATCTGCTAGGTGTGATACAACCACTAACACTAGACATCTGCTAGGTGTAATACAACCACTAGCACTAGACATCTGCTAGGTGTGATACAACCACTAGCACTAGACATCTGCTAGGTGTGATGCAACCACTAGCACTGAACATCTGCTAGGTGTAATACAATCACTAGCACTAGTCATCTGATAGATGTGACGATACAATCACTAGCACTAGACATCTGCTAGGTGTGATGATACAATCACTAGCACTAGACATCTACTAGGTGTGATGATACAATCACTAGCACTAGACATCTACTAGGTGTGATACAATCACTAGCACTAGACATCTGATAGATGTGAGGATACAATCACTAGCACTAGACATCTGCTAGGTGTGATACAATCACTAGCACTAGACATCTGCTAGGTGTGATGATACAATCACTAGCACTAGACATCTGCTAGGTGTGATACAATCACTAGCACTAGACATCTGCTAGGTGTGATACAATCATCACAGACCTGTGTGTGAACATCCTAGCACAACATCTGCTAGGTGGAGCAACACTACACTAAATCGTGGTAAACAACACAGCCTAGTTCTGATAGATGGAGGTACAGTCACAGCACAGACATCTGCAGGTGGACCAACAATCCTAGCATAGACTCTGCTAGGTGTGTGAACAATCACTAGACTAACATATAGGTGTGATGATACATCACTACATAGCATCTGAATTGAGGAACAACACTAGCACTAGACTCGCTAGGGTGATTACAATCACTAGCATAGAATCTGCTAGGTGATGATCAATCACAGCACTGACATCTGCAGTGTGATACATCACTAGCACAGACATCGCAGGTGTGATACAATCACAGCATAGACATCGCAGGTGATTCAATCTAGCACTAACTCTAGGTGTGATACAATCATGCACGAATCTGTGTTAACATCACTAGCACTAAATCTGTAGGGTACAATCACTAGCATAACATTGCAGGTGTACAACGCACTAACACTCTAGGGATACATCACTAGCACTAGCATCTGTGTGTGATACATCACTACACTGACACGCTAGGTGATACAACACTAGCACTAGACATCTGCTAGGGTGTGATAATCACTAGACAGACATCACTTGTGTGATACAATACTAGCACAGACTTGAGATGGAGATACAACACAGCACTAGAATCTGCTGTGTGGTACAATCCTAGCATAAACTGCTAGGGTGATACAATCACTAGCATAACATCTTGTGATACACACGCACTCTCTAGGTGTGATACAACACACACTAGACATCTTAGTGTAATCACACTACCAGACATTCTAGGTTGAACAACACTAGCACGACACTGCAGTGGACACACTAGCACTAACATTGCTAGGTGTAACATCTAGCACTAGACTGTGTGTTACAATCACAGCACTGACATCTGCTAGGTGTGATACAACACTGCACTAGACATCTTGGTGTGATACAATCACTAGCACTACATCTCTAGGTGTGATACAATCACTCACTAGACATCTTAGGGTATCACACCCACCTCTAGGTGTGTACAACACTAGCACTAGAATCTGCTAGGTGTGATACACCACTAGCACTAGACATCTGCTAGGTGTGATACAACCACTAACATAGACATCTGCTAGGTGTAATCAACCACTAGCACTAGACATCTGCTAGTGTGATACAACCACTAGCACTAGACATCTGCTAGGTGTGATGCAACCACTAGCATGAACATCTGCTAGTGTAATACAATCACTAGCACTAGTCATCTGATAGATGTGACGATACATCACTAGCATAGACATCTGCTAGGTGTGATGATACAATCACTAGCACAGACATCTACTAGTGTGATGATACAATCACTAGCACTAGACATCTACTAGGTGTGATGATACAATCACTAGCACTAGACATCTGATAGATTAGGATACAATCACTAGCACTAGACATCTGCTAGGTGTGATACAATCACTAGCACTAACATCTGCTGGTGTGATGATACAATCACTAGCACTAGACATCTGCTAGGGTGATACAATCACTAGCACTAGACATCTGCTAGGTGTGATACAATCATAGCACTAACATCTGCTAGGTGTGATACAATCACTAGCACTAGACATCTGCTAGGTGTGATGCAACCACTAGCACTAACATCTGCTAGTGAATACAATCACTAGCACTAGTCATCTGATAGATGTGAGGTACAGTCACTAGCACTAGCATCTGCTAGGTGTGACATACAATCACTAGCACTAGACTCTGCTAGGTGTATGATACAATCACTAGCACTAGACTCTATAGGTGTGATGATACAATCACTAGCACTAGACATTGATAGATGTGAGATACAATCACTAGCACTAGACATCTGCTAGGTGTGATACAATCACTAGCACTAGACATCTGCTAGGTGTGATACAATCACTAGCACTAGACATCTGCTAGGTGTGATACAATCACTAGCACTAACATCTCTAGGTGGGGATACAATCATAGCACTAGACATCTGCTAGGTGTGATACAATCACTAGCACTAGACATCTAGTGTGATACAATCACTAGCACTAACATCTAGTGTGATTACAATCACTAGCACTAGACATCTGATAGCTGTGAGGATACAATCACTAGCACTAGACATCTGCTAGTGTGACACAATCACTAGCACTAGACATCTGCTAGGTTGATACAATCACTAGCACTAGACATCTGCTAGGTGTGATACAATCACTAGCACTAGACATCTGCTAGGTGTGATACAATCACTAGCACTAGACATCTGCTAGGTGTGATCATCACTAGCACTAGACATCTGCTAGGTGTGATACAATCACTAGCACTAGACATCGCTAGGTGTGATACAATCACTAGCACTGACATCTGCTAGGTGTGATACATCACTAGCACTAGACATCTGCTAGTGTGATACAATCACTAGCACTAGACATCTGCTAGGTGTGATACAGCCACTAGCACTAGACATCTGCTAGTGTGATACAACCACTAACACTAGACATTGCTAGGTGTAATACAACCACTAGCACTAGACATCTGCTAGTGTGATACAACCACTAGCACTAACATCTGCTAGGTGTGTGCAACCACTACACTGAACATCGCTAGGTGTAATACAATCACTAGCACTAGTCATCTGATAGATGTGACGATACAATCACTAGCACTAGACATCTGCTAGTGTGATGATACAATCACTGCACTAGACATCTACTAGGTGTGATGATACAATCACTAGCACTAGACATCTACTAGGTGAGATACAATCACTAGCACTAGACATCTGATAGATGTGAGGATACAATCACTAGCACTAGACATCTGCTAGGTGTGATACAATCACAGCACTAGACATCTGCTAGGTGTGATGATACAATCACTAGACTAGAATCTGCTAGGTGTGATACAATCACTAGCACTAGACATCTGCTAGGGTGATACAATCACTAGCACTAGACATCTGCTAGGTGTGATACAATCACTAGCACTAACATCTGCTAGGTGTGATGCAACCACTAGCACTAAACATTGCTAGGTGTAATACAATCATACACTAGTCATCTGATAGAGTAGGATACAGTCACTAGCACTAGACATCTGCTGGTGTGACATACAATCACTAGCACTAGACAT
Organism: Cherax quadricarinatus; assembly: GCF_026875155.1. Taxonomy (NCBI): domain Eukaryota; kingdom Metazoa; phylum Arthropoda; class Malacostraca; order Decapoda; family Parastacidae; genus Cherax; species Cherax quadricarinatus. Next base: position 21,698,258 of record NC_069490.1, on the reverse strand, counting down.
CTGCTAGTGTGATGATACAATCACTAGCACTAGACATCTACTAGGTGTGATGATACAATCACTAGCACTAGACATCTGATAGATGTGAGGATACAATCACTAGCACTAGACATCTGCTAGGTGTGATGATACAATCACTAGCACTGACATCTGCTAGGGTTGATATACAATCACTAGCACTAGACATCTGCTAGTGTGATACAATCACTAGCACTAACATCTGCTAGGTGTGATACAATCACTAGCATAGACATCTGCTAGGTGTGATACAATCATACACTAGACATCTGCTAGGTGTGATACAATCACTAGCACTAGACATCTGCTAGGTGTGATACAATCACTAGCACTAGACATCTGCTAGGTGTGATACAATCACTAGCACTAGACATCTGCTAGGTGTGATGCAACCACTAGCATAAACACTGCAGGTGTAATACAATCACTAGCACTAGTCACTGTAGATTGAGGATACAGTCACTAGCACTAGAATCTGCTAGTGTGACCATACAACACTAGCACTAGACATCTGCTAGTGTGATGATACAATCACTAGCACTAGACATCTACTAGGTGTGATGATACAATCACTAGCACTAGACATCTGATAGATGTGAGGATACAATCACTAGCACTAGACATCTGCTATGTGTGATGATACAATCACTAGCACTAGACATCTGCTAGTGTGATACAATCACTAGCACTAGACATTAGGTGTGATACAATCACTAGCCTAGACATCTAGGTGTGATGATACAATCACTAGCACTAGACATCTGATAGCTGTGAGGATACAATCACTAGCACTAGACATCTGCTAGGTGTGACACAATCACTAGCACTAGACATCTGCTAGGTGTGATCAATCACTAGCACTAGACATCTGCTAGGTGTGATACAATCACTAGCACTAGACATCTGCTAGGTGTGATACAATCACTAGCACTAGACATCTGCTAGGTGTTACAATCACTAGCACTAGACATCTGCAGTGTGATACAATCATAGCATAGACATCTGCTAGGTGTGATACAATCACTAGCACTAGACATCTGCTAGGTGTGATACAATCACTAGCACTAGACATCTGCTAGGTGTGATACAATCACTAGCACTAGACATCTGCTAGGTGTGATACAGCCACTAGCACTAGACATCTGCTAGGTGTGATACAACCACTAACACTAGACATCTGCTAGGTGTAATCAACCACTAGCACTAGACATCTGCTAGGTGTGATACAACCACTAGCACTAGACATCTGCTAGTGTGATGCAACCACTAGCACTGACATCTGCTAGTGTAATACAACACAGCACTAGTCATCTGATAGATGTGACGATACAATCACTAGCACTAGACATCTGCTAGTGTGATGATACAATCACTAGCACTAGACATCTACAGGTGTGATGTACAATACTAGCACTAGACATCTACTAGTGTGATACAATCACTAGCACTAGACATCTGATAGATGTGAGGATACAATCACTAGCACTAGACATCTGCTAGGTGTGATACAATCACTAGCACTAGACATCTGCTAGGTGTGATGATACAATCACTAGCACAGCATCTGCTAGGTGTGATACAATCACTAGCACTAGACATCTGCTAGGTGTGATACAATCACTAGCACTAGACATCTGCTAGGTGTGATACAATCACTAGCACTAGACATCTGCTAGGTGTGATACAATCACTAGCACTAGACATCTGCTAGGTGTGATACAATCACTAGCACTAGACATCTGCTAGGTGTGATACAATCACTAGCACTAGACATCTGCTAGGTGTGATACAATCACTTGCACTAGACATCTAGGTGTGATACAATCACTAGCCCTAGACATCTGCTAGGTGTGATACAATCACTAGCACTAGACATCTGCTAGGTGTATACAATCACTAGCACTAGACATCTGCTAGGTGTGATACAATCACTAGCACTAGACATCTGCTAGGTGTGATACAATCACTAGCACTAGACATCTGCTAGGTGTGATACAATCACTAGCACTAGACATCTGCTAGTGTGATACAATCACTAGCACTAGACATCTGCTAGGTGTGATACAATCACTAGCACTAGACATCTGCTAGGTGTGATACAATCACTAGCACTAGACATCTGCTAGGTGTGACACAATCACTAGCACTAGACATCTGCTAGGTGTGATACAATCACTAGCACTAGACATCTGCTAGGTGTGATACAATCACTAGCACTAGACATCTGCTAGGTGTGATACAATCACTAGCACTAGACATCTGCTAGGTGTGATACAATCACTAGCAGTAGACATCTAGGTGTGATACAATCACTAGCACTAGACATCTGCTAGGTGTGATACAATCACTAGCACTAGACATCTGCTAGGTGTGATACAATCACTAGCACTAGACATCTGCTAGGTGTGATACAATCACTAGCACTAGACATCTGCTAGGTGTGATACAATCACTACCACTAGACATCTGCTGGGTGTGATACAATCACTAGCACTAGACATCTGGGTGTGATACAATCACTAGCACTAGACATCTGCTGGGTGTGATACAATCACTAGCACTAGACATCTGCTGGGTGTGATACAATCACTAGCACTAGACATCTGCTAGGTGTGATACAATCACTAGCACTAGACATCTGCTAGGTGTGATACAATCACTAGCACTAGACATCTGCTAGGTGTGATACAATCACTAGCACTAGAATCTGCTAGGTGTGATACAATCACTAGCACTAGACATCTGCTAGGTGTGATACAATCACTAGCACTAGACATCTGCTAGGTGTGATACAATCACTAGCACTAGACATCTGCTAGGTGTGATACAATCACTAGCACTAGACATCTGCTAGGTGTGATACAATCACTAGCACTAGACATCTGCTAGGTGTAATACAATCACTAGCACTAGACATCTGCTAGGTGTGATACAATCACTAGCACTAGACATCTGCTAGGTGTGATACAATCACTAGCACTAGACATCTGCTAGATGTCTAGTGTTAGATGTGATAATCTGAGTTATCACATCTGCTAGATGTAATAACTCAGATACAACATGTATAATAAGCGGTTATTGAGACTACGTTAGGTTAAGGATGGAACTTGATCAAGACATAAAGTGTGTGGAAGCTTCTTTACTCCGTTCTATAAGATCGGATTGAAAATAATATTTTTTTTATAAGGGGAGGGGGATTTTAAGTGCTGTTGGTGAGTGAGAAAGGTACAATTTTGAAGAAAATTTAGGGAAACCAGCTAGCAAGACTTGAGTTCTGAAGGTGTGAAGTACAGCACTTACACTACGAGGGATGTATGGAGATGTTGCTAGTCAAAGGTCAAATGAACTTAAATAGAGGTATGTTTGTATCTAATACCCCCTCAAGGAAGGTTCCTTGATGTTGGTGAGGGGCTCTTGATTTAGGGAATTGGATCTGTGCTCCAGTTCCCCGAATTAAGGCTGAATGCCTTCCACATCCTTCCCCCCCCCAGGCGCTGTATAATCCTCCGGGTTTAGCGCTTCCCCTTAATTATAATAATAATGATGTATCTAATTTGGGTTATGTAGGTGCCAATTTGCCAATTTTATAGAAGAAAATTATAATTTAGAATTCCTGGAAACAGAAATACAGAATAAAATATCTTTTTTTTATAGGATAGACGAGAATTTTAAATAGAATAAAACTGTAAACAGAAAACTGAGAGAGACTGAACACTCGCATTTCATGGCATTTTTACGTTTCACGAGTTTAGTGGACCCTTAAACACCATATTTTTGAACGGTTTTATTGCCAAGCCGGCACTTTGTAAGTCTCGGTGTTCTCTTTCATTAACTTCCACCATTACTTCAGGATGCCTTTTGTGATCAGCTTCAGGTTTCCAATCCTGGTGAAACACATGACTAAGGAAAGTTTATGGAACAACTGGCACATGCAGGCGCCCTCTGCTAATTATATATTCACCACTTGTGATATTGGTTCCAGTGTGATATCTTTAGAAAGCCAATTCTGCTCAGCTTGGAAATTTTTAAATTCGTGCATCCTACTTACAGCAGTGTGCATATTAATTGGGACAGTGATGAAATAAGACAGTTGAAAAATTAATGTTTATTTAAAAAATACAGAGGCAATGATATGATAGATAACTGATTTAGTAAAAGGTATGACTACCCGTTGATAATAAAAGCAAAGGGTAGTCATTGCCACACTGGCATAGATTCGACTAATAGTGAACACTGTTTGGCACGTTCTCTGTCGTGGTACCAGGTCCTAAAAGCAGCAGCAATTAGCTTCTCCAGAGGTTAACAGTATTTCGTGATCCTGCGTTTGGTTATTGCCAAAAGATTCTCAATTGGGTTGAGGTCAGGAGAATTTCCAGGCCAGTCTAGAATGCTTAGCCAACTCTCTTCAAAGAATGTCAGCATTTTTCTGGAATTGTGCATGGAGCAAGATCCTGCTGGAAAATGCTTTATCCATCAGCAAAGTTTCTATCCACAATGGGAAGCAGTTGAGGTGCCAGGATTGCCTTGTATTTGTCACTGCTCATTGTTCCCTTAACAATAACTAGCCGTCCAGGGCCTTTAGCAGTACAACTACCCAAAACAGCTTCTTAGGTAAGTCTTTTGGCACTTGTTGAATGTATTCATTATGAAGAATTCCGCATTTGCTTCGTATCACCACTGATCTATACCCTTGTACTTCAGAATGAGCCTCATATGAAAATATAAATTTTCTCTGTTCATCTGGTGTCCATCCCTTATGATCAAGTGTCCACCGCAGCCGTTTCTTCTTCATAGCAGCAGTCAATAATTGTTTCTTTACTGGCTTTCTGGCGGTTCTGCCAGCTTCAAGGAGCCTTCTGTAGATCTTTGCTGGTTTTCTTGGTATCCATAGTAATGCTTATGATAACCTTGTCATTGTGAGGTGTTGTCTTGCATTTTTCCTGCATCTTTCTCAATGCAATGCTTCACAATCATCAGAGTCGTCAGAACCTGACTGTGTAGAATACAGGGTGTATGTGTGAGTATATATCTGATTAATAACAAAAAAAAGGCACAATACCGTGACTGGAACGATACACAAATAACCCGCACATAAAAGAGAGAAGCTTACGACGACGTTTCGGTCCGACTTGGACCATTTAAAAAGTCACACTAACCGGAAGTGGAGCAGGACGGCTCCACCACCTCTTCCTGCCTATATATAGCCGCCCTGCTCCACTTTTGGTTAGTGTGACTTTGTAAATGGTCCAAGCCGGACCGAAGCGTCGTCGTAAGCTTCTCTCTTTTATGTGCGGGTTATTTGTGTATGTCTGATTATCTGATCAAATCAAACTATTAGCAGAATTCAGCTCAGAAATCTGCTGTCTCATTTCTAGCTAACTGAATTCTTACCTTTAAGTTTACACCGAGCAGTGTAGTAAGCTGGTTGCAAGTACTGCTGTATCTCTGGTGAGCTGGAGGCTGTGGTAAGACCCCCCTTCACATGTCAGACGACACAACATACAAGAAATGCGCACTTAATGACAATGTTAATGTGTCGTGGAGTGTGAGGGGTCTACATCGCTCCAATAAGGAATCCCTCCGTTACTTTGTATGCATCACAGATCTGCTTCTGACTCTGTCCACGTGGGAAGCTGCCGATTTGCTGCGTGGTAAACCGTGAGGGGGTTTACTTCGGTTTGTTGTGTGTTAACGAATGTCAGACTAATTCACTGTACTGGCTTAGTGTAGGGTAAGTGACCCTGTGACTTGCTAGTTGCTATTTCAGTGTAATTAGGCAGAGTCCGTACACACGCTCGTCACTAGTGAACTGGGTTTTCGTGACTGAACCCCTCAAGGAAGGTTCCTTGATGTTGGTGAGGGGTTCTTGATTTAGGGAATTGGATCTGTGCTCCAGTTCCCCGAATTAAGCCTGAATGCCTTCCACATCCCCCCCCCAGGCGCTGTATAATCCTCCGGGTTTAGCGCTTTCCCCTTGATTATAATAATAATTTCGTGACTGAAACCCGGGTGCCCGGCGTGGGTAAGTGTACCGTTATGGGCATGGTCAGATACCCACCGTTGTCAGCTTGTGTAGACTGTGAAAGGTAATCATAGGCATCAAGCTAAATTACTCTGTCTAACTCCTACTTAAATACTTTGTAAGAGGTCACGTATTACATTAGCCTATGGAGGCTTGATTACTAAACTACTTTTACAAACCAAGAGGGGATACAGACATATGACAATGTAAAGTAGGCATACGTGGGTACCCATCTCGACTCCTGTTACCTCAACTCCCCACACATTTTCCCCTACGGAGGCCTAATGATTGGGAAATCAGATAATTTCCCTGATTTCCCACACCAACAATTGACTTTGTAAGGCTCAATTTTTGGCAATATGTCTGATACTCAAATCAACATGCTTTCTAAGAGCTACAATACTTGCACTCTTCCTATATGTAACAACCCTTATGAATTTCAGCTGTAATCATGAAATGAAGGGGAGGATTTGGGAAACCACATCCACTCACGGGGCACACTTGCAGGCATAGCCTTGCAGAACAACAGCTGTTGTAGCATTGACGAGAGTCACATGGTAACACCACAGCTGGATGGTTGCCGGAAGTTAGTAGCAAACTCTTAGGAAAAGAAAAGAACCCAAACTACTTTAAGCTGGAGACTAACATGTGAGATAATCACAAAAATTTTTCATTCCTGTGGGTTTAACGCTTAGTTCTGATTGGAATAATTTTGCATTTAAATAACTGGAGCCTTCATGCTAGTGAGAGGCTCTTGATCCAAGAAACTGGATATCTACTCGCCTTCCTTGGATCGAATCTGAATGCTTCGATATGTCTTCAGTTCTTCCTGATTAAAATCAAAGACTTTTCAAAATCCAATGGCTCTATCAGTTCAATACAGAGATGATATTTAAAGACAGCAGAATAGGGTATCAGTCCCTTAGCCTACATGAAGGTGGTGGAGTTTTATTGCGTTCGTAAACAAGACAAGTGCCTCCCGACGCGGGTCTCAGATAACCAGCCTTTGGAGCTTTTGGTCATCTGACCGAGGCCTTCCGCTGGCTTAGCGATCCACCCCTTTAAAAATTACGGCAATAGTTATAACTATTTCTGATATGTTAGGCAAAAGATACACGTGCAACTAATTTTATTGTAGCAACGTTTCGCCCTCCAGGAGCAATGGTGATTGGCTCTCAAAATTAATTACCGGAACTTTGTGTGTCTATATAAACGCAGATTTATGAATGGAGACGTGAATTAATAACAGTGCCGATATTTTATCCAAATTTATAAAACCATCAAAATTATTTCAAGAGGTGACTAAATATATTGAAAGGGAATGTTACTAGTTATCTTGTCACGAGTAATGTTACTAGTTACTTGTCACGGTAATGTTACTGTTATCTTGTCCGAGTAATGTTACAGTTTACTTGTCACGGTAATGTTACTAGTTACTTGTGACGAGTAATTTTACTAGTTTATCTTGTCACGGTAACGTTATAGTTCTTGTCACGATAATGTTACTAGTTATCTTGTCACGAGTAATGTTACTAGTTATCTTGTCACGAGTAATGTTACTAGTTATCTTGTCACGAGTAATGTTACTAGTTATCTTGTCACGAGTAATGTTACTAGTTATCTTGTCACGAGTAATGTTACTAGTTATCTTGTCACGAGTAATGTTACTAGTTATATTGTTAATAGTAACGTTACTAGTTATCTTGTCACGAGTAACGTTACTAGTTATCTAGTACTAGTAACGTTACTAGTAACGTTATTAGTTATCTCGTTACTCGTAACGCTACTAGTTATCGTGTTGCTAGTAACGTTACTAGTTATCTTGTTGCTAGTAATGTTACTAGTTATCTTGTTGCTAGTAACGTTACTAGTTATTCTGTGGCTAGTAACGTTACTAGTTATCTTGTCACGAGTAATGTTACTAGTTATATTGTTACTAGTTATCTTGTCACGAGTAAAGTTACTAGTTATCTTGTCACGGGTAACGTTACTAGTTATCTTGTCACGAGTAACGTTACTAGTTGTCTTGTTACTAGTTATCTTGTCACGAGTAATGTTACTAGCTATCACAGTAACGTTACCTAATTTATCACGAGTAACTTTTAACTAGGTTATCTGTTAACTAGTAACCTTTACTAGTTATATTACTAGTAACGTTACTATTTATATTACAGAACGTTACTAGTTATCGTTACTATAACTTATTAATTTCGTTATTGTAAGATACAGTTTATCGTGTTGCTAGTAACGTTACTAGTTATTTTGCTACTAGTAACGTTACTAGTTATCTTGTTACTATTAACGTTATCGTGTTACAAGTAACGTTCCTAGTTATCCTTCTAGTAACATTATTAGTTATCGTGTTACTAGTTATCTTGTGGCTAGTTATGGTACTGGTTAGCTAGTAACTTTACTAGTAACACGATATGTAGTTACAAGTAATATTAATAGATATCTTGTTACTAGTTATCTTGCTTAGATTCGTCCAACTAGGCGGGTTCTATCCCCGCCCGTGCTATGCCTTGTACCGAGTTATTAAGATTTCGTGAGTCGCGTCTACAAGGCACCCAGCTGTTGCACATGCATGTAATTCATCTTGTCCGTGTTGTATAAACCACTGATACACATGTTTATCTGGAGTTTATCTGGAGAGAGTTCCGGGGGTCAACGCCCCCGCGGCCCGGTCTGTGACCAGGCCTCCTTAGGTCAGTGTCCCAGGATGCGACCCACACCAGTCGACTAACACCCAGGTACCCATTTTACTGATGGGGAACATAGACAACAGGTGGAAAGAAACACGTCCAATGTTTCTACTCTGGCTGGGAATCGAACCCAGGCCCTCACCGTGTGAAGCGAGAGCGTTAACCACCAGGCCACCAGAGCCTGTGGTGTGGGTGATGTTGAATGTTAAATTGTAGGTCACCTTTTGCTTCTGGGAGTAAAAAAAGGCCAACACGGTTAACAATATATACCGTAACTTCAATTACTGACCTGTGAGTCTGTGTCCCGGACCATGAGTGCTGTCACCTGTGGGTCCCCCAGGGGTGCGATGCGCCACATGGTGGGATGCACTCCTGATATGTTGCCCAGTGGTGGAGGAAGGTTGGTGATGTCACAGACATGGAAGTGAGCGTAGAGCCTCAGGAGTGGGCAGAGGTGGGCAGCGTGGGTGTGGGGCTCTACGTAGAGGCGCACAACCCACCCCGGGAACATGAGACCCACCTGTAGATGGTGGGTCAGACTGTTGCTCATCTTGGAGGTAAACACAATATTCTCCACAAAAGAACAATTTTATACATGAGTCACGAAATCATAATGACACGATTGCAAACAAACCATACCACGGGCGGGGCTTGAACCCGCGATCTGAGAGTCATAAAACTCAAGACCGACGAGTTAGCCACTGGGTCAGCTAGCTACAATAAGATTCATCCAACTAGGTATATCTATACACCATAGGAAGGTTAGCATAGGCCACCACTGTGACCACAAATGCAAGTTTTTATAGTCGAATGTGCCACCAGCGTGGCTGTGACGGCCGTGATGCTCTTCACCACTCGGCCACAAATGCCCCAAAAACTGGGCACCCATGCTTCTCCTCAACCCGAACACATGCCATATTATATGTGCATGTGTGTACTCACCTAGTTGGTTGCAGGGGTCGAGTCACAGCTCCTGGCCCCGACTGTGTGTGTGTGTGTGGGGTATGGGTTGTATGTATGTAGTATGTGTGTGTGGTATGTAGGTATGTATGTATATGTGTGTGGTGTGGGATGTATGTATGTATATTGGGGTGGTGGTTTATGTATGTATGTAGGGATATATACTGTATGCGCTGAGAGTGTATTAAAGTATATACTTATTATTTCTCCAGGTGTGGGTTTTATTATTCAATTTAAGTTATTTATCCAGCTTACGCTGTGTCACTGTTTTCCTTGCTGTGTTTGTTACTTTCCTGCTGTTCCTTTGTTTATCTTTTAACGCCTGATGCTGTTATTCCTATATATCCTTACCTATATTTTTGTTAATATATTACCACTGTTGGACACTAGTGAATATACTGCTTCTGAGGAGGTAAGTTTTTATGCTAGTGATATTCTTTACTGTTTGATAGAAAGCAGGAAAGGGTATCCCTTGATAGAAAGCAGGAAAGGGTATCCCTTGATAGAAAGCAGGAAAGGGTATCCCTATAGAAAAACAAGGGATCCCTTATAGAAAACAGGAAAGGTATCCTTGATAGAAACAGAAAGGGGGATCCCTTGAAAAGAAACGGAAAGGGTATTCCTTGATAGAAAGCAGGAAAGGGTATCCTGTAGAAAGAGGAAAGGTATCCTTGATAGAAAACAGAAAGGTATCCCTTGATAGAAAACAGGAAAGGGTATCCCTTGATAGAAAGCAGGAAAGGGTATCCCTTGATAGAAAGCAGGAAAGGGTATCCCTTGATAGAAAGCAGGAAAGGGTATCCCTTGATAGAAAGCAGGAAAGGGTATCCCTTGACAGAAAGCAGGAAAAAGTATCCCTTGATATGAAGCAGGAAAGAGTATCCCTTGATAGAAAACAGCAAAGGATATCCCTTGATAGAAAGCAGGAAAGGGTATCCCTTGATAGAAAGCGGAAAGGTTCCCTTGATAGAAAACAGGAAAGGGTATCCCTTGATAGAAAACAGGAAAGGGTATCCCTTGATAGAAAGCAGGAAAGGGTATCCCTTGATAGAAAGCAGGAAAGGGTATCCTTTGATAGAAAGCAGGAAAGGGTATCCCTTGATAGAAAGCAGGAAAGGCTATCCTTTGATAGAAAGCAGGAAAGGGTATCCCTTGAAAGCAGGGAAGAGTATCCCTTGATAGAAACCAGGAAAGAATATCCCTTGATAGAAACCAGGAAACAGTATTCCTTGATAGAAACCAGGAAGGAGTATCCCTTGATAGAAACCAGAAAGGAGTATCCCTTGATAGAAACCAGGAAGGAGTATCCCTTGATAGAAACCAGGAAGGAGTATCCCTTGATAGAAACCAGGAAAAAAGGGATCCCTTGAAGAAACCCGGAAGGAGTATCCCTTTTAAAACCCGAAAGATATCCCTTGAAGAAACCCGAAAGGGGTACCCTTGAAGAAACCCGGAAAGGTTCCCTTGAAGAAACCAGGAAAGAGTAAACCCTTGATAGAAAGCAGGAAAGAGTATCCCTTGATAGAAAGCAGGAAAGAGTATCCCTTGATAGAAAGCAGGAAAGAGTATCCCTTGATAGAAAGCAGGAAAGAGTATCCCTTGATAGAAAGCAGGAAAGAGTATCCCTTGATAGAAAGCAGGAAAGAGTATCCCTTGATAGAAAGCAGGAAAGAGTATCCCTTCATAGAAAGCAGGAAAAGTATCCCTTTGAAAGCAGGGAAAGATTCCCTTATGACAGGAAAGAGTATCCTTGAGAACAGGAAAAGGGGTATCCCTTGATAGAAAGGAGTATCCCTTGAATAGAAAGCAGGAAAGAGTACCCTTGATAAAAGCAGGAAAGAGTTTTCCCTTGATTAAAAACAGGAAAGAGTAATCCCTTTATATAAAGCAGGAAAGAGAATCCCTTGATAGAAAGCAGGAAAGAGTATCCCTTGATAGAAAGCAGGAAAGAGTAACCCTTCATAGAAAGCAGGAAAGAGTATCCCTTGATATAAAGCAGGAAAGAGTATCCCTTGATATAAAGCAGGAAAGAGTATCCCTTGATATAAAGCAGGAAAGAGTATCCCTTGATAGGAAAGAGTATCCCTTGATAGAAAGCAGGAAAGAGTATCCCTTGATATAAAGCAGGAAAGAGTATCCCTTGATATAAAGCAGGAAAGAGTATCCCTTGATAGAAAGCAGGAAAGGATATCCCTTGATATAAAGCAGGAAAGAGTAAACCCCTTTTAAGGAAAGAGTATCCCTTATAGAAAGCAGGGAAAAAGTATCCCCTTTTAAAAGCAGGAAAGAGACCCTTGATTTTTTTAAACCCAAAAATATCCCCTTGTCGGAATGAGTAACCCTTGTGGAAAATTTCCCCTTTTTATAAAACAGGGGTTTTTTGGTTGGTAAAGGCAGGAAAAGTTCCGTTGATGACAGGAAAGATATCCCTTGATTTTCAAGGCGGAAAGGGGTTCCCTTGGGTTGGGAAACAGGAAAAGTATCCCTTTATAGGAGCAGAGATACCCCCTTGATGAAACCCCGGAATAGGAAATAATCCTTCTTAGGGCCGGGGGGGGAAAGTCCGCTTGTTAAACCCAAAATTCCCTTTGGGGGAAAAAATTTTCCCTTTTTTTTTTTTCCCTTTTTTGGGCAAATTTTTTTATCTGTGGAAAAGGAAAGAGTAACCCCAAAAGGCAAAAGAAAACCCCCATAACCCAAAAATTTTACTTAATACCAAAAGCGAATTTTGAGAAAAAAAACCCTTTTGAGAAAATACAAAAATGAAGAGAAAACCCAATAAGCGAAGAGTTAACCCCATAAGCGAATTTCGTTTAAAAAATAACCCAAGGGGGAAATCCCCTAATGAAAGGGAGAAAACCCCCCTAATGAAGAGAAACCCCCCCCCCCCCCAAAAAAGAATTTTGAGAAACAAAACTCGCATTTTTTTTTTAAAAAACATCTTCGAATTTTTAAATTTAATCCAAAAAAATCCTTTTAATTTAAAACACCCTAAGGCTTTTGGTTTCCCACAACCCCAAATTTTGGGGCGAAATCACCCAACCGTTTTACGTTACCCCCCCTCGGCTTTTTTTGGTTTTTAACCCCCAAAAAATTTGAATTTGAGGGGTTATCCCCCGTTTTTTCAAAAAATCCCAACTCGCTTTTGCTTAACCCCCCCTTCGTTTTTGAATTTCCCCATTTTCCCAATTTTTGAGTTAATCACCAAAGGTTTTTTGGTTAAATCACATGCGAAATTTTGGAAATAACCCAATAAATTTTGACTTATACCACTAACTTTTTGCTTAAACCCCCTCTTTTTTTTGGGGTTAAAAACCCCCAAACCCGAATTTTCTTAAATCACCATTCGCATTTTGCGTTAACCCCCTGGCAATTTTGCTTTTTTCCCCCCCCACCCCCCAAAACTCCAATTTTACATTTAACTAAAAATTTTTTCTTTTTCCCCTAACTAAATTTTATAAAATTTCCCAAAAAACCGCTTTTGGGGCCCCCCCCGACAAAATCCCCCTAATAAAAATTTTTGCATAATACCCCCAAGGAATTTTGAGTTTAAAAAAACCCTCGTTTTTTGAGATTTCCCCAAACTGAATTTTTACTTTAACCCACTAACTCGTTTGCGTTTTAAAAATTTTTTAAAAAATTTTAGATTAATAAAAACCGAAATTTTAACAAAAACCCCAATAACTCCATTTTGACTTTAAATAATAATAAAATTTTTTTAATCAACCTGAATTTTTACATAATAAAAATTTTTAGTTTAAACCCCCCTTGCAATTTTGGAAACAATAACCGCTTTTCCCCTTTAAACCCCTAAATTTTTACGATTTTAAAATGCAAATTTTGAGATTAATCACCACTAACCGAAATTTTGACGATTAATCAAAATAACTCGAAAATTTTTGACGTTTAAAACCATAACCGAAATTTTGACGATTAATACCATACTCGAATTTTGACGTTAATCACCATAACTCGAAATTTTGACGATTAATCCCAATTTGAAACCCTTTCGCAATTTTGCGATTAATCACCACTAACTCGCTTTTTGACGATTAACCCCCAAAAACTCGCAATTTTGACGATTAATCAATAACTCGCTTTTTCCCGTTTTTTAATCACCACTAACTCCAATTTTGACATTAATCACCACTAATCGAATTTTGACGTTTAATCACCACTAACCGCATTTGCGATAACACCCTAACTGCAATTTTGCGATTAACCACCATAACTCGAAATTTGACGTTAATCCCACAAACTCGCTTTTTTCTTGTTTAGTGAAAAATTTCTGTAATTTTTTCATTCTTCAGTGCTTGTTCTTAATTTCAAGAAGTGTAAACGAGCTAGTTTAACTTTTTTATAGTTTCTCTTTTTTTTGGGCTAGTATATTGATTTTAGTTTGAAAATTGATGTTTCAGTCCGATGGGGAATGATTACCTCAACTCCCCTCCCTTTCCCAAATTTTTTTCTTGGAATTGGATGAAAAAGCCCTGGCTGGCGAAAAGGTTTTCTAAGCAATTTTTTTACATATTTTACTTTTAAGTTTATTGTATTACATTTTTTCTTTCTTTATCCCTTCGTTTGTTCCATTCTCAATTTTTATAATTTTTATGGGATCTTTATTTGTAAACGTTTCATATCTGTGGCTTATCAGGGGAAAGATATATGTGAAGACTGTGAACTAGGGAACTGTCCCAAAGTTGATTGGTTCCCAGTTCCCAGGATGCCCTAACGTGCAGGTAAATGCTTCGTTACCCATCTGGGGACCTGACTAGATACTTTTACTCTGGAGTCAGGGGGGCGCACAGACAAATCAAGGCCCCGGGACTTTTAATTGCGATGGCTGCTGGCTTCAAGAGCGTTTTCTTTGGATTGTCAGGGGGTTCGCAGTGATATTTATTTGAGTGTTTTGGGGCCTCGTGTTCCGGAAAGTAAGGATTTTAGTTATTGTGACTTTTAGAATCAAGGGTGTGTTTGGCAGCCATCCGTGAAAAGTTGAGCGAGACGTAACATCACCATGCAAAAAGCTATTGTTCGGAGTGTGTGATTTGTCATAAATGAATTTGATTTTCTTGTAAGCTTTGTGACTGTGTCAGCTGAAAAAATAAGATTTTATTTTGATCACAGAATAGGTTGACTCGAACCCCTTTTCAGGTGATTCCCAAAAATCACTGCCCCCGTGCGCTGACAATGAAAAAAGCCCGGGTGTAAAAGGGTTTGTCTAAACTAGTATATTTTAGAAATGAAGAGGGGTTATCGTAGGCCCCAGTGACCACGAGTGAGGTTTTGACAGGTGAATCCCACACCAGAGTGGCTGTGGTGCGCTCTAGATCAAGTCCCTTCAGGACTCACCTGCCATGGGTTTAAGCCCCACTTGTTGTCATTCGTTTACAATCGTGTTATTACGATTTTGTATGTCAGTGATGACGGCTTTGAAGGTACTTGAGCTGGTTGGGAATCTTTACAGTGGAAATGTTTCGATTCTGCAGTTGAATACAGAAGTGGAGATATTAGATGACTGGAAAGGTAAAGATGATGTGATCAGTCCATCAACCTTGAAGTAGTTTTGAGGTAGTGAGTTCTTCAGTCTTGTAGTAGTTTCAAGGCAGTCAGTCCCCAAGCCTTGAAGTAGTTTTAAATTGGTCAGTCCCTTTGTCGTGAAGTAGTTTCAAGGTGATCAGTCTCAAAAGTACACGTATTGCATTCCTTTCAGTTCTGGTACTAACCCTGTGTGTGTGTGTGTGTGTGTGTGTGTGTGTCCCGTGCTATAATGCACGTAACTTTCAACACCGCATCTCATATGGGTAATACATCACTATACACCGGTCTTCCCTAACTAAACAGTCTAAATCTGCAGTCAGTGATCACTGCCACTTGAGCAAAGAATCTCTAACATCTGAGAACTTCACAGTTAGAGAGAAACTTCAAAGAGTTTGAACCTCTTCTCCGACTCTATATGAATTTTACTTTTTTTTTTTTTTTGTAGGGGTGGACTGGTAAACCAGTGAAAGGCTTCACTCAGACGACCAAAAGCTTCTGTGGTGGGTCATCATATGACTAAGACCCGCGTCAGGAAACATTTTTTTTTTTTTAGGTTTCCTGACAAATCTTACCTAACCAAACCTGTACGTTGTTACGTTGAAGCCTCGTCTGTACAGCTCAATTACAAATCTTTGTTTGTTCCAACAATGACGATTTTTTTCATGAGTATATATTATAATGTGTGATGAGAACCCCTAAAAGGTTTACAATAATTCTCTCTCTCTCTCTCTCTCTCTCTCTCTCTCTCTCTCTCTCTCTCTCTCTCTCTCTCTCTCTCTCTCTCTCTCTCTCTCTCTCTCTGATTTTGAACATAACATGAGAACGAAGGAACACTGCAGAAGGCCTACTGGCCTATGCGAGGCAGGTCCAAGTCTCCTACCGGCTTAAGCCAATGCACCCAACCTAGTCAGGTCAGGTCACATTGACTTAAGGGAGGAACACGGCAACCGACCTGGTAGCACAAGCTATCAGGTCTAACTCACACCCACCCACATCTACTCATGTATTTATCCAACCTATTTTTAAAGCTACACAACGTTCTGGCCTCTATAACTGTACTCGGGAGTTTGTTCCACTCATCCACAACTCTATTACCAAACCAGTACTTTCCTATATCCTTCCTGAATCTGAATTTTTCCAGCTTAAAACCATTGCTGCGAGTCCTGTCTAGGCTAGATATTTTCAGCACACTATTTATATCCCCTTTATTTACTCCTGTCTTCCATTTATACACCTCAATCATATCCCCCCTAATTCTACGTCTTTCTAGAGAGTGCAGAATTTTGCAGGATTTTGGAAAATCTATATCTGGCTTCTGTTAATTTTAGCGCTATTAGGATGGCAAACAATTCAGTCTGCAATGTAGACACCCAGTTGTTAATTCTTATGCCTAACTCAACATGACTGCTGGTGTTCTTAACTATGGAGGTAGCAACAAGAGCAGATGCAGCCCTGCCAGCAGTCTCCTCCTTAGATCCATCAATGTATATAATTTGTGATATATTATCACTAACAGTTAAGCGAGAAATTTCTTTTTGAGCAGATGACTTTGCAAATGATTTAAGGAATGGCTTGTGTTATGGGGCTATAGGACCCAACATGTATTTATAAGTAACAGTTACTTTGGAATACCTAATTATATTGAATTGATGGGGACTTTGCTCTAAATGTCAGAAGGACTGATCAACCTTTTGACTGAGAGGCAGCTGGGTCAAGCCTATTTTTCTCAATATAATAGGTTATACTATAGACACAAACACACAATTTAAATAAGTAGTTTATAAAGTTGTATTTCTTTTTGTAAAAGTAAAATTAAGGTGTGGTAGAATTGTGGTAACTGGAGAATTGTGCTTGGCAACAGTCTTTTGTTTTGGTGGGAGGAGCTTAGGTAGGCTTCTCTCTCTCTCCCTCTCACTGACTCTCTCTCTCTGTGGCTGACCTTCAACCTGGCAGGATCTCTGGGTCCTTCTTCTATCTTTTGGGGCATCATGTGTGCTCCAGGGGTGAGTTTTTATAATTTAAGTTTTGGCCACCATACCCAGGGTGACTAAAGTGTGTCAAAACACTGGTTAGCCCAGAGTTATGTCAGGAAGAGTGAAGGACAAGAGTTTTTGCAACACACCATGTGGAGCACAGGGATGGAGTGTGTAGATTTTGTTTTGAAAATGGAGGCTGTGATTGTATATTCTGTACATATCTATTGAGAATACAGTTATATTTTTATAGTAGTAGTTTACATAACCTGTGAAGAGGGCTGGTGAAAGGGTATCAGAGACACTCAAGATGATCAGCCATGATGTAAGTATTACCCCTAGACAAATAAGGCCATTAAGTAAAAGCTACCCCCACACTAGAACATGTAGTGAGAACCTTACCATCCAAGAAATAAGGGAAACCAACGTAACAGCTTGGTAATGAGTTTCTTGGGAGGGTCTTACAGGTATGTGATATTAAATGGAAGGAAGAGATGCTTTTGTTTACAGAAATATAATTAGTGCAGGTTACAAAACTATAATTTCATACTTTCAAAGCCCATTTAGATCTGTGTTTACTTCATTCATTCATTCATTAGAGGTTTGCCGGTACTTCCGGCCCGGGTTTTCTCCATATGGTGACCCGGCTGTGGCCCCCGGTTGGGGGTGTCGTTCATCTTCTTTCTTCTGTCTTCTTTCTTGGGCCCTCCGGCTGGAGGGTAACTTCTCTCTTGCGGAAACTCCCCGGAGGGGATGTGTTCACTATTAGACAGTGACTGAATTATGTCTTAACATTCTCATACTAAGTACAGTGTTAACCTCGATAATCCTAAGTACAGTGTTAACCTCGATAATCCTAGGTTCAGTGTTAACCTCGATAATCCCAAGTACAGTGTTAACCTCGATAATCCTATCACAGATTATAGCAACACTAAGCTCATTCCTCATATTAAGGACCTACGTTGTTTTAGGAAAGCCTAGAATAATTCTTAGGACTTCGCTTTTTATTACCTCAAAGAGCCGGAGAGATTTTTTCCTCAGCTAACATTAACATGGGCGGAGCATAATTAGCTAAGGACCTACTGCAGGCTACATACATCCTTCTCATTCTTACTTTATCTCCATACTTGAGGATGTAATCAAGAGCTCAGAGTATTTAGCCTAGTTTTGCATGTTTTAATTAGTTGTGGTATGGTGGATTTATTTTAGGATACGTCTACCCCAAGATATAAATGAGATATAACGTAGCTTATGTTTACGTCTTTCAAACGCATAGGTGGGGCATGCCATTTGCTTGTCAGTATCTTAGTCTTAGATGTAGATATGACGAGACCTAGTCCATTACGTTAACTACATTAAGAATGGTATTCATTTCACGTTACTTTAACTACGGTAAGAATGGTATTTTTTTTTTTTTTGGCCTGTTGTATGGATCATAATGTCATCGTTATAGCTGTATGTTTCGGTGAGATATGTAGAGCACATAAGAGAGCATTAATCCGGACATTAGCATGGGACTAAGAAGCCCTCCCTGTGGTGTACCTACGGACATTTTAGTTCGCTTCTAAAACCTTGGTAGAAAACAGAGAATACTCTGACAGATAACCTATCACCCAATTGAATTTTGGTTGATTCATGAAGGATAACAATTTTGTTTGTGATATCAAATGCAGATATTAGATCAAGGAATGTGGTAAAACTAGAAGTGTGTGGACACTTTTTCCCTTTCATAAAACTACAGAGATAAGGTGAGAATATTGGCTGAGTCTATAGTACAATTTAGGCATTGTTCTTTCAAATATTGTATATTGATAACTAGTTAAGGAAACTGGTTTAAATGTTATCAGATTGTTGCGGTTTAAGGATACTGGTCCAGGAAATGATAAGGACACCATCGATGCAACACGCTAACGAAGGGTTATTAGTTGTTAGAACTTGTCTTAAAGTTCTGTGGATATCTTTAGTTATGTCATCTTCTCCAGGGGCTGTTGGTCGACACTTATTTAATGCAGTGGCTAAGTCATACTCACGAAGAAGAGGCAATCATTCTCATCAGCATTTTGACTTGTAAAATGAATGACTTTCAACCTTCAAAAGCATACTCTAAATTTGTTGTAATGTGAGATGGGAGAATTTTCACGTCTGGATGTTTTGGTCCATTTGTTTGTTATTTATGAGGTCAGCATTTCCAAGAGCAACATTGTCAGTCTTTTTCATAGCCATTTTTTTTCTAGGCTAGGCTTAGTGTTAGATCTGTTTAACCCACTAATAAAGTGTTCCATTTCTTGTTGCTTAAGTTTTTGTTTTCTGTTCCAAGCATTTCTTATTGGAGAGACAGAGAGAGACGGGGGGAGAGAGAGGGTCTGTGGGTAGTTCCAGAGAGAGAGTGGGTCTGTGGGTAGTTCCAGAGAGAGAGAGTGGGTCTGTGGGTAGTTCCTGAGAGAGAGAGTGGGTCTGTGGGTAGTTCCTGAGAGAGAGTTGGTCTGTGGGTAGTTCCTGAGAGAGAGAGTGGGTCTGTGGGTAGTTCCAGAGAGAGAGTGGGTCTGTGGGTAGTTCAGAGAGAGAGAGTGGGTCTGTGGTAGTTCCAGAGAGAGAGTGGGTCTGTGGGTAGTTCCAGAGAGAGAGAGTGGGTCTGTGGGTAGTTCCTGAGAGAGAGTGGGTCTGTGGGTAGTTCCTGAGAGAGAGAGTGGGTCTGTGGGTAGTTCCAGAGAGAGAGTGGGTCTGTGGGTAGTTCCTGAGAGAGAATGGGTCTGTGGGTAGTTCCAGAGAGAGAGTGGGTCTGTGGGTAGTTCCAGAGAGAGAGTGGGTCTGGGGTAGTTCCGAGAGAGGTGGGTCTGTGGGTAGTTCCTGAGAGAGAGTGGGTCTGTGGGTAGTTCCGAGAGAGGAGTGGGTCTGTGGGTAGTTCCAGAGAGAGAGTGGGTCTGTGGTATTCCAGAGAGAAGTGGGTCTGTGGGTAGTTCCAGAGAGCAGTGGGTCTGTTGGGTAGTTCCAAGAGAGAGTGGTCTGTTTTAGTTCCAGAGAGAGAGTGGGTTCTGTGGGTAGTTCCTGAGAGAAGTGGGTTTTTGTGGTAGTTCCCGGAGAGAGTGGGTCTGTGGGTAGTTCCAGAAAAGAGAGTGGGTCTGTGGATAGTTCCAGGAAGAGAGTGGGTCTGTGGGTAGTTCCTGAGAGAGTGGGTCGTGGGTAGTTCCGGAGAGAGAGAGTGGGTCTGTGGGGAGTTCCAGAAAAGTGGGTTGTGGGTAGTTCCAGAGAGAGGGGAGTGGGTCTGTGGGTAGTTCCCGGGGAGAGAGGGGTCTGTGGGTAGTTCCAGAGAGAGAGAGTGGGTCTGTGGGTAAATTCCTGAGAGAGAGAGTTGGGTCTGTGGGTAGTTTCCCGAGAGAGAGGGGGGTCCCCGTGGGTAGTTCCTGAGAGAGAGTGGGTCTGTGGGTAGTTCCAGAGGAGAGAGTGGGTCTGTGGGTAGTTCCAGAGAGAGAGAGTGGGTCTGTGGGTAGTTCCAGAGAGAGAGAGGGTCTGTGGGTAGTTCCAGAGAGAGAGAGTGGGTCTGTGGGTAGTTCCTGAGAGAGAGAGTGGGTGTGTGGGTAGTTCCTGAGAGAGAGTGGGTCTGTGGTAGTTCCTGAGGAGAGAGAGTGGGTCTGTGGTAGTTCCAGGAGAGAGTGGGGCTGTGGGTAGTTCCAGAGAGGGAGTGGGTCTGTGGGTAGTTCCAGAGAGAGAGTGGGTTGTGGGTAGTTCCAGAGAGAGAGTGGGTCTGTGGGTAGTTCCAGAGAGAGAGTGGGTCTGTGGGTAGTTCCAGAGAGAGAGTGGGTCTGTGGGTAGTTCCAGAGAGAGAGTGGGTCTGTGGGTATTTCCCAGAGAGAGAGTGGGTCTGTGGGAAGTTCCAGAGAGAGAGTGGGGTCTGTGGGTAGTTCCAGAGAGAGAGTGGGTCTGTGGGTAGTTCCAGAGAGAGAGTGGGTCTGTGGGTAGTTCCAGAGAGAGAGTGGGTCTGTGGGTAGTTCCAGAGAGAGAGTGGGTCTGTGGATAGTTCCAGAGAGAGAGTGGGTCTGTGGGTAGTTCCAGAGAGAGAGTGGGTCTGTGGGTAGTTCCAGAGAGAGTGGGTCTGTGGATAGTTCCAGAGAGAGAGTGGGTCTGTGGATAGTTCCAGAGAGAGAGTGGGTCTGTGGGTAGTTCCAGAGAGAGTGGGTCTGTGGGTAGTTCCAGAGAGAGAGTGGGTCTGTGGGTAGTTCCAGAGAGAGAGTCTGTGGGTTAGTTCCAGAGAGATTGGGTTCACTTTCCATTCATTTACCCAGGTCGAGTCATCCCATGGTAAGTGGCCGAAGGATACAAGTTCGTAACTTTCAAATCTACTGCCAGAGACCTGTGCAACTGAGACGCTAGTGCAGACACACAAGAAGTTACTCGAAATCTCGCAAACCTCAGTATAACCGCTGAATTTATCATCAAACCAGATCAGACATTATAATTTTATATTTTATATTCATTGGGAGCTCTAGATACGTTGGGGTCATAGCACCAGGAGGAATGGTAAGCAGGTTTATTCCAAGGAAAAGGAGTGTCACTGTCAATACCTTGATAGTGTCATTTCCTTGCATCAAGAGCCCTTCACCAGCATCGAATCAACCTTCTCCCTCCCGTAGGAAAGCCAATGGTACTGAATGAGAAATCAAAGGTCTTTACCTCTCGTATGATTTGTTCGAGTCCCATCCAGTAGTAGTCTTGCATGTCACTGTCCAAGTAGAGAGACACCACCCGCTGCTTGCCGCCCGCCGTCCAGGACCGCCGCCCACAAGTGCCGCCCACTCCCTTCATGGACACTTTTAGAGCGGCCTCCTCAGGGACACACACTTTCCCTTTACATCTGCAGTGTCCGCCGTCCCACCAAGGCAGATGTGTCTCCTGTAATATACACATGTGTCGGAGATCACAATTTCCCCAGTGAAATAACTGTCTCAGTCATACACCTGTCACACATGCACCAGACCCACACCTGTCTCAGTCACACCTGCACCAGACCCACACCTGTCTGTCACACCTGCACCAGACCCACACGTGTCTCAGTCACACCTGCACCAGACCCACACCTGTCATCTCAAACAGTTGGAATTTTGACTGTAAATGACCAAACATTCACTGCAAAATTCTTGATCAGTGATATTCTGACGTAGTTACTCCTCCAGGTAAAGTTAATCTGTGATAATGGATGACTCTAAAAGAATTATAATTGGTGAACTGTTTCATAAGTTTATTTTTTGTTATTACGAAAGAACTTGGGTCTAGAAACAATGATAAAAATCCTTAAATATTTTGGTTTTTGTTTACCCAGTTTCTTACATAAATTGTGTATTACACAATTAATGTAACCAGGAAACAAGTAATGAAGCAGTTAACCAACTGCGGAGATCGACACCATGCCCAGCCTTTCTAGGGTAGGGTAGGTGCCTCAGCCCGAGCCTTTAGCTCATAAGACTGTCATTCCTCTTTGCCCCCTTGGGGCGGGGATGGCAGACCAGAGAGGCCTAGCTTGTGGCTAGGCCTGGGGACAGTTGGTCCCGAAGATGAGGAGGTACTTGTGCCTCCTCCCATGGGAGACTTAGGTCTCAGACACTCCCTAAAGAGGGAGCCAAGGCCGGGCCACCACTTGGAAAAGGCCCGGGTAGGGAGAATACCGGCTATTATTTAATAATAATAATGGGAAGTACAGTGCCTGCACTCTGAAGGAGGGGTGTTAATGTTGCAGTTTAAAAACTGTAGTGTAAAGCACCCTTCTGGCAAGACAGTGATGGAGTGAATGATGGTGAAAGTTTTTCTTTTTCGGGCCACCCTGCCTTGGTGGGAATCGGCCAGTGTGATAATAAAAAATAAAAAATAAATAACTGCGGAGTGGATGTAAGGGCCAGTGGGTAGAATGTCGTGAATTTTGATCCGCTTCCCACGAGGCGGGCCAACGTAGCACGAGTTCAATCACCGGCCATCCCGCAGTTGGATAATTGCATATATATTATATATAATTTTAGCACAGCAGCTCATTGATACAAATATCTAATCAGTCAATCATGACCAAGAGGTTCAGAATAAATATCAGAAAAAGGAAGAAATGTGAACTAAGTGACTTTGACCGTGGAGTGATTGTTGGATATTGTTTATGGTGGCCCGCGGTCTGGTGGCATAAGCTATCGCTTCACATGGTGAGGGTTCGGGTTCGATTCCCGGCGAAGGTTGGAAACATTGGGTGTGTTTCCTTACACCGGTTGTCCATCTTCATCCATCAGTAAAATGGGTACCTGGGCGTTAGTCGACTGGTGTGGGTCGCATCCTGGGACAAAATGGACCTAATTTGCCCGAAATGCTCAGCATAACAAGCGACTTTCTATATAGTAGTATGTCATTGATGTCAGCTGTGGTCTGTATACCTTGTACATATACTTGTAGAAATAGATACTCTTATTATCTATTGTTTTTACGCACAACAGTCTATAGAATGCTGTGAAAAACACAAAACATCCAGTAACTGGAAGTAAAGTGGGCAAAAAGCCTTGTTAATCAGAGAGGTCAGTATCGTAGAATTGTGTGTATATCTGGTAGTGGGAATGAATGATACTCTTCAGAGTTTTCTTTGCTTTATCTGGGTTCATGTAGACAGGCAGTGTGTTAAGGCGGCCCAGAGGGGCCAAGGCCCAACTGCAAGAGAGAGGAGTAAGATTGTTGTCTCTAAGCTGCCTGGTGGGAGAGTGAGAACAAGGCAGGGCACCAAGGGCTGTGCTTGGTAGGCCTATACATGTCAGCACCATCATGGCGCAGAATATGAATTGTGGCCTGATGCACGATACAAACCCAACTGGGCATACATCGCTCGGCCACCTACCCATGGTCGTCCTCGACCATGATTGACAGACCACATAAGGTTCCACTCTTGTCAGCTGAGAACAGGAAACTGAGGCTTACCGAAACTGGACAGCTAAAAATTATAAAAACGTTGTTTGGTCTGAATCGTAATTTCTGCTACGACATGCGGAGGGTAGGTTCAGAATTTGGCGTAAACATTTTGGATGTGTTGGATCGGGAGATTGAGAACATTAATGTGCAGCCAACAAATCTGCAAAACTGCGCCATGCTATCACGTCACCATGACCCAGAATCTCTAAGGAATGTTTCCAGTGCCTTGTTGAATCCAGTAAGTAGATACCTGGGTATTAGTCGACTGGACTGAACACACCTACTCCAGGCTGAGGGACTGATTACCTCAAACTACTACTCATCTTCCACCTTTGTCTCACTGAACTTTAGAAGCCACTGGCTGACGAAACGTTTCCAGAATAAAAAAAATATCCAGTTTTTGCACAAGTGTTTCATCAACGTGTTGTCTTTTAACCATTTATTCCCAACACAGAAATAGTAGGGCACCCAGAATGCTTCCTTGGGAAACAACATATGTTCTCGGCAGGAATTCTGATTTTGTATCACTGACCAGTTTATTTTCTGCAGCTCAGGCAAGACTTGAACTAGTCTACGGAACTTGGGTAGATACCTGTAGTTTCTTACACAATATATATTATGGTCTTCTACATAGAATACCATTTTGCAAGTCCATGATCACTATTTTTGTGAGATACCTTAACGACACTTGAGTTATCAGGTAGTCCATTATAATAATTAAGGAGATATCGGTGAGTAAGATCTGATACCTGGAGTCTACCTGGAGGGCATTCCGCACGCAACCCGACCTACGAACCACAGCTCCGGCTGGTCAGGTACTGACTTTAGGTGCCTGTCCAGCGCCATCTTGAAGACAGCTAAGGGTCTATTGATAATCCCCCTTATGTATACTTAAGGCAGTTGAACAGTCTTGGGCCCCTGACATTTACTGTGTTGTCTCTTATCGTGCTAATGGCGCCCCTGCTTTTCATTGGGGAAGGGATGTTGCATCGTCTGCCGAGTATTCTGCTTTCATAAGAAGTGATTTTAGTGTGCAAGTTTGGTACTATTCCCTCTAGGATTTTCCAAGTGTATATAATCATGTATCTCTCTCGCCTGCGTTCCAGGGAGTACAGGTTGAGGAACTTCCCTGACCTATACACAGCAAGAGTGACAATACACTATAACTTGAGCATCAGGAGCAAAAGCCTTTTAGTAAGCTACACGTAGCCTAAAAGTAAGATAGAACACTATGAAAGTAGAATGACCAATTCGTATTTAGCGATCGTTGAAATAATAATTTATAGCTGACACCCTGACTGCGATCAATAAGAAGTGTGTTCTTCAAGTATTGAAAATATTAATCATTTATACGGGACATTCATTAAAGAAAATTGGTACACAACCAACCAACTATTATTATTAATAGCAAAATAACAAATAGACGAATACAAAATGGAACGATACACAAAAAAAAAAAAAACCCGCACATAAAAGAGAGAAGCTTACGACGACATTTCGGTTCGACTTGTAAATGACTTTGTAAATGGTCCAAGTCGGACCGAAACGTCGTAAGCTTCTCTCTTTTATGTGTGTTTTTTTTGTGTATGGCTTGTTTCTGTTGGGGTCCTTTTAAGCCTCTTCCCCAGGAAGCAACCCGTACCAGCCGGGTATCACCCGGTTTTGACAAGCATCTACTTACGGCTGGGTCAGTGGTGCTTAACTCGTCTCGGTCCACGGATCAGCCTAATTAAAAAAAAAAAAGTCGTGGACCACCACCTTTTTTTTTAATTAGATTTGACAGAGTAGATATCTGACGTCATAGCGTAAAATTTATTTCTTACAGATTTGTTTTTTTCCTTCCACTGACAAGTTTTTCGTGTTTGGAGTGTCACTTAATAATGCACAACTAGTACGGCTTTCCACTGAAAGCCGATTCATCTGTTTGGATTGCATGTGCAACAAACATGAAAATCCAGTTTCACGAATATAAGATGATTCAAGTGACAAAGGAAAACTGACTGCTTGTGCTGAGAGATTTGAGTAAATCCCAATCATGCCGGGATTTACCCAAATCTCTCAGCACAAGCAGTGGACGATCCAGGAATGGCCAGCACGGAAAGGTTTTTTTCCTAGGAAAATTCAACACACAACACTGGTGCATCTTCCAAAAATATTTCTCCATCACTGCATAAAAAATTAGGTCTAATGGAAAGGTTATGGATGGTGAAGCTGCAGAGTTTCTTTATCTTAATGAAAAAAATAGTTTTAAATGACACAAAACACATGGCCGGAGTGTTTGTTGGGGAACAAACACTTGAACTGTTATCCGACAGTCTTCCTATCAACACTGACCCCACTGAAGTAGGCTGCATGTGAAGCTTTCCAGCAGGTTGTCCAGAACTTCCTAGGAAGGCACACAGCGGACAGTTATACATAGTACACTGGGCTGACCTATGTCCCTGAAAAAGCAGTTTTTTCATTCACACCTGAACTTCTTTCCATCCAGTCTTGGTGTGGTTAGTTATGAGCGTAGTGTAAGGTTTCATCAGGATATTAGTACAATGGAGGTACATTATCATGGGCGTTTCAGTCCCAGCATGATGGTGGACTACCATTGGTTTCTTCAGAGGAAGCACTTAGTACCAACATAATGTTAGTTTCATCAGACGAAACACTGTTAGTACCAACATGATGGTGGACTACTGTTGGTTTCTTCAGAGGAAGCACTTAGTACCAACATAATGTTAGTTTCATCAGACGAAACACTGTTAGTACCAACATGATGGTGGACTACTGTTGGTTTCTCAGAGGAAGCACTTAGTACCAACATAATGTTAGTTTCATCAGACGAAACACTGTTAGTACCAACATGATGGTGGACTACTGTTGGCTTCTTCAGACACACCACTGTTAGTACCAACATGATGGTGGACTACTGTTGGCTTCTTCAGACACACCACTGTTAGTACCAACATGATGGTGGACTACTGTTGGTTTCTTCAGAGAGAGACCACTGTTAGTGCTAACATGATGGTGGACTACTGTTGGTTTCATCAGAGACCACTGTAAGTGCCAACATGGTGGACTACTGTTGGTTTCTTCAGAGAGACACCACTGTTAGTGCCAACATGATGATGGACTACCATTGGTTTCATGAGAGAGACCACTGTTAGTGCCAACATGATGGTGGACTACTGTTGGTTTCTTCAGAGAGACACCACTGTTAGTGCCAACATGATGGTGGACTACCATTGGTTTCATGAGAGAGAGACCGCCGACCAGCTGGTATTTCCGTACCTTTCCTGTGCAATATCTGATTCGCCAGCAGAATATCAGTGTCTGGCACTTAGCGTCACTGTAGGTGCCAGTGTCACACTGACCTGGTATCATTCTCCCAGTGTTGTTGAGCAGGTGTAATGTGGTTTGTTTTGATTATAGTTTACACTGTAGAGACTTAGTCATTGTTGCTTTCTGCAGTACAGATTATTCTCTATTCTCATTCACGAACATTAATCACATATTTATCATACACGAACAACCCGCACATAGGAGAAAGAAGCTTACGACATTTCCGTCAGACTTGAACCATTTATAAAGTCACACTAACACAAAAGAGTGAAGAATCCAGTATATATAGGCGAGGGGGGACAGGGACAGGGACAGGGACAGGGACAGGACAGAGAGAGGAAGCAAATTAAGTAGTGGTAATTCTAGTAGTGGAAGTATTAGTAAAAGTAGTAGTGACGTGTGACGAGACTCCATCAGCTGACCAACAAAACAAAGCTGTGTAAACTTGTCTTTAAGTAACGTGTTTAGAGAACTGCCGTAAATCTTGCTTCACTAGTGATCTCAAAGGAAGTTGCCAAAATGATGGTTGACTACTGTTGGTTTCATCAGAGAGACACCACTGTTAGTGCTAACATGATGGTGGACTACTGTTGGTTTCTTCAGAGAGACACCACTGTTGGTTTCATCAGAGAGAGACCACTGTTAGGGCCAACATGATGGTGGACTACTGTTGGTTTCATCAGAGAGAGACCACTGTTGGTTTCATCAGAGAGAGACCACTGTTAGTGCCAAAATGATGGTTGACTACTGTTGGTTTCATCAGAGAGACACCACTGTTAGTGCTAACATGATGTTTGGACTACTGTTGGTTTCTTCAGAGAGACACCACTATTAGTGCTAACATGATGGTTGACTACTGTTGGTTTCATCAGAGAGACACCACTGTTAGTGCTAACATGATGGCGGACTACTGTTCGTTTCATTAGAGAGACACCACCGTTAGTCATAAGCTTAAACCCAAATACTTAAAACGTATTTTTTAAGTATTTTCAACTTCCTTTGAGATCACTAGTGAAGCAAGATTTACGGCAGTTCTCTAAACACGTTACTTAAAGACAAGTTTACACAGCTTTGTTTTGTTGGTCAGCTGATGGAGTCTCGTCACACGTCACTACTACTTTTACTAATACTTCCACTACTAGAATTACCACTACCACTACTTAATTTGCTTCCTCTCTCTGTCCTGTCCTTGTCCCTGTCCCTGTCCCCCCTCGCCTATATATACTGGATTCTTCACTCTTTTGTGTTAGTGTGACTTTATAAATGGTTCAAGTCTGACGGAAATGTCGTAAGCTTCTTTCTCCTATGTGCGGGTTGTTCGTGTATGATAAATATGTGATTAATGTTCGTGAATGAGAATAGAAAATAATCTGTACTGCAGAAAGCAACAATGACTAAGTCTCTACAGTGTAAACTATAATCAAACCAAACCACATTACACCTGCTCAACAACACTGGGAGAATGATACCAGGTCAGTGTGACACTGGCACCTACAGTGACGCTAAGTGCCAGACACTGATATTCTGCTGGCGAATCAAAGATATTGCACAGGAAAGGTACGGAAATACCAGCTGGTCGGCGGTGTCTGCTCACAATGTTCTTGTGACCACCAGTCTTCATGGACCACCAGTCGAGAACCACTGTCCTAGGTGAACAGTGGCAGAAGATCAAGGAAAACATGTCTACCGTTTCCACTCGTCTGGGAATCAAATTCCCAATCTCTCAGTGTGTGAGCTGAAGCAGGTAAACAGATCATCCTCGAACACTTGTCTCAAAACTACCCATAACTGCTTCATAGTTACATACCTGTTTTACATACTGACTCACTTGCCTGAATCACACACCTGCTTCAGTGCATCAAAGTCCAGGCCAAACGTCAAGTGACATACAAATCAATTCTTTAAAAAAAATTTATAGTTTAACGGTTTCCTGTGATTTAAAAAAGTACTTTTCTATCTCGACTAAAAATAATCAGACGACGAGGCTTACTTTTCGACTGTTGTATGTGGGTCTGATTTTGTGGAAGTGCTCAAGTATGTAATCCTGAGGGGTTGTAAGGTTAGGTTGATATAGGAAACCCAGGAGAGAGAAAAAAACCACGAGGCTGATCCCCCACGCCCCGCGAAATTCATGTCCGCCTTCACTCGACCTCCTAAACCACCATCTCTTCCTGTTGTAAACAAAAAATTACGTTTTATTTTAAAAAAAAAATGGTTTAAGGGGTTTTGGGCATAGACGGGAAAAATATCATAAAATTACCTTTTTTTGCGAATGCGATACGACTGATTGCTTTATTAAAATTTTCAACCAATAAGAAAAAATTGGGTTTTGGCGGGTGCCCGGTTTGAATGTGCAACAAAAATTGGTCGCCAATAGTAGTGCTGAGTGGGTTTTTGGTTTGGCGCCTTGATCGATCATAACCAAAAACATTCATTGGACCGCCCAAACAATCGCCATTTCAGCCCCCCTACACGGGTCTAAACCCCCTTTCTTCCTTTCCCCCTGAAGACATTTCTCTCTTAGCTTTTTTGCTCTTTCCTCTCTTCAAGGATTACCCCCAACGGGATCTTACCTGAGAGTTTGATTCATTCATTGCCGAGCAGTAAAGGAGAGATGACATCCAGCGAGATTCTGAGTGGCCCCGGCACTCGGGTCGTGGCTCAAAGCCGGGGATGACTCCAGTGGAACCATTTTCTTGGGAGTGGAGTGCTCCCTGTTACGCGAACATCGAAACTTCATCACCAGAGCTACGACATTATCTCCTGCACCACCATATTCACTACACCCTACGAACCGTTGGGGCGGGGTGGGTGTCACACTAGCTGTGGCCTTAGAAATACTCACACCAGAGAACATCTCCGAACTTAAACATCATAGCTACTGTCGATCTCTTCGATGCTAACTGCTACCCCACTGCACATGTGCCCAACTTCTCCCTGCAAGCCATCCCATGAGGGAGGGAATTGTGGCTGGAAATTCCCCAAAGAAGAATGTTGCATCTGATACAGCTAACGCTACCAAGAAAGTCACTGCAGTAGTGATTTGTCAAGGCGGCTACGCGTGTTCACTCCTATCCTCTCATGAGCTGGTTCTCTCAGGTAGAGCGCTTGGCAAGTCGAGATATAGTGGCCACGTCAGTGCAACTACGACCCTGAATATCCTGCTGTAACTGCTAAAGATATTAATCAAGACATGCTAAACAGGTCACAGGCTTTACTGCACCCCACACCGACTGTGTAATATGTACTCCAGCCTGTACTCTAGTGTTCACCCATATTGGGCCTCTCTGACCGTTACTATCACATGACACGTCGCCCGGCTGCCCATGGTGAGTCAGTATTATCCAGGTCAGGCTTCGGGGTATACGTGAGCAAGGTTAGGCTCCACTTTATTCCCCCAATATAACATAAAAGACTACTAAGTTTGTGATATTGCTACCCAACTTCACTCATCCGAACCCAACTCAACACGAATACTACCACGCCACACCGTCGGGAGTCAAACCAGGGAACGGATGAGGTTTGAACCCAGCCCAGTGTGTTAGCCACAGCCACTGTTATACATGTTATTAAGATTTCGTGAGTCATGATGGCGGCTTTTCGGGAATCACTTGTCACAGTCAACCTACTGCATTACAGAACGTCTATCACTTCGATGCTCCTCCATGAGCCCCTAAAGGATTGTTGCCAAATCAAAACTCGTGTCAGGCCGAGTCCTGACGAATCTATAAATGAAATGACGCAAAAGACTAGTGACCATCAAGCACCTTAAGGCGGACATACAAAGGTCCCAAACCCAA
This sequence comes from Cherax quadricarinatus, assembly GCF_026875155.1. NCBI lineage: Eukaryota > Metazoa > Arthropoda > Malacostraca > Decapoda > Parastacidae > Cherax > Cherax quadricarinatus. The sequence goes on along the minus strand of NC_069490.1, from coordinate 21,666,988 downwards.
TTGCAATGCTAAACAATGTAACTAAAATGTGCCTCGACTGTCAGTGCACAGGTAACGTCGAGAATTAAAGTCAGGCTCTAAACAAGAACGTATCTGAGCAGGAACATCCTGAAACAACCCATAAGAAAGCTTATGTCCTCAATAATGTCCTTGTGAGGTAATCCCATAAAAATAAGTACACTGAACAAGTTACTAACAATGGTAGAGAGGTTGGTAGTCCTCCTCCCGGAGTCTTCCAAAATGGTGACATGAGTGATATTGATTTTCAAACACGAAAAAAATGCCTCGTCTTATCAAAATATTAATGTTAATACTTTCCTAAAGAATAAAGACACCTTATAAGGATATTTAGGTGTAATTGCAAAATTTTAATGATATTGTAAAAGAAAATAGGTATCGTTGGATTTAGATCATTTACTGTATTTTCTGATAGACTTCAAGCTTTCAGTGCTGATAGAGTTTATGAAAAAAGAGCTTGGCTTACACTTTGAGGTATGTAAATTTTAAATTGCCATTTCTAAATAAAAAAAAATTGGTTTCTATGTAACGACTAGAGAATGCCTCTCCTGATAGTCTTCAAACTCTTAGGCTTTTTGTTTCTTAAGAGTAAGTATTTTTATATGACCTGAGCTTTGTACATAATTTGTCAATATAACTATTTTTACCAAATGATTATAAAGGATTTTTAGATTCAAGAGAACTAATTTTTATCTCAAAATTGGTAGTTCTCTTACATTTTATTGTATAATTTTGCCTTGATATTGCCGAGTGACTCTTGATAATAGGAACTGGATTTATCCTTCCTTCCTTGAATCGAATCTAAGTGCTATTTGACCCCTACTAGTTTAGCGCTTGTCTCTAATTGTAGCCAGCTGGCCCAGTGGTTAGCGCGTCGGTCTGGAGTTTTATGACTCTGACTGCGGGTTCTAATCCCGTCCGTGTTATGATTTGTTTTTATTTACAATCAATCATGGTTGATTCATCTAGTCGATTTAGATGAAATTTTTGTTGGATTCTTTGTAATAACTCGAGAATGTCTCTTCTGGTCAGCTTGAAACTTTCAGTGTTGATGTGTGTTTTTTTTTTCTCTCAAAGGAAGATTCACGTTGACTTTTAGATTATGTAAGTAGTAATGTGCCAGTTACATTATGAATTTGGTTTCTGTAAAGTAAGTGTTGAGTATCTCGACAGAAATGTCACATAATATACATGTACTTATATCTGTACACCTTTGTGAATTCCAGACTATTCTAAAAATATATATGTAATTTACACGAAGCCTAAATAAGACTTCATTACTTAAAAACTTAATGCAAGTCTTGCTTAGCGAAATGTTAGGGTTGATTAGCCTGTTTAGGGCCCTGTTTGCATTGTTTTTCACGGTAGAAACTGGATAATTTCAAATACTGGTGTTTATGTAATAATTTCCGAGTGCCTTGTTAGTCTGGTTCACCCTTCAACGATGATAACTTAATAATGCATATTCTGAGTGACTTCAAACTCACTGCTCTTGTTAGGGGGAAAAGTTGATGCAATGTGCATAATTTGGCAGGTGTGTGTGTGTATTACCATGGTGTGGGGATGCGCGTTGATGTGCGAAAATAGCAAAAAAGGCACAGTACTGTGACTGGAACAATACACAAATAACCCGCACATACAAGAGGAGCTTACGACGACGTTTCGGTCCGACTTGGACCATTTACAAAATGGTCCAAGTCAGACTGAAACGTCGTCGTAAGCTCCTCTCTTCCATGTGATGGTTATTTATATATTGATGTGCTTGTTACAGAGGAACGTAGTTACCAGCAATGCTTTGCCTATTCGTCACTAGGCTACTGCACTTCACACAACAATCCTACTGTGATCTGACTTGTGAAAAACACAAAACTGAATATTTGAAGTTTCTACAGTTTACCAACCATTGTGAAGATTTTAGACACGTCGATAAAAGTATTGCAACAGTGATTATATATATATATATATATATATATATATATATATATATATGTCGTGCCGAATAGGCAGAACTTGCGATCTTGGCTTAAATAGCAACGCTCATCTTGCCATATAGGACAAGTGGAAATTTGTGTATGCAATAATCTCGCCAAAATCATTCTGAACCTAACGAACAAAATATATTTCACTGTGTTTGTTTAGTATTAAATTACTGTAAAGAAATCTAAAATATATTTAGTTGGGTTAGGCTAAAATAAATTGTTCCTGTTATAAGGTTAGGTAAGTTTTCTAAGATTCTTTTGGTGCAAAATTAAAAATTTTTACATTAACATTAATGAAAAAAATATATCTTTAAACGTATAAGAGAAATTTCAGAAAGGACTTAATTTTAAATGAGTTCTTGCTAATTGACCAGTTTTACATATTCGGCACGACCTTGCGGTCGTCCTTCCATTTGAACAAAACGAGAAAAGCTGGTAATTACTAGAGTGCTGACGTGTCTATTTTATATAAAGAAACCTTTGATGAAGAATGTTTGCCTGGGAAGCTTTCCAGATTAAAAAAATAGCCATAACTGAGTCTTGGATCGCAAAGGTATTGAATGGAAGTTTAATTTATAACGTTCTTTGCTAAGACCAGATTGGTGAGGGAGAGAAGCTTCGTGTGTCTAGGTACTATTCAAGCGGTTTATTGACCAAACGTTCTAATAATATACAAATAGCATTGGTAAGAAATATAGAGCTAAAATAAGAATTTTGACCTCGGGTGCCTAGTTTACGACATGGGAGTATAATATTTTATCCACTGGAAGGCTAAAATACTTTCGGCACATATTTTGTGGAAGTATAAGAGAAATAAATGCTGCGGGATTTATGCTTTAGAGCATTTTAATGATGCTATAATGAGGGTGGTCTACTGTGGGCTGGCTCTCAGCGGGTTAAGATACGAAGTTCAGTAGTGTGGGCTCTAGTTTTAGTTTGGATTAGAGAAAAGTAGGGATTGTGGAAATAGAGGTAAATGTTCACCTTGAGAAATTATAAAGTTTTGCCCAATTACACTGGTGACCCTACGGCCTCCTGCCTTTTTTGGGTCTGTTTTTAAGTTTTGTATCTACCGCTGATCGTAGATACAAAAATTTGCCAGAATGTTTACTTGTCCGTACTAAGTAAAACTAGTGCTGCCTCGTTTATTTGTAATTCAGGAGGCAGTTTATGGGACAGTTGTAAAAATTGTAATTCCAGGCTGCGCACTTCCAGCGAAGGGCGCGGGTGTGTTAGCTGGACCATTAGGAAACATGTCTGGAAATATTTCTCTAAAGTCTTGGAGATGGTAGTAGAAGCTGCAGACAGAAATGTTTTGATAAAGAGAAATATCTAATAGTTTATAGAAGTCATCGTGTCACGTGGCTCGGTCGGCAGCGCACTCAATTCTCACACTTGAGTGTCTGTGGTTCAATCCCCGGCATAGGTGGAAACGTTGGGCATGTTTCCTTATACGTGCTGCTCCTGTTCACCTAGCAGTAAGTAGGTACCTGGGTGCTAGTTGACTGTTGTGGGTGGCGTCCTCGGGGGTGGTAGTATAACTTAGTGCTGGACTTGAAAATGAACTAAGGTGGGATAACAGCTCCTGGCCTGCACAACCGATGTGTAAAAGAAAGAGGTATGCACGTCAGTGACCAGTTACCACGTTCACACTGCCACTGGTGACGTTGAAGAGGAAGAATATAGGAATGAAAAGTGACAAGATTTGGGAAATGGTAATGTCACGTTTATTTGAAATTTAGGCCTACTGAGGAGAAGCATCAAGATAAATACATGAAGAGGAGGAGGCACAAGCTCTTGAATCCAGACGTGTGGAGAAAAACTGGTGTTTGATATACAGTGATAGGGGGGAGGTTAGAGATCATTCAAACTAATTACCGTGGGAATCACAGCGTAACCCACTCTGGAATAAATCACCAGAGTTAAAATCTCCTTTAACAAGGGGTAATGAGATTATATCTCACAAAATCGTACGTACACGACTGCAAAGAAATCACCGAACGAGTCTTAAAATTCACAGGCCAGTGTGTTAACCACTGGGGCAGCTGGCTCTAGTAAGATTCATTTAAATTAGACACATTTGCAACTCTTGGGTATCTTTATTGAGGAAACGTTTCGCCACACAGTGGCTTCATCAGTCCATACAAAGGAGAATCTTGAAGAACAGGAGGAGAATGAGGTAATCAGTCCCTCAACCTTGAGTCGATGTGTTCAGACCATCAATAAAGATACCCAAGAGTTGCACATGTGTCTAATTTATCAACGTGTCGGTTCTCTGAACCATTCATCTACAAAGATTCATTTAACTTCGATTTTAGGACTCGCTTGCCGTGGGTTCAAACCCTATCCATTCCGTGACTTGATGGGATTATAAATTGTATGCTGGGTATGGATGAAGGTTATGTGAGAGAGAAAATCAGAGAAGACAGTGTATCATTTGTCTTTATAGACACTGGCTGCTTGCAGCACAGTGACGCAAGGTACGGAAGGTCATTGTGTACAAAAATTAAGTTTTAATCGTACGATTCGTCTGAAAGATGGTCTGAGGAATGTAACGAAATATAATATCCAACTATACTATACACGTGTAATTCGTCAGCTTGCTGGAGGGCTTATCGGTGAATTTCCCTGCGATATCACCTTTGGTATGTAATCATATTAGAGCACTGTAAAAAACCATACCATGGGCGGGGATAGAACCCGCGATCAGAGAGTCTCAAAACTCCAGACTCTCTGATCGCGGGTTCTATTCCCACCCGTGGTATGGTTTGTTTGCAATCGTGTCATTACGATTTCGTGAGTCAAGTAGAGCACTGTCTTTGGGCTGCCTAGTTAGCTCTGACGATGCACGTCCCGCTTATAAGAGGATGGCCTATATACGCTACGAGTTCCTGCTCTGATAGCCAGTCAAGTAATTCTCCAAGTTTGTTGGTTGTACGTCAGTTTCATTATTGGTTTGTGGGTGTTATCCGGCAGATGGCTGACAACCTCTCTGCTTTTTAGTGCGCTAACGATACGTAGTTCAAGTCTTGCTAGAGCAGGGATGGGCAAATAGTTTGGCTGACGGACTTAATAAAAAGTAATACCTGTCGTATTTGTATTTATAGGGACAAAATTTATGGATAATATTAAAAGATATTTTTAATCACAACATTATTTTTTTCTTTTATTATTAATACTACTAATAATATAAATACGGATATACTAGTAGTAAATATATAGTTAAGGTGCAACATCATCAGTAATTTAATTGTCGATGTTTCTGGCTATTATTGTTCCTTTGAGAGTTGCTTTATCTAATGATGTGGTGGGAAGGTGTTGGTCAGGTCTGGTAACAACTCCTCGAGCCTCTTCAGTCTTCCCTAGGGAGGTGGAAGCCGAGGGGAGTCAGACAAGTCTGATGGTATCTGTCCTTAATCCATACTGCACTCTGATTAATAAATAATATAAAATTGGATTAATTTTTATTTGTTCTGCTTTTTTAAACAAAATTAAGTTTTAATAGTTTAAAATATGTTATTGAAAATATTAGTTAAGGAATATATAATGTAATACTCTATATGAAGTTGTTTATGAGAGTATTTAGTGATGACGACGCTAATGTTTGCTAGATAAGTTTTTTTTTTTTGTTCATTATAAGTATCGGTTATTGCAAATAAAAGCTTTGACTTGTTAAGCTTAATTACACAAAATGTCTGCTCATATATATATCTGTAGATCCAAACAGAGTTGTAGGTTAAATGCAACTTAGCATTAAATGAGAAGGGAGAAGATACCAAATGCAGGTATTTATCGACTAATGTGATCCGGAATAGTCGTGAAAATTCAGCATTCAAGCAGCAGCAGTGAATAAATACTCGTATATTTTAGCCTTGACAGTGTTGTATATCTCACGTGTAAAAGCCCCCTTCCCCCGTCCTTTTCTTATAGCTCTAATATTAGTAAATACAAAATTAGACGGCTATTTTTCATCCTCATTCAGCTGTGGGAAATCGATAGCTTTCTCTTTCATATCGAAAGCTAAACCAGTTTATTCTCTCACGAACCTTTCAAGATTTTGCCAGACTAAACCACCTTGCCCATGTTTTTAACAATGACAAGTTTGCTGGAATGCTGGAGTCTCTTTTTTCTGTCTCATGAACAATTCAAATGGCAGACACATTTTACTACTACTGCTTACATCTAGTTCACGCTACACACGCAGCTGTGGATGGACATGCAAGTGTTTACTCACTCTTTAACTCTCTTAATAGTTCTTCTTAAGGTGTTTCTTTTCATTTCCAGGGGAAAGTTAGTGAGATTTCTTCCTCCGTTAACCATACGTGTCGTACAAGATTAAAATGCCTGGAGCAAGGGGGTAGTAACACCCTCTGCATAAATTACTGAAAGGACAAAGGGGAAAATTTTGAAAGTTGGGTTTGAATGTTCGTGGGTGTAGTACGGATGTGAAGAACTGATGTGATTGTTATGAATGATAAGCTGGATGTCCTGCCTATAAGGGAAATGAAGCTGAAAGGGATTGTAGAATTTCAGTGAGAAGTGTAAATGAGATTAGGTCAGGTATATCTGAGAGAATTAGAGCTAGGGAAGGAGCAGTGGTAATGCTAAATGATCAGTTAGGGAAAGAAGAGAGGGAGTATAAGTGTAGGAAATTATAAATGTATGGATTAAAATAAGAGTGGGATGGGAGAAGTAGGTAACACCAAGTGTTTATGCACCTGCTGAAGAGAGGGATGTAGAGGGAAGAGAATTTTGAAGATGTTGAGTGTTCAGGGAATTGTGAATCAATTTAGAATATAAATGTTGTGGGAACCTAACTACAACATGGGAAGAAACTGTTGAAGAGGGCGTAATAGGTAAGTTTTGGGTGCCAGGGGTAAACGATAATGGACAGTCTGTAATTGACGTATGTATAGAAAGAGGTTTGGTAATAGGAAATATGTAATTTAATATCCACGAACATTTATTTACAAAGCTTTTCATAAAACTAAAAAAAGAAAGTCTACAAGACTGAGCGTAACACAGAAAATAAGCTTGAGAATTCGTTGGTTTTACCATATACTGAAATTCTCTCTCAGCTCCCACAAGCTCTGGTAAATTTAAATGATAGAGTTGTCTTTAAACCTAACACAGGCCATTGTGTAGATTGAACTAATGCAATTTAACTACAGTGAAAAATGTAGTAATACTTCCACTCGGTTTCTTGATTCCTCACACGTAAAGGATAATGTGAGATATCAAGAACGTATCTGGAATAGTTCTATTTTTCACTGTAGTTACATTGCATAGTAAGATATCACCTGTTTCCTGTGATGTTACTGGGTGTGTTAGCAAGGTAACATAAAGGGATTCAGGGAAAACTGGTTAGTCAGACTTGAGTACTGGAGGTGAAAAGTACAGTGTCTGCACTCTGAAGGACGGGTGTTAATATGTTGCAGACTTTTAACTGCTGTGTAGGCATGCCTCTGACAAGACAGTGATGGGGTGAATGATGATGGAAGTTTTTCTTCTTTTTGGGTAACCTTGACATGGTGGGAAACACACACTCACCCTCTCACCATCTCAGTGCTCTCAGAACCGTTATACAAATTTATATTAATGTTTGATGTGCTAAAATAATCTAATAAAATTTATATTAGTCAAAAAAATTTTTCTTACCGCAGTTGTAGCGTCGACACCTTGCGTCACCCCTGCCGCTAGTGGTACTAAGTTGACCGTAGTTGTAGCGTAGACACCTTGCGTCACCCCTGCCGCTAGTGGTACTAAGTTGACCGTAGTTGTAGCGTAGACACCTTGCGTCACCCCTGCCGCTAGTGGTACTAAGTTGACCGTAGTTGTAGCGTAGACACCTTGCGTCACCCCTGCCGCTAGTGGTACTAAGTTGACCGTAGTTGTAGCGTAGACACCTTGCGTCACCCCTGCCGCTAGTGATACTAAGTTAACCGCAGTTGTAGCGTAGACACCTTGCGTCACCCCTGCCGCTAGTGATAATAAGTTGACCGCAGTTGAAGCGTAGACACCTTGCGTCACCCCTGCCGCTAGTGATACTAAGTTGACCGCAGTTGTAGCGCAGACACCTTGCGTCACCCCTGCCGCTAGTGGTACTAAGTTGACCGCAGTTGTAGCGTAGACACCTTGCGTCACCCCTGCCGCTAGTGGTACTAAGTTGACCGCAGTTGTAGCGTAGACACCTTGCGTCACCCCTGCCGCTAGTGGTACTAAGTTGACCGCAGTTGTAGCGTAGACACCTTGCGTCACCCCTGCCGCTAGTGATAATGAGTTGACCGCAGTTGTAGCGCAGACACCTTGCGTCACCCCTGCCGCTAGTGATACTAAGTTGAACGCAGTTGTAGCGTAGACACCTTGCGTCACCCCTGCCGCTAGTGATACTAAATTGACCGCAGTTGTAGCGTAGACACCTTGCGTCACCCCTGCCGCTAGTGATACTAAGTTGACCGCAGTTGTAGCGCAGACACCTTGCGTCACCCCTGCCGCTAGTGATACTAAGTTGACCGCAGTTGTAGCGCAGACACTTTGCGTCACCCCTGCCGCTAGTGATACTAAGTTGACCGTAGTTCTAGCGTAGACACCTTGCCTCTCCCCTGCCGCTAGTGGTACTGAGTTGACCGTAGCTCTAGCGTAGACACCTTGCCTCTCCCCTGCCGCTAGTGGTACTGAGTTGACCGTAGCTCTAGCGTAGACACCTTGCCTCTTCCCTGCCGCTAGTGGTACTGAGTTGACCGTAGCTCTAGCGTAGACACCTTGCCTCTCCCCTGCCGCTAGTGGTACTGAGTTAACCGTAGCTCTAGCGTAGACACCTTGCCTCTCCCCTGCCGCTAGTGGTACTGAGTTGACCGTAGCTCTAGCGTAGACACCTTGCCTCTCCCCTGCCGCTAGTGGTACTGAGTTGACCGTAGCTCTAGCGTAGACACCTTGCCTCTCCCCTGCCGCTAGTGGTACTGAGTTGACCGTAGCTCTAGCGTAGACACCTAGCCTCTCCCCTGCCGCTAGTGGTACTGAATTGATCGCAGTTGTAGCGTAAACACCCCACCTCACAAATGTAGCAAGCTGTACTCAGTAGACATTATGTTGAACAGTCTTGACGTTGCCCAGGGAGACACATTCAGTAAACCCCCAACAACCCCCACAGACATTCATATATTTACCTACACTCAGTGTCCCAGCATGCTAATTAATTGTCAAATTACTGTCAATTACTTTGTAATAAGCAATGATCTCGAATATAGCGTGTAATAAAGTTGGTAGAATTACCGACAATATGTAAAGTAAAAGGACACAAGTGCAACTAATGTGACATTTATTGTGGCAACGTTTCGGCTCTCCAGGAGCTCTTATCAATGGCTTGATAAAGCTCCTGAGAGCGAAACGTTTGCCACATATACATGTCACTTAGTTTGCACTGTGGTCCTTTTACTCTCGAATATAGCGTCTTGTACTGTTTTCAGATTTATGCCTGCGCTCGTATTTCCTACTGTCATGTTATTGTTTATTTGAGAAATAACAGTAACACTCACTCAAATATATGATATATGTTATTAAATGCTCGAGGGAATTATTGAAGAGTTTACGGAACAATAAAATGAGGTTGATAATTGTGGTGGTGGTATTGTTGGTGATTGTGGTAGTGCTGACGTTGATTGTTCTAGTGTTGTGGTAGTCCTGACGATGATTGTTGTAATGTTGATTGTGGTAGTACTGACGATGATTGTTGTAGTGTTGATTGTGATAGTGCTGACGATTGTTGTAGTGTTGATTGTGGTAGTACTGACGATGACTGTTGTAGTGTTGATTGTGGTAGTACTGACGATGATTGTTGTAGTGTTGATTGTGGTAGTGCTGACGATTGTTGTAGTGTTGATTGTGGTAGTACTGACGATGATTGTTGTAGTGTTGATTGTGGTAGTGCTGACGATTGTTGTAGTGTTGATTGTGGTAGTACTGACGATGATTGTTGTAGTGTTGATTGTGGTAGTGCTGACGATGATTGTTGTAGTGTTGATTGTGGTAGTACTGACGATGATTGTTGTAGTGTTGATTGTGGTAGTGCTGACGATGATTGTTGTAGTGTTGATTGTGGTAGTGCTGACGATTGTTGTAGTGTTGATTGTGGTAGTACTGACGATGATTGTTGTAGTGTTGATTGTGGTAGTACTGACGATGATTGTTGTAGTGTTGATTGTGGTAGTACTGACGATTGTTTTGTGGTAGTACTGACGTTGATTGTTGTAGTGTTTGTGGTAGTACTGACGATGATTGTAGTGTTGATTGTGGTAGTACTGACGATTGTTGTAGTGTTGATTGTGGTATTGACGATGATTGTTGTATTGTACTGACGATGATTGTTGTAGTGTTGATTGTGGTAGTACTGACGATGATTGTTGTAGTGTTGATTGTGGTAGTACTGACGATTGTTGTAGTGTTGATTGTGGTAGTACTGACGATTGTTGTAGTGTTGATTGTGGTAGTACTGACGATTGTAGTGTTGATTGTGGTAGTACTGACGTTGTAGTGTTTGTGGCAGTACTGACGATTGTTGTAGTGATTGTGGTAGTACTGACGATGATTGTTGTAGTGTTGATTGTGGTAGTACTGACGATTGTAATGTTCATTGTGCTAGTACTGACGATGATTGTTGTAGTGTTGTGGTAGTACTGACGATAATTGTTGTAGTGTTGATTGTGGTAGTACTGACGATAATTGTTGTGTTGATTGGGGTAGTACTGACGATAATTGTTGTAGTGTTGATTGTGGTAGTATTGATGATTGTTGATTGTGGTAATATTGATTGTTGTAGTGTTTGTGGTAGTATTGACGATGATTGTTGTAGTGATGATTGTCATAGTGTTGATTGTGATATTGAAGATCACTGGGATAGTGACTGTGGTATTATTGATTGTGGAAGTGTTCATGATTGTGGAGTGTTGATGATTGTAGTATTGACTGTGGTAGTGTTGATAATCGTGGTAGTGGTGACAATGATTGTGGTAGTGTTGATTGTTGTAGTGTTGATAATCGTGGTAGTGTTGACAATGATTGTGGTAGTATTGACGATTGTGGTAGTGTTGATTGTTGTAGTGTTGATTGTGGTAGTGTTGATAATCGTGGTAGTGTTGACAATGATTGTGGTAGTATTGACGATTGTGGCAGTGTTGACAATGTGGTAGCGTTGATTGTTGTAGTGTTGATTGTGGTAGTGTTGATTGTTGTAGTGTTGATAATCGTGGTAGTGTTGACAATGATTGTGGTAGTTTGACGATTGTGGCAGTGTTTGACAATGTGGTTGCGTTGATTGTTGTATGTGTTGATTGTGGTTAGTGTTGATTGTTGTAGTGTTGATAATCGTGGCAGTGTTGACAATGATTGTGGTAGTGTTGATTGTTGTAGTGTTGATCGTGGTAGTATTGACGATTGTGGTAGTGTTGATTGTTGTAGTGTTGATCGTGGTAGTATTGACGATTGTTGTAGTGTTGATTGTTGTAGTGTTGATCGTGGTAGTATTGACGATTGTTGTAGTGTTGATTGTTGTAGTGTTGATCGTGGTAGTGTTGACGATTGTTGTAGTGTTGATTGTTGTAGTGTTGATCGTGGTAGTATTGACGATTGTTGTAGTGTTGATTGTTGTAGTGTTGATCGTGGTAGTATTGACGATTGTTGTAGTGTTGATTGTTGTAGTGTTGATCGTGGTAGTATTGACGATTGTTGTAGTGTTGATTGTTGTAGTGTTGATCGTGGTAGTATTGACGATTGTTGTAGTGTTGATCGTGGTAGTGTTGACGATTGTTGTAGTGTTGATTGTTGTAGTGTTGATCGTGGTAGTATTGACGATTGTTGTAGTGTTGATCGTGGTAGTATTGACGATTGTTGTAGTGTTGATCGTGGTAGTGTTGACAATGATTGTGTTAGTGTTAATAATTAATAATTAAGGCATTTCTTTTTAAATTGCATATTTCTAAAGGCGATTTTGTTGTTGTTGTTGTTGTTGTTGTTGTTGTTGTTGTTGTTGTTGTTGTCTACGTAATTTCTGAATGAGAAAATATTTAATAATATAAATGTTTGCCTGGACATTTTTCTTCTGATTATATTACAGAAAAAAACGCTGGCAAATATAAATATTATTTAATTCCCAAAAAATGTTTCATGTACATTTTTTTTATAGCGGGAAAAATCCGTTTTAAGGTATGTAACGTTTCGGTCCGACTTGGACCGAAATGTTGTTGTAAATGGTCCAAGTCGGTCCGAAACGTCGTCGTAAGCTTCTTTCTTCTATGTGCGGGTTATTTGTGTATCGTTCCAGTCATCTTATTGTTCCAGTCATCTTATTGTTCCAGTCATCTTATTGTTCCAGTCATCTTATTGTTCCAGTCATCTTATTGTTCCAGTCATCTTATTGTTCCAGTCATCTTATTGTTCCAGTCATCTTATTGTTCCAGTCATCTTATTGTTCCAGTCATCTTATTGTTCCAGTCATCTTATTGTTCCAGTCATCTTATTGTTCCAGTCATCTTATTGTTCCAGTCATCTTATTGTTCCAGTCATCTTATTGTTCCAGTCATCTTATTGTTCCAGTCATCTTATTGTTCCAGTATCTTATTGTTCGTCATCTTATTGTTCCAGTCATCTTATTGTTCCAGTCATCTTATTGTTCCAGTCATCTTATTGTTCCAGTCATCTTATTGTCCCAGTGCCTTTTGTTCTCCACACTTTCAGTATGATATAAACCTTGGTAAAACATACCCACAGACTTGTTTATAAAACACTAGGACAAATTAGGAAACGTTTCGGTTCTGGGACCTGTGTGTTAGAAGTGATCAAGGTCCCAGGACAGAAAACTTTTTCTAGTATGTCCTAGTGTTTGCTCAGGTGTCTTTTTAAACCAGTATAAGTATTTCTGGGGTTCTGTAGACATAGTGGGTTATTTCCCCAACCTGTTTAGGCTTTCCTGCTGGCAAGGGTACGAGAGTGTTCATTTTGGGAATGTGGAACTCAACCCTTTGTTCAACTTGTATGACCGTCGAATTACCATGTGTATCTGAAACGAAGCTTCAGGACGAGGCAGGTAGGACAGTTCTTTTTTTTGTCCCGACGGGTCTCTGCTTTAAACTGTGACACGACTTTGATATTTTCATTTTTCAGTCACGTTCTGACTCAGTCTTAGGCCAGGAAACAGAGTCTCATTTCCTGGACAAGGTTCCACAGACTTGTCACATTTATGTGGATTTTGGGGACTCAGTCCCCATCCAGGTAATGGTTAGCGCATTTCCTTTATTTCAGTAAGTCCACGCTTGTTAAATGACAGTTAAGTCCTCTAAGTTTATTGATTCTGTCGTACTTGTGTTGGTGTAGAGGAAACAGTGTTACCTGTTAGTCGTTATGGTGTGACTTATAAATACACAAATAATCCGCATGTAGGAGAGAGAAGCAGCTTATGACTTCTCAGTTCGACTTGGACCCCTTATAAAGTCACACTAACACAAAATAGTGAGAGGGAGCCAGTGTATAAAGGCCAGCTGGACAGGGACGGGACCAAGAGAGGAAGATAAAGTAGTGGTAAGGCTGGTAGTGGCAGTATAAAGTAAGGAGAATACTTTTAGTGGAACAAGAGACAGAAAGGGGAAGTGAAAGGTGAAGCTAGGCAAGAGTAATGGTAGTAGCAAAAGTAGTAGGAAGCAGAATTAGTGTTGTAAATGGTCCGAGTCGGACCGGAACACCGTTCCAAGCTTCTCTCTCCTTTGTGTGGGTTATATGTCCCATTTAATGAGAGCGTGCAAGCTGTTATCTCTGATACCCTGGGTTTCAAGTTGAATCAAATCTCTGATACCCTGGGGCTCAAGTTGAATTATATCCCTGATACCCTAGGGTTCAAGTTCAGCCTCTAACAAGCATGTGTGCCAACAGTGGGTGTGCGTCGCGGTATTGAGCCTAGCTCGGGCTCTGCACATGACATTGAGCAACTTTCTGTAAACTCCCCTCTTCTGGGGATCGAAATATACAGATCAATTAATCCCCCGAGTTTGTCTTCATGTAGGTTATTACTGAGCACTAACAGTTGTTCGTTACACTTAATTTAAACATCGCGGCATTATACTACCCGTATTGATTTAGCCTCTAGTTACAGTTGACTCTGGAGAAACCAGCGTACCTAGTTCGGTTTGTAATCCTGTCTCCTGTGAGAGCTAGTTGGAGGTTCTATATTTGCCTATACTTGATAAAACTATCTTGCTCTATCAAAGTTCCTCTCTGATGTGTTATTATATGTAGACATTACTTAAATGTTGCTGGTACAGATTTATTGGCGTATCTTAGCTTTGGGACAGTCCCACAAGCAAGTTATTTAGTGGTGTATCTTAGCTCTGGAAGACAGTCCCACAAGCAAGTTATTTAGTGGTGTATCTTAGCTCTGGAAGACAGTCCCACAAGCAAGTTATTTAGTAGTGTATCTTAGCTCTGGAAGACAGTCCCACAAGCAAGTTATTTAGTAGTGTATCTTAGCTCTGGAAGACAGTCCCACAAGCAAGTTATTTAGTAGTGTATCTTAGCTCTGGAAAACAGTCCCACAAGCAAGTTATTTAGTAGTGTATCTTAGCTCTGGAAGACAGTCCCACAAGCAAGTTATTTAGTGGTGTATCTTAGCTCTGGAAGACAGTCCCACAAGCAGGTTATTTAGTAGTGTATCTTAGCTCTGGAAGACAGTCCCACAAGCAAGTTATTTAGTAGTGTATCTTAGCTCTGGAAGACAGTCCCACAAGCAAGTTATTTAGTAGTGTATCTTAGCTCTGGAAGACAGTCCCACAAGCAAGTTATTTAGTAGTGTATCTTAGCTCTGGAAAACAGTCCCACAAGCAAGTTATTTAGTAGTGTATCTTAGCTCTGGAAGACAGTCCCACAAGCAAGTTATTTAGTAGTGTATCTTAGCTCTGGAAGACAGTCCCACAAGCAAGTTATTTAGTAGTGTATCTTAGCTCTGGAAGACAGTCCACAAGCAAGTTATTTAGTAGTGTATCTTAGCTCTGGAAGACAGTCCCACAAGCAAGTTATTTAGTAGTGTATCTTAGCTCTGGAAGACAGTCCCACAAGCAAGTTATTTAGTAGTGTATCTTAGCTCTGGAAAACAGTCCCACAAGCAAGTTATTTAGTAGTGTATCTTAGCTCTGGAAGACAGTCCCACAAGCAAGTTATTTAGTGGTGTATCTTAGCTCTGGAAGACAGTCCCACAAGCAAGTTATTTAGTAGTGTATCTTAGCTCTGGAAGACAGTCCCACAAGCAAGTTATTTAGTAGTGTATCTTAGCTCTGGAAGACAGTCCCACAAGCAAGTTATTTAGTGGTGTATCTTAGCTCTGGAAGACAGTCCCACAAGCAAGTTATTTAGTGGTGTATCTTAGCTCTGGAAGACAGTCCCACAAGCAAGTTATTTAGTAGTGTATCTTAGCTCTGGAAGACAGTCCCACAAGCAAGTTATTTAGTGGTGTATCTTAGCTCTGGAAGACAGTCCCACAAGCAAGTTATTTAGTGGTGTATCTTAGCTCTGGAAGACAGTCCCACAAGCAAGTTATTTAGTAGTGTATCTTAGCTCTGGAAGACAGTCCCACAAGCAAGTTATTTAGTAGTGTATCTTAGCTCTGGAAGACAGTCCCACAAGCAAGTTATTTAGTGGTGTATCTTAAGCTCTGGAAGACAGTCCCACAAGCAAGTTATTTAGTAGTGTATCTTAGCTCTGGAAGACAGTCCCACAAGCAAGTTATTTAGTGGTGTATCTTAGCTCTGGAAGACAGTCCCACAAGCAAGTTATTTAGTAGTGTATCTTAGCTCTGGAAGACAGTCCCACAAGTAAATTAGGGAGAATTAGACACATGTACAACATCTGGATATATTTATTGGTAAACGTTTCGCCATCCACTGGTTTTATCAATACAAATTCAGGGACATAATGGATGACTACAGCACTCTTCATCCACTCCAAGACTGAGGGACGGATTACCTCGTCTTTAGTATATAGTTCTACAGTCTTCCCATTATGTCCTTGAATTTGTATTGATAAAGTCACTGGATGGCGAAACGTCTCCAGATAAAGATACCCAGATGTTTCACATGTGTGTATTTCTTCATTTTATAGGTATTGTATACCGCTCGTATTTAATACACATTCATGTGAATCAACTCATATTTGAGTTATTACAAAGAATGGAAATTAATTTTAATAAGGGTAGTAACTCCCTGATCGTAAACCACAATAGTTTTTTTTCCAGTAAATTGATAATTAGTTTTTTCAACAGTTAAATCCATGGGTTCACGTTATGTGCTGGCAGGAAAAAAACGACAGGAATAATTGAATTCCCTTTGAACTCAGAATCTGTTTTATTTTCTGAATTTAATATTAAAACTCGACTCTGAGGATAATTAAAACTGAAAGAGTTCATGAATTGAATGTCCTGATGACTGCAAGCAAAACTTGTGTTTGCTGTGGTTGATAAAACAGACTCTCCTACTCACACCCAATATGCAGCCAAGGTAAGTTATAGAGGAACACACACACACACACCACACACACACACACACACACACACACACACACACACACACACACACACAAGAGATTAGTGCAAAAACTGGAGGACCAAGCAGGGATAACAGGGAAGGCACTGTTAGGTAAGACACATATGCAACAGTTAGGTATCTTTATTTCGAAACGTTTCGCCTACACAGTAGGCTTCTTCAGTCGAGTACAGAAAAGTTGATAGAAGCAGAAGAGACTTGAAGACGATGCAATCAGTCCATCACCCTTAAAGTTTTGAGGTGGTCAGTCCCTCAGTCTGGACAAGAGCATTTTTCCAAAGCTTGAAATAATATGGAGTTGAAGTGACAGGATGGAGCCTTATATAGCGCCAGGAGGTGAGACGTAGGTCACTGGTAGAACGCAGATGTTGGGAGGTCAGGTCCCTCTCAAATCCAGCCGTTCTCACTAGTAGAGGTAGTCGAAGTTGATTTCAGTGACCTACTAGTGACCTACGTCTCACCTCCTGGCGCTATATAAGGCTCCATCCTGTCACTTCAACTCCATATTGTTTCAAACTTTGGAATAATGCTCTTCTCCAGACTGAGGGACTGACCACCTCAAAACTTTAAGGGTGATGGACTGATTACATCGTCTTCAAGTCTCTTCTGCTTCTATCAACTTTTCTGTACTCGACTGAAGAAGCCTACTGTGTAGGCGAAACGTTTCGAAATAAAGATACCTAACTGTTGCATATGTGTCTTACCTAACAATCTGTCGGTATTTTATACCATTTTAATGTTCAGGGAAGGCACTACAATGGATCAGGGAATACTTGTCAGGAAGACAGCAGCGAGTCATGGTACGTGGCGAGGTGTCAGAGTGGGCACCTGTGACCAGCGGGGTCCCACAGGGGTCAGTCCTAGGACCAGTGCTGTTTCTGGTATTTGTGAACGACATGACGGAAGGAATAGACTCCGAAGTGTCCCTGTTTGCAGATGACGTGAAGTTGATGAGAAGAATTCATTCGATCGAAGACCAGGCAGAACTACAAAGGGATCTGGACAGGCTGCAGACCTGGTCCAGCAATTGGTTCCTGGAGTTCAACCCCACCAAGTGCAAAGTCATGAAGATTGGGGAAGGGCAAAGACGACCGCAGACGGAATACAGCCTAGGGGGCCAGAGACTACAAACCTCACTCAAGGAAAAAGATCTTGGGGTGAGTATAACACCAGGCACATCTCCTGAAGCGCACATCAATCAAATAACTGCTGCAGCATATGGGCGCCTAGCAAACCTTAGAACAGCATTCCGACATCTTAATAAGGAATCGCTCAGGACCCTGTACACCGTGTACGTTACGTCCATATTGGAGTATGCGGCACCAGTCTGGAACCCACACCTAGCCAAGCACGTAAAGAAACTAGAGAAAGTACAAAGGTTTGCAACAAGACTAGTCCCAGAGCTAAGAGGTATGTCCTACGAGAAGAGGTTAAAGGAAATCAACCTGACGACACTGGAGGACGGGAGAGATAGGGGGGACATGATAACGACATACAAAATACTGAGAGGAATTGACAAGGTGGACAAAGACAGGATGTTCCAGAGATGGGACACAGTAACAAGGGGACACAGTTGGAAGCTGAAGACACACATGAATCACAGGGATGTTAGGAAGTATTTCTTCAGCCACAGAGTAGTCAGGAAGTAGAATAGTTTGGGAAGCGATGTAGTGGAGGCAGGATCCATACATAGCTTTAAGCAGAGGTATGATAAAGCTCACTGTTCAGGGAGAGTGTCCTAGTAGCGACCAGTGAAGAGGTGGGGCCAGGAGCTATGACTCGACCCCTGCAACCACAAATAGGTGAGTACAGTGAAATTCGCTACAGAAAACCAGCATGAATTTGGAGAAAGCAAGGCCAATAAACACTGCCCAACTAGCATCTTGGAACTGAATAAAAGAAATCAAGTAAGAATGACATTGGTGGGTCGACTGCATATTCTTGGACTGCAGGAAAGCATCTAACACTATCTGACCAAATATTTAGTCATCAATTAGTGGAGCAAGAAGGGATCCAAAGAATAAAGAAAATTTTATTTTTGTAAGGTCGAGAGCAGTCCATTATACAGCTGGAGTAACCAACATACATTAAGCACTGCACAGAAAGCTTCTTATTATGCAAGGGATCTCGGGCAGAGAAAGTGCAAAGAATAGAATTCCACAAACATCAGTAATAGGAAAACAAATATATGTAAAGGAGGATTGAATCATGTGTTACTGTGTATGATAATTGAATCATGTTACTGTGTATGATAATTGAATCATGTGTTACTGTGTATGGTAATTGAATCGTGTGTTACTGTGTATGATAATTGAATCGTGTGTTACTGTGTATGATAATTGAATCGTGTGTTACTGTGTATGGTAATTGAATCGTGTGTTACTGTGTATGGTAATTGAATCGTGTGTTACTGTGTATGGTAATTGAATCGTGTGTTACTGTGTATGATAATTGAATCGTGTGTTACTGTGTATGATAATTGAATCGTGTTACTGTGTATGATAATTGAATCGTGTTACTGTGTATGATAATTGAATCGTGTGTTACTGTGTATGATAATTGAATCATGTGTTACTGTGTATGATAATTGAATCGTGTGTTACTGTGTATGATAATTGAATCGTGTGTTACTGTGTATGATAATTGAATCGTGTTACTGTGTATGATAATTGAATCATGTGTTACTGTGTATGATAATTGAATCATGTGTTACTGTGTATGATAATTGAATCATGTGTTACTGTGTATAACTGAATCATGTGTTACTGTGTATGATAATTGAATCATGTGTTACTGTGTATGATAATTGAATCATGTGTTACTGTGTATGATAACTGAATCATGTGTTACTGTGTATGATAACTGAATCATGTGTTACTGTGTATGATAACTGAATCATGTGTTACTGTGTATGATAATTGAATCATGTGTTACTGTGTATGATAATTGAATCATGTGTTACTGTGTATGATAACTGAATCATATGTTACTGTGTATTATAACTGAATCATATGTTACTGTGTATGATAACTGAATCATATGTTACTGTGTATGATAACTGAATCATATGTTACTGTGTATGATAACTGAATCATATGTTACTGTGTATGATAACTGAATCATATGTTACTGTGTATGATAACTGAATCATATGTTACTGTGTATGATAACTGAATCATATGTTACTGTGTATGATAACTGAATCATATGTTACTGTGTATGATAACTGAATCATATGTTACTGTGTATGATAACTGAATCATATGTTACTGTGTATGATAACTGAATCATATGTTACTGTGTATGATAACTGAATCATATGTTACTGTGTATGATAACTGAATCATATGTTACTGTGTATGATAACTGAATCATATGTTACTGTGTATGATAACTGAATCATATGTTACTGTGTATGATAACTGAATCATATGTTACTGTGTATGATAACTGAATCATATGTTACTGTGTATGATAACTGAATCATATGTTACTGTGTATGATAACTGAATCATATGTTACTGTGTATGATAACTGAATCATATGTTACTGTGTAGAATAATTGCACTTGTGTGTACCTGTACATAAACTTATTCATGAAGTGAACAGAAGAAAGAGGACAGAAACAGGTTACAGGAAGACCTGGATAAGTTGGTAGAGCTTTCAATTATGTGGTTGTTGAAGCTCAACAAAAATGCACTGCGACAAAAATTGGGAAATGGGAGAGACCAGAGATGAAATGCAGCTAGGGAAGTGAGAAACAACCAATATCATTCACCGGGAAAAACTTTGGAGTGAACATCACAACCAACATATCACCAGAGGTGCATATTGTTCACATATGAAGCATGTGTGAGGTTAACTAATCTAAATAGTCCAGAGATTTGCAAGACGATTCTTGAAGATTGAGACACTTATGCAGCATATGGGAATCTTTATTCAGGAAACGTTTCGCCACACAGTGGTTTCATCAGTCCAATACAAAGAGGAAGGCGTAAGGAGAGGAGGAGAATGAGGTAATCAGTCCCTCAACCTGGAGTCGATGTGTTCAGTCCATCAATCTTGTAGAATGTGACTGATTACCTCATTCTCCTCCTCTCCTTACGCCTTCCTCTTTGTATTGGACTGATGAAGCCACTGTGTGGCGAAACGTTTCCTGAATGAAGATTCCCATATGCTGCATAAGTGTCTCAATCTTCAACTTGTCGGTTTTTCAAACCATTCATCACAAGACGATTCTTGATGCTGAGAGAATCGAGTTATGAGTAGAAGGTAAAGGAGTTAATTCATACGACTTTAGAATAGAGAAGGACTAGGGGAGAAATGATTACAACATGAACGATACTCGGAGAATTTGACAGAGCAGATATACTTTCGCTCCAATGCCTCGCATTTAAGATGGAAGATGGAAAGAAATATGAAACACACAGATGTTAGGATGGTAAATAAGTGGAAGGAGGAAGATGAGTGAACAAAGGGAATCACAATACGCACTGTAAATATCAACGGAGAACAAAAACTCACAATACCGTGACAAATAACCCACACATAGAAGAGAGAGAGAGGCTTATGACGACGTTTCGGTCCGATCTGTACCATTTACAAGTCACACTGACAGAAGAGAATGAGAGAGCCGGTATATACAGACGAGGAGAAGGAAAGGAACGGGAGATAGAGGAAGAAAAAGTAGTGGTACTGGTAATGCTGGTAGTAGTGGTACTGGTAATGCTGGTAGTAGTGGTACTGGTAATGCTGGTAGTAGTGGTACTGGTAATGCTGGTAGTAATGGTACTGGTAATGCTGGTAGTAGTGGTACTGGTAATGCTGGTAGTAGTGGTACTGGTAATGCTGGTAGTAGTGGTATTGGTAATGCTGGTAGTAGTGGTACTGGTAATGCTGGCAGTAGTGGTACTGGTAATGCTGGTAGTAGTGGTACTGGTAATGCTGGTAGTAGTGGTACTGGTAATGCTGGTAGTAGTGGTATTGGTAATGCTGGTAGTAGTGGTACTGGTAATGCTGGTAGTAGTGGTACTGGTAATGCTGGTAGTAGTGGTACTGGTAATGCTGGTAGTAGTAGTGGTGGTAGTACAAAATAGGGTTATTTGTGTAAGGCCCATCGGGAAAGAAACTAATAATACCAACAACTGTAATTTAAGAGGGGCCAGGAGCTGAGCCTGCAAACACAAATTGGTGAGTGAGGAGAACTCGATGAGCCTACCCCTGATAAGCCTACCATGACTAGCCTACCACGACTAGCCTACCACAATGAGCCTTCAACTACTAGCCTATCACTATGAGCTTACCACGACCGACCTACTACATGGAGCTTACCAGAATTCGTCTACCACAATGAGCCTACTCGGATCAGACTACTGTGACCAGCCTACGACGATGAGCCTACCATGAGGTAGGCCTACCATGACCAGCCTACGACGACGAGCCTACCATGAGGTAGGCCTACCATGACCAGCCTACGACGACGAGCCAATCAAGATGAGCCTTTCCCCGTTCTCTCTCTCCCTCCCTCCCTCTCTCCCTTGTTATATGCCTTCCTATCATCTGATCATTATCTTCTCTCCCCTCCCCTCTATCTCCTCCTATTCTCCCGTCCACCCTCACTCAATCCATCCCTCCATTGTTCACTGTCACCCTCCTTTCCAATCTCGTGTATCTCCCTTACGTCCTGCCTACGTCCCTTCCTCCTTCCATGTTTATCATCCTTCATATAGCACTTCCCCGTGAAAATTGCATCGCTGTCCTTTCCTTCCCAGAATGGCAAAGCTAGGAAAGGTTTCTGCACAAAAAAAAATGTGAACGTTGGTCATAGAAGGATATGCTCTTCTGTCTGAGCAATCACATCATGTGAAATAAAATAGCACTCAGACGTCCTCTCTGTCGTGGGAAAACGAGTCATGTCAGTGGAGAGGTGAACTGCTGGAGCCGAAATGCTTTCCCACGCCAGGTAGGGGCTTTGAATCCATAGTATATTGTGGTGGATCCGAATACGAAGCGTCTGTTATGGGATTTTAATCCACAGTATTTTATGCAAGCTTCCAATACGTAAAGAGATATATTTTTCCGTGTGGAAGTGGGATTTTTGACGGATGAATTTCCCACATAGGCTTGGTGGGGGACTTCCTTCACTGCTGTGGGATGTGGGAGTTTTTCAAAGGATCTGGTGTTAGGATAAGTGTAGGTGAGTAAGACACATGTGTGACAGTTGGCATCTTTACTTTTGAAATGTTTTGCGTACGCGATAAGTTTTTTTTCAGTCCAATACAGAGAATGGATTGTAGGCAGAATGGCAGGGTGATGATGATGTAATCAGTCCATCAACCTTGGAGATATAGTTGGAGGTGGTCAGTCCCTCAGCCTGGAGAAGAGTTCAACTCCATGGTCTGGTGTCATCTCATAGTCTCAAGTCATAAAGTTTATCTGAAGTTCTTTTTGTATTAGCGTTCTTAAATCGCTAACAGCCCAGAATTGCAATTTATTCCCTTCTAGACGACATTACTATGCGAATTCATCAATTCTATCATGCATCTGAAGACCAGTGTGAGATGGAATCCGCAAATGGTGCACTCTGACGCCACTGTCCACAATCCTAAAATAGCTGTGTCTGGCTTCTGACACAAACATGCCACAACTGATACTCAGAGTTAGACCATTTATTGATTATTAACAGTTAATTACAATTAAGATGTTAACTGATTATGCACAATAGGCTTCTTCAGTCAAATATAGAAGCAGCAAGAATAATAGAGAAGTAAAGATGTTGTAGTCAGTCTAACAACCTTGGAGAAAAAGTTTTCGAGGTGGTCAGTCCCTCAGCCGCCTGGAGAAGCATTCACCTGGATCCAGAGTCTGGAACAGTGTGAAAATGAAGAATAAAAATGAATTCTTAAAAAATGTACTGATTACATCTTCACATCTCCACTGCTTCTCCTGTCTCCTCTATATTCGACTGAAGAAGAATTAGACACGTTTGGAACATCTGAGAATCTTTATTGGAAACGTGGAAGCCACTTGTTGGCGAAGCATTTCCACAATAAAGATTCCCAAATACTGCAAATGAAACTAATTCTTCAACTTGTTGGTTGTGTAAATCATTTTCATCATATCGACTGAAGAAACCTACCGTATGGGCGAAACGTTTCGGAAGAAAGGTACCTAACTAATGCACATTTCTTAAACTATCAGCAGTAATAGGAAGTACGGAAGAAAGGCGTGAAAGACTGGCAGGTAACAAATATATTGAACCCTTTATTGTCTGTACCGAAGAAGGTTTTTTTCTCTTAATCCTTACATGTGACAAAGAATATTCGGTTAACGTTAAGTTAAAAGTCTCGATGACTCAAGAAATCGTAATGACACGCGACGGGCTGGAGTTTTGAAGACTCTATGACCGCGGGTTCAATCCCGGCCGGGAGTATGGTTTAAAAGTCTCGATTCTTCAAGAATTTATCTCTGCTCCGGTGTTTGTGTTCTCCGTAATGACATCTTGTGATAACATGTTTTTGTGAGAGCTTCCAGGCGTGGGAATGTTTGTGTTACAAAGGCGCATCACTTAGCTAAATTAAGGTGGAAAGTTGCTTAAACAATGACGGTACAGAGGCAGTGGTTTAAGCTGATGACAATGGTAAGGTATTTGCTAAGTGACTGGAAGGCAGGCAGTGACTGTATGACTGGTTGGCAGGGAGAAATTAATTGGGTGGAAGGAAATGGTAACTAAATTGAGAAATATAAGAAAGGAGGAGCACTGTAGCAGGCCTACTGGTCTTTGCTAGGCAAGTCCACCTGGAACCTATTCGTGTACTTGTTTATTTTTGAAGCTACTCGGGATTTTGCCCCACTCGTCCACAACTTTACCAAAATCAGTACCTTCCTGTGTGTGATGAATGGTTTGAAAAACCGACAAGTTGAAGATTGAGACACTTATGCAGCATATGGAAATCTTTATTCAGGAAACGTTTCGCCACACAGTGGCTTCATCAGTCCAATACAAAGAGGAAGGCGTAAGGAGAGGAGGAGAATGAGGTAATCAGTCCCTCAACCTGGAGTCGATGTGTTCAGTCCATCAATCTTGTAGAATGTACAGCATAGGGCCGTAGACGTGGCTTATATACTGTAGTGAGGTGACGTGAAGCAGGTGGAGGCGAGGTCATAGTGGTACCATCCACTAGTCGAAGTAGGTCTTCGTCCAAAGGTTGAACAAGTGTTGAAGAATTCTTTGTAACAAGTTCCCATGATGCTGCAGTGTCCGACAGTTGTGATGAATGGTTTGAAAAACCGACAAGTTGAAGATTGAGACACTTATGCAGCATATGGAAATCTTTATTCAGGAAACGTTTCAGTACCTTCCTATAACCTTTATAAATCTTTCCAACTTGAACCCATTGCCGCGAATTCTGTTTTGGGTAGATATTTTTAGCACGTTATTTATATTCCCTATATTCCTGTCTACCATTTACACACCTCAGTCACACACACCCTAATTTTAAGCCTTTCCACAGTGCAGATTTATTTCCTTCATGGGATAAACTTGAGGGCACTTAAGGCATGAAGGTTGTTTGACTAACTAGGTAGAGTCAGGGAGGTGTGAATATAATATCGGTATACAATACCGACAGGTTGACGAGTGAACATTAAAATGGTATAAAATACCGACAGATTGTTAGGTAAGACACATATGCAACAGTTAGGTATCTTTATTTCGAAACGTTTCGCCTACACAGAAGGCTTCTTCAGTCGAGTACAGAAAAGTTGATAGAAGCAGAAGATACTTGAAGACGATGTAATCAGTCCATCACCCTTGAAGTTTTGAGGTGGTCAGTCCCTCAGTCTGAAACAATATGGAGTTGAAGTGACAGGATGGAGCCTTATATAACGCCACTTTTCGAAATAAAGATACCTAACTGTTGTATATGTGTCTTAACTAACAGGTTGACGAGTAAGACGCATGTGCAACAGTTAGATATCTTGTTCAAACGTTTCGCCTACACAGTAGGCTTCTTCAGTCAAATACAGAAGCAGTAGGTGTAGTGGCAATATAAACACAAATGCAATATAATGTGATCCTTTATTGACTACGTTTCGCCCACACAGTGGGCTTTTTCAAGTCACAAACAGAACTACCTGGGGTGAAAGGAACGCGAGTATTTATAGTCCGGCTGAGGTCAGGTGAAGAATGCTGCATCTGATAATGTACCGAGTGGGGTTATAGAGTCTAAAAACTTGGGTAGCTTGGAAAGGAGATTGGATAAGTTAGTGAGCAGACCTTCTACGGTGTTCTTATGTGGGATAGCGATGAAGAAGTTTCTTGGCAAGTGGTTCAGCTATGTTATAGAAGCCACTATTCTGGTTGAAGTTGTCGGATATAGAAATAAGTGATGATTCCAGGATTCTTCGGTATTGAGTGTTGTCTTCTGTGGCGATAAGTCTTGAGTTTCTGTAGTTTATCAAGTGGTTGCGTGAATTACGGTGTTGTACGCAGGCATTCCTTGTGTCGTCAGACCTGCTTGCGTATTGGTGTTCTGAAATACGTGTTTGGAGGTCCCTTGATGTTTCGCCCACGTATAACTTGTTGCAGTCATTACAAGGGATTATGTATACCCCTGCAGAGGATGGAGGCTTGTCCTGCCTACTACTGGTGATGTCCTTGATGGTCGTGGTTGTGGAGGTAGATACTTGGACAGTAGTAGGCAGGACAAGCCTCCATCCTCTGCAGGGGTATACATAATCCCTTGTAATGACTGCAACAAGTTATACGTGGGCGAAACATCAAGGGACCTCCAAACACGTATTTCAGAACACCAATACGCAAGCAGGTCTGACGACACAAGGAATGCCTGCGTACAACACCGTAATTCACGCAACCACTTGATAAACTACAGAAACTCAAGACTTATCGCCACAGAAGACAACACTCAATACCGAAGAATCCTGGAATCATCACTTATTTCTATATCCGACAACTTCAACCAGAATAGTGGCTTCTATAACATAGCTGAACCACTTGCCAAGAAACTTCTTCATCGCTATCCCACATAAGAACACCGTAGAAGGTCTGCTCACTAACTTATCCAATCTCCTTTCCAAGCTACCCAAGTTTTTAGACTCTATAACCCCACTCGGTACATCATCAGATGCAGCATTCTTCACCTGACCTCAGCCGGACTATAAATACTCGCGTTCCTTTCACCCCAGGTAGTTCTGTTTGTGACTTGAAAAAGCCCACTGTGTGGGCGAAACGTAGTCAATAAAGGATCACATTATACTGCATTTGTGTTTATATTGCCATTGTGTCGGTATTTTATACCATTTATTTTCAGTAGGTGTAGTAGCGAAGCAAAGATGTAATCAGTCCATCAACCTTAGAGAAATAGCATTTGAGGTTGTCAGTCCCTCAGCCTGGAGAAGCGCTCAGCTTCATGATCTGGAACGATATGAAGCTGAAGCATGAGAATGGAGTCTTATCCTGTATTTGACTGAAGACTCCGTTCTCAACCTTCAGTTTCATATTGTTCCAGACCATGAAATTGAACTCTTCTCCAGGCTGAGGAACTGACAACCTCGAAATCTTTTTTTCCAAGGTTGATGGACTGATTACATGATCTTAAAATTGCTACCATGCTTCCTGCCTCTGTATTTGACTGAAGAAGCCTACTGTGTAGGCGATGCCTTTCAACAATAAAGATACCAAACTGTAGCCTATGTATCTTACTCTTCTGCACAGAATACTTCTTCAGTTGAATACAGAGGCGGCGTAAAGGAGGTATAAAGGTGATGTTGGTTTAGAAAGACACGTAAGCAAACACTATAACATATTTATTAGAAAACGTTTCGGTCCTGGGACCTTGATCACTTCTAACATACAGAGGTCTCAGGACCGAAACGTTTTCTAATAAATATGTTATAGTGTTTGCTTACGTGTCTTTCTAAACCAACTTGTCGGTATTTATTACCAAGGTTTATTCCAAAGGTGATGTATTTTTTCCATCCTTGACGAAGAAGTAATGAGGAGGTCAGTCCCTCAGCCTGAAGAAGAGGGAGGGAGGGAGGTACTACCTAGTGGAGAGGAGGTATTAACTGATGTATTGAATGGAGGGAGGGAGCTATGGACTGACTTAACTGGTTGAATGACTGAAGTATGGACTGACTTAACGGGTTGAATGACTGAAGTATGGACTGACTTAACGGGTTGAATGACTGAAGTATGGACTGACTTAACGGGTTGAATGACTGAAGTATGGACTGATTTAACGGGTTGACTGCTGGGAGGAGGGAGGGAAGACTAACTGGGTGAGAGAGAGACACTGACTAACTGGGTGAGAGAGAGACACTGACTAACTGGGTGAGAGAGAGAGAGGACACTGACTGACTGAGACCCTCACCGACTGGGTGAGAGAGACACTCACTGACTGGGTGAGAGACTCACTGACTGGGTGAGAGAGAGACTCACTGACTGGGTGAGAGAGACATTCACTGACTGACTGGGTGAGAGAGACACTGGGTGAGAGAGACACTGACTGGGTGAGAGAGACACTGACTGGGTGAGACACTGACTGGGTGAGACACTGACTGGGTGAGAGAGACTCACTGACTGAGTGAGAGAGACACTCACTGACTGGGTGAGAGACTCACTGACTGACTGGGTGGACAGAAGAAAGTACATGATGTCGGAATGAGTATGAAAAAAATAAAAAGATATATTGACTGACTAGGAGAGGGAGAAGAGGAGAGAGAGAGAGAGAAGAGAGAAGAGAGTGAGAGAGAGAGAGAGAGAGGGAGGGAGAGGGAGGAAAGGTAAATGACTAACTGGATGGAAGAAATATTGGGAAAACTGGGTGGAGGGGGAACTCTTGAATAATTAAGGTGAAATAACAGAGATATTGATTGGCTGACTGAGTGGAAAGAGTAGTTAGAGAGAATGAATTCCACTTACCCCATTATAAAGTAGAAAAAATTTTAATTTTTATTAATTAGAACCATATATATATATATATATATATATATATATATATATATATTATATATATATTTTATATATATATATATATATATATATATTATATAGTAGGTTGGTAGACAGCAACCACCCAGGGAAGTACTACCGTCCTGCCAGATGACTGTGAAACAAAAACCTGTAATTGTTTTGCATGATGGTAGGATTGCTGGTTTCTTTTTCTGTCTCATAAACACGCTAAGATAACAGGGATATCTTGCTACTCCTACTAACACTTTGGTCACACTTCACAGACACGCACATGCATATATATATATACATACATCTAGGTTTTTCTCCTTTTTCTAAAAGCTCTTGTTCTTTTTTATTTCTTCTATTGTCCATGGGGAAGTGAAAAGGAATCTTTCCTCCGTAAGCCATGCGTGTCGTATGAGGCGACTAAAATGCCGGGAGCAATGGGCTAGTAACCCCTTCTCCTGTATACAATTACTAAAAAAGAGAAGAAGAAAAACTTTATAAAACTGGGTTGCTTAAATGTGCGTGGATGTAGTGCGGATGACAAGAAACAGATGATTGCTGATGTTATGAATGAAAAGAAGTTGGATGTCCTGGCCCTAAGCGAAACAAAGCTGAAGGGGGTAGGAGAGTTTCAGTGGGGGGAAATAAATGGGATTAAATCTGGAGTATCTGAGAGAGTTAGAGCAAAGGAAGGGTAGCAGTAATGTTAAATGATCAGTTATGGAAGGAGAAAAGAGAATATGAATGTGTAAATTCAAGATTTATGTGGATTAAAGTAAAGGTTGGATGCGAGAAGTGGGTCATAAAAGCGTGTATGCACCTGGAGAAGAGAGGAATGCAGAGGAGAGAGAGAGATTTTGGGAGATGTTAAGTGAATGTATAGGAGCCTTTGAACCAAGTGAGAGAGTAATTGTGGTAGGGGACTTGAAGCTAAAGTAGGAGAAACTTTTAGAGAGGGTGTGGTAGGTAAGTTTGGGGTGCCAGGTGTAAATGATAACGGGAGCCTTTGATTGAACTTTGTATAGAAAGGGGTTTAGTTATAGGTAATACATATTTTAAGAAAAAGAGGATAAATAAGTATACAAGATATGATGTAGGGCGAAATGACAGTAGTTTGTTGGATTATGTTTTGGTAGATAAAAGACTGTTGAGTAGACTTCAGGATGTACATGTTTATAGAGGGGCCACAGATATATCAGATCACTTTCTAGTTGTAGCTACACTGAGAGTAAAAGGTAGATGGGATACAAGGAGAATAGAAGCATCAGGGAAGAGAGAGGTGAAGGTTTATAAACTAAAAGAGGAGGCAGTTAGGGTAAGATATAAACAGCTATTGGAGGATAGATGGGCTAATGAGAGCATAGGCAATGGGGTCGAAGAGGTATGGGGTAGGTTTAAAAATGTAGTGTTAGAGTGTTCAGCAGAAGTTTTTGGTTACAGGAAAGTGGGTGCAGGGGGGAAGAGGAGCGATTGGTGGAATGATGATGTAAAGAGAGTAGTAAGGGAGAAAAAGTTAGCATATGAGAAGTTTTTACAAAGTAGAAGTGATGCAAGGAGGGAAGAGTATATGGAGAAAAGAGAGAGGTTAAGAGAGTGGTGAAGCAATGTAAAAAGAGAGCAAATGAGAGAGTGGGTGAGATGTTATCAACAAATTTTGTTGAAAATAAGAAAAAGTTTTGGAGTGAGATTAACAAGTTAAGAAAGCCTAGAGAACAAATGGATTTGTCAGTTAAAAATAGGAGAGGAGAGTTATTAAATGGAGAGTTAGAGGTATTGGGAAGATGGAAGGAATATTTTGAGGAATTGTTAAATGTTGATGAAGATAGGGAAGCTGTGATTTCGTGTATAGGGCAAGGAGGAATAACATCTTGTAGGAGTGAGGAAGAGCCAGTTGTGAGTGTGGGGGAAGTTCGTGAGGCAGTAGGTAAAATGAAAGGGGGTAAGGCAGCCGGGATTGATGGGATAAAGATAGAAATGTTAAAAGCAGGTGGGGATATAGTTTTGGAGTGGTTGGTGCAATTGTTTAATAAATGTATGGAAGAGGGTAAGGTACCTAGGGATTGGCAGAGAGCATGCATAGTTCCTTTGTATAAAGGCAAAGGGATAAAAGAGAGTGCAAAAATTATAGGGGGATAAGTCTGTTGAGTGTACCTGGTAAAGTGTATGGTAGAGTTATAATTGAAAGAATTAAGAGTAAGACGGAGAATAGGATAGCAGATGAACAAGGAGGCTTTAGGAAAGGTAGGGGGTGTGTGGACCAGGTGTTTACAGTGAAACATATAAGTGAACAGTATTTAGATAAGGCTAAAGAGGTCTTTGTGGCATTTATGGATTTGGAAAAGGCGTATGACAGGGTGGATAGGGGGGCAATGTGGCAGATGTTGCAAGTGTATGGTGTAGGAGGTAGGTTACTGAAAGCAGTGAAGAGTTTTTACGAGGATAGTGAGGCTCAAGTTAGAGTATGTAGGAAAGAGGGAAATTTTTTCCCAGTAAAAGTGGGCCTTAGACAGGGATGTGTGATGTCACCGTGGTTGTTTAATATATTTATAGATGGGGTTGTAAGAGAAGTAAATGCGAGGGTCTTGGCAAGAGGCGTGGAGTTAAAAGATAAAGAATCACACACAAAGTGGGAGTTGTCACAGCTGCTCTTTGCTGATGACACTGTGCTCTTGGGAGATTCTGAAGAGAAGTTGCAGAGATTGGTGGATGAATTTGGTAGGGTGTGCAAAAGAAGAAAATTAAAGGTGAATACAGGAAAGAGTAAGGTTATGAGGATAACAAAAAGATTAGGTGATGAAAGATTGAATATCAGATTGGAGGGAGAGAGTATGGAGGAGGTGAACGTATTCAGATATTTGGGAGTGGACGTGTCAGCGGATGGGTCTATGAAAGATGAGGTGAATCATAGAATTGATGAGGGAAAAAGAGTGAGTGGTGCACTTAGGAGTCTGTGGAGACAAAGAACTTTGTCCTTGGAGGCAAAGAGGGGAATGTATGAGAGTATAGTTTTTACCAACGCTCTATATATGGGTGTGAAGCGTGGGTGTGATGAATGTTGCAGCGAGGAGAAGGCTGGAGGCAGTGGAGATGTCATGTCTGAGGGCAATGTGTGGTGTGAATATAATGCAGAGAATTCGTAGTTTGGAAGTTAGGAGGAGGTGCGGGATTACCAAAACTGTTGTCCAGAGGGCTGAGGAAGGGTTGTTGAGGTGGTTCGGACATGTAGAGAGAATGGAGCGAACAGAATGACTTCAAGAGTGTATCAGTCTGTAGTGGAAGGAAGGCGGGGTAGGGGTCGGCCTAGGAAGGGTTGGAGGGAGGGGGTAAAGGAGGTTTTGTGTGCGAGGGGCTTGGACTTCCAGCAGGCATGCTTGAGCGTGTTTGATAGGAGTGAATGGAGACAAATGGTTTTTAATACTTGACGTGCTGTTGGAGTGTGAGCAAAGTAACATTTATGAAGGGATTCAGGGAAACCGGCAGGCCGGACTTGAGTCCTGGAGATGGGAAGTACAGTGCCTGCACTCTGAAGGAGGGGTGTTAATGTTGCAGTTTAAAAACTGTAGTGTAAAGCACCCTTCTGGCAAGACAGTGATGGAGTGAATGATGGTGAAAGTTTTTCTTTTTCGGGCCACCCTGCCTTGGTGGGAATCGGCCGGTGTGATAAAAAAAAAAAAAAAAAAAAAATATATATATATATAAAACTTCACTAGCCAGGAGTCGAACCCATGCTGTTTTGACCACTAGAAAAAACAATCCTTAACAATGGTGCATCCAGCCAAGCTAGATGTTGTACCCACCATCGAAGGACATACGGTGGTGTGGACGCCTCTGAGCTAATTTCATTCAACTTCCTGTTTGTGTACTAGCTTAACAAGCAGTATATTATATTATTATACCCACGGAACAAGTGGTATTGATCAATAACAACACTGCAATAGCCAAGGCGTCGAATCCATGCTGTTTTGGCCCGCCTCTTGGTGAGAGATAACGCATGACGCAGTGTTGTTATTGATCACCACTGAGAGTCCTTACTGTTGCTTCTATATTTTGACAACATGCATTCACTTCTTTATTTTCTACATGTACAAGGTATACAGGTCTAGCTGACATCAATGACATACATATACAAAGACGCTTGTTATGCTGAGCATTTCGGGAAAATTAGGCCAATTTTGTTCCAGGATGCGACCCACACCAGTCGACTAACACCCAGGTACGTTGTTAGGTGAGACACATATGCAACAGTTAGGTATCTTTATTTTGAAACGTTTCGCCTACACAGTAGGCTTCTTCAGTCGAGTACAGAAAAGTTGATAGAAGCAGAAGCAGTCTCTTCTGCTTCTATCAACTTTTCTGTACTCGACTGAAGAAGCCTACTGTGTAGGCGAAACGTTTCAAAATAAAGATACCTAACTGTTGCATATGTGTCTCACCTAACAACCTGTCGGTATTTTATACCATTTTAATGTTCACCCAGGTACGTAGACAACCGGTGTAAAGAAACACGCCCAATGTTTCTACCCTCGCTGGGAATCCAACCCAGACCCGAGACGTGTGAAGCGATAGCTTTAGCCACCAGCCACGGGCCACCGTGAAAATTAAAGAGGTTTATAAAAAATATTATAAATATTTGAGTAAAAATAAATCCCTGATGGCCATCTTTAATTAAAAATGGTTGATTCGGCTCATAAAGTATACTTAGAAAATTTCTGGTATGGCACTTAACTTGTAAAGTTATATCTACTTACAAAATTTCAGTTTTACGTTTTTTCTCCTCGACGTTTGACGTCTAATGGCCGTTATAAAACACCTTCTCCAGTAAATCCAACTTAATCCTAAATAACTTACTGCAGCTCCTAACTCAATATATTGGACCCAGCCCGGCCGGGTCGCAGCCCTCTCCTCATAAAATGATTTATAATGTATTTATCTCAGGTGACCCGATTTTTCCGTTTAGCGCTGGTGAGATAAAAATCTTGAAGCATTTGGGGTGGTTTAAGATATAGGTTCGCACTTAAGCGCATATACGCAAGCATACTCGCGTACGAATATTTGAGAAAGTGTAGCACTTGGCTATTATACTCGAGAAAGTGTAGCACATGGCCTCTATGCTCGAGAAAGTGTAGCACTTGGCCTCTATGCTCGAGAAAAGTGTAGCACTTGGCTATTATACTCGAGAAAGTGTAGCACTTGGCCTCTATGCTCGAGAAAGTGTAGCACTTGGCTTTTATACTCGAGAAAGTGTAGCACATGGCCTCTATGCTCGAGAAAGTGTAGCACTTGGCCTCTATGCTCGAGAAAGTGTAGCACTTGGCTATTATACTCGAGAAAGTGTAGCACTTGGCCTCTATGCTCGAGAAAGTGTAGCACATGGCCTCTATGCTCGAGAAAGTGTAGCACTTGGCCTCTATGCTCGAGAAAGTGTAGCACTTGGCCTCTATGCTCGAGAAAGTGTACTACTTGGCCACTCTGCTCGAGAAAGTGCCGCACTTTTCCTCTACACTTAAGTGCAGTACCTAAAAACCAGCTTGAGAAAGTGAGCCGCATCTATGCTTTTTAAAGAGTAAACTGGTTTCCATGGAAAAGAATACAGTACCTGGTTTTACGCTCTTAATACAGTACTGGTTTCTACGCTCTTAATACAGTACCTGGTTTCTACGCTCTTAAAAAGAATACAGTACCTGATTTCTACGCTCATAATACAGTACCTGATTTCTACGCTCTTAATACAGTATTGGTTTCTACGCTCTTAAAAAGAATTACAGTACCTGGTTTCTACGCTCTTAAAAAGAATATAGTACCTGATTTCTACGCTCTTAATACAGTACCTGATTTTCTACGCTCTTAATACAGTATCTGGTTTCTACGCTCTTAAAACAATACAGTACCTGGTTTCTACGCTCTTAAAAGCATAGTATATGGCCATGGTATGTTAGTAATTCTTTTCCAGTGGAAAACGGTGGCCCATAAATTCTCATCTTCTGCTTTTGGGTTTCTGAGGTTATAAATTCCACAAATTCCTGAGGTGGGCGCAGACTGCGATAGTTACGTTGTTTTCGGAAGTTCTTGTTGACAAATTTGTGACAAAGTGGACGTCCAAAATGTGATGGTGTCTCCCATGGTGCGGGGGGGTGTCCCATGGTGCTGGAGTGTCCATGGTGCTGGAGTGTCCCATGGGGCTGGAGTGTCCCATGGTGCTGGAGTGCCCATGGTGCTGGAGTGTCCCATGGTGCTGGGAGTGTCCCATGGTGCTGGAGTGTCCATGGTGCTGGGAGTGCCCATGGTGTGGAGTGTCCCTTGGTGCTGGAGTGTCCCATGGTGCTGGAGTGTCCATGGTGCTGGAGGTGTCCCCTGGTTGTGGAGTGTCCCATTGGTGCTGGAGTGTCAAGGTGCATGGAGTGTGTTCCCATGATGCTGGAGTGTTTCCTTGGTGCTGGTGTGTCCCATGGTGCTGGAGTGTCTCATGGTGCTTGGAGCGTCCCATGTGTAGGAGTGTCCCATGGTGTGTGTCCCATGGTGTAGGAGTGTCCCATGTGTGTGTGTGTCCCATGTGTGTAGGAGAGTGTCCCATGGTGTAAGAGTTGGTTCCCATGTGTGGGTGGCCCATAATTTGTACGTACACACGTCCGTGGGACACTGTCTATACAGGACACGCCCAGTGTTGAAAGTTTGAAGGGAGGCAGATGCGCTTGTGAAAGTAATCGACTCTATTCCAAGAATCGTGGAACAAGTTACATAACACTGATCCAAAGTTATCTGCACATGCCAGCACCTTTATATACTCTACCATTGTAATAGTACACCATTACCACTACTCGTGTGTAGATGAATGGTTCAGAGAACCGACATGTTGATAAATTAGACACATGTGCAACTCTTGGGTATCTTTATGTGGAGGAAACGCTTCGCCACACAGTGGCTTCATCAGTCCATACAAAGGAGAATCTTGAAGAACAGGAGGAGAATGAGGTAATCAGTCCCTTAACCTTGAGTCGATGTGGTCAGTCCATCAATCTTGAATAGAATACGGCATACGTGCTGAGAAGGAGCTTATAAACCGTTGGCAGGAGAGGTGCAGAAGTCATAGGTAGTGTAACATTTGTTCAATGTTGAAGTAGGTCGTGCCCATTGAACAAATGTTACACGACCTATGACTGCTGCACCTCTCCTGCCAACGGTTTATAAGCTCCTTCTCAGCACGTATGCCGTATTCTATTCAAGATTGATGGACTGACCACATCGACTCAAGGTTAAGGGACTGATTACCTCATTCTCCTCCTGTTCTTCAAGATTCTCCTTTGTATGGACTGATGAAGCCACTGTGTGGCGAAACGTTTCCTCAATAAAGATACCCAAGAGTTGTACATGTGTCTAATTTATCACCACTACTCGTTTTCTACCACCTCTGCCACTTTTACACTAGCTGCTGCTGCTGCTGCTGCTGCTGCATCAGCATCAGCATCATAAGGGATCCCTGATGTCCCTGTCCTGAAGCAGGACAAGTGTTTCCTGACTGACCAATCACGGGTGCTTTTGGTCATCTGATCGAAGCCTTCCACTGGCTTACCCATCCATCCCTCTGAAAAAGAATTAAGGTATACTTGAAGTATAATTAATTTATTTCATAGATGATAAAGCTATAATTTCAGACGTTAAAAGCTAAGCTTCAGTAGGTAATTTTCCCGAATTTATTGAGCCCTTAAAATAATGACCCACAACTGGAGCTTTCGGTCATCTGTCTAAGGCCTTCCGCTGGCTTACCGGTCCACCCCTTTAATAATTAAGTTTATGATTTTAACCATTAGATAGACTTAATGTCTGAACACATTTTGGTAAAGTGTTCCTATTTACCACAAGTTTTCACAACTGGTCAACTTTTATTAATTAGGTAAAACGACACATGTGCAACTAATGTGACATTGTGGCAACGTTTCGCTCTCCAGGACCTTTATCAAGCTGTTCCGGCTTGGCAAAACTCCTGGAAAGTGACACGTTGCCATAGTCAATAAACGTTGCATGTGTGTTCTGTTACCTAATAATTTGTTAGTAATTCTGCCATTATTACCAACAACAAGTGAAGGTTCGTGGAGCACTTGACAAGTGCTCACTCTCTCTCTGCTTAATGTAATAAATATCTTTCTTAAAACTGGTTTTAATGAGGGAGTTTTTGAAAGTCTATCTTGATGTGCGGGGATGAGGAATCATATGTCCAGGGTAAGACTTCTCTGCAAGACACCAAGAATGGAAGAGGTTATGACACTCACCCAGCGGGGAGCCAACGCTGGGTCACCACATAGACAAGACCCGGGACGGCATTATGCCAAGAATCAACCAGGGACAGGAATCTTTTGGTCGACTTTATAATTTCAGCTCTGCTGTCTCCTACATTAAAGGTTGATCTAATTGACAGTGTACGTAGGTGACCCATAAATGTATAGGGGTATTTTTCAATATTGGATTATTTTTCCTAGATGCTGGTGAGATTGAACTTCTCCCTCTCTTCCTTGGGTCGACTCTTAATGCTTCTTATTTCATATATGCTTCTTAATGAGCACTAAATATTTATGGGTCATACAACGTCTGCGAAAGGAGATTCACGTGCCGCATATGTATCCTGTGGAGAGGGTGATGGACACAGGGTGTAATCCAACAGTCGCGGTCGGGCGAACCCCCATTTTTTGGCCTGGTTGAGCCATCGTGGGTTGAACCACCCCGCTTGGTGAACCATCGCTTGGTGAACCATCGCTGGGTGATAGACCGGCAGGCCAGCGACCGCTCCACTCCATAAAGGTGGCAGCAAAGCGATAACTAAGAATTATGTAGACCAATAACTCTAAAGTCCCAGATCATAAAAATCTTTGAAAGAGTTGTAATAAGCATAACAGCAAACCACTTGGATTCTCAACAATTACGCAATCCAGAGCTACATGGGTTGAGAGCAGGTCGCTCCTGACTGGCAACTACTGTACCACTGGAAGGCAAACAGAATGCAGATGTAGTTTACACAGATTTTGCAGATGCCTTTGACAAGTGCTATCATGCACACAAAATGCGTGCTAAAGGATAACTGGCAAAGTGGGCAGATGGATCTTCAACTTTCTAATCAATCGAACAAAAAGAGTAGTGGTAAACAGAGTTAAGTTGGAGGCTGCCACAGTGAAAAATTGTTCCACAAGGCACAGTACCCTCCCCCATCTTGTTCCTCATCCTCATATCAGAAACAGAGATGTAAACCCTCAACAGTGTCATCTTTTGAAGACGATACTATAATCTGCACCAGAGTGTCATCCATTAATGACACGGTAAATTTCCAAGCAGATATAAACCAAGTTTTCCAATGGGCAACAGATAACATGATATTCAACGAGAATAAATTTCAATTACTTCGTTATGGGAAAACTGGAGGAAATAACAGAACTGAGTATACTACAGACTCTAACTACACAATAGAGGGGAAAAGTTTTGTGAAGTAGTCGAGTGTGTTAATGTCAGAGGATCTCACCTTCAAGGATCACAACAGTGTCACTATCACATCTGCGAGGAAAATGATAGGATGAATAATGAGAACTTTCAAAACAAGGAATACCAAGCCAATGATGATCCTTTTTAAATCACTTGTTCTGTCTAGGCTGGAATACTGCTGTACACTAACCCAACCCTTCAGAGCAGGTGAAATCACAGATCTAGAGAATGTACAGAGAACCTTTACTTGCACATATAAGTTCCGTCAAACACCTAATTACTGGGAACGCTTGGAGTCACTTGACCTGTACTTACTGGAACGCAGGTGAGAGATGCATCATAATTTACACTTGAAAAATCCTAGAGGGGCTGGTCCCAAATCTGTGCACAGATATCACTCCCTATGCAAGCAAAAGACTAGGCAGACTGTGCAACTTACCCACCGATGAAAGGCAGGGGCTCCATTAGTTCATTAGCAGTCATGTATTACCCTTGTGGGTTTAATGCTTAGTTTTGTTTATAATAATTAGTACACTGAGAGAAAACACAGTGTTCGGGGCCCAAGACTGTTCATCATCTCCCCACCAGGCATAAGGGGAATTACCAATAGACCCCTGGCTGCCTTCAAGGGGGAGCTCAACAGATACCTAAATCCAGTACCAGACCAGCCGGGCTCTGGTTCGTGCGTTCGACTACATGCGGCCAGCAGTAACAGCCTGGTTGATCAGGCCCAGACCCACCGGGAGGCCTGGTCAAGGACTGGGCCGCGGGGGCGTTGCCCCCAACACCCTTCAGGTAGACCCCTCATTCAAAGTGCAAGCACTGTATCCCACCTCCAGGACTCAAGTCCGGCTAATCGGTTTCCCTGAATCCCTTCATTAATGTTACCTTGCTCACACTCCAACAGCACGTCAAATCATAAAAACCATTTTTCTACACTCTCTCCTAACATGCTCACGCAAGTTTGCTGAAAGTCAAAGCCCTTCTCACATAAAACCTCCTTTACCCCCTTCCTCGAACCTTTCCTTAGACGATCCCTACCCAGCCTTCCTTGTTCCAGTCTTTCTAAACTCTCTTCAGCCCTCTAGATATTATATACATCGCGCCGAATAGATAAAACTTGCGATTTTGGCTTAAATAGCAGCGCTCTTCTTGCCGAATAAGGCAAGCGAAAATTTGTGTATGCAGTAATTTCACAGAAATCATTCTGAACCTAACGAAAAAAATATATTTCAATGTGTTTGTTTATTATTAAATTATTGAAAGTTATCTAAAATATATTTAGTTGGATTAGGGTGAATTACACTGCACTTCTTTTGATAAGGTTGAGTAAGTTTTCTAAGGTTCTTTTGGTTACTGATTATGTCTTTAAATAATAAGTAAAAATTAGAAAGGACTTAATTTTAAATGGAGTTCTTGCTAATTGACAGTTATACCTATTGCACGTTATATATAATATATATATTATATATATATATATATATATTATATATATATATATATATATATATATATTTAATCGCAAGCCATTCGATAACACATGGAAATCAACCAGAGGGAAATGAGTAACTGTCTCTAGGCACGTTTCGCTTTTTTAAGGACTCAACATTAGGAAATCGGGAACGAAATCCTTTTTAAGATTGTTTACACATTAGGAAAAAAAGTGAGGTAGAAGCACTGAAGAATGGTTAGAGATAGGGAAAATGAGGCGGAGGAAGATACATCGGAGTGGGAATGAGGGGAGGGACGAGAGGGGAAGATGTGGAAGGGTCGTAGGAAGGGAATGATGGCCCCCCCCCCCCCCCCCCCCCCCCCCCCCCCCAAAAAAAAAAAAACAACAAAAAACAAATTGTGTTGAGAGTGGATGGTAGAGGGGTGGATAAGAAACGGGGAGGTGGACTGCGGGAGGGGATTGAGATGGAGTTGGAAAAATATGGGAGGGGATTGCAGAAGGAAAGGGAAGAGAGAGAGGAGGGGAAGGAGAAAGGGATGGGGACTGAGGAAAGGATAGAGGAGGCAGATAGGAAGAGAGATGTGAATGCGAGAGGAATAGGAGTGGGAGAGTGAGAGATGGGAAAGGGGGGGGGGGTGCAGATAGGAACCCCGGCCATTCCCTCTTATCTTCATTCCGTGGCTGGGTGCAGTTACTACCACGCAGTTGGCACCTAGCTGTCGGTTGTTGTCTGTTCACTTTGACAGAATGCTAGAAGTGAGACCTGTTCTTGTTTGTCTGGTGTGTGATATTGTGTGTGAGTGCTGTGTAAACTCACAAATTTAGGTTTGCAGGTTGTTCGATTCACATCTCCTGGCCCCGCCTCTTCGCTGGTTGCTACTAGGTCCATTCTCTCCCTGCTCCAAGAGCTTTATCATACCTCTTCTTAATTAAGCTTTGTATGGATCCTGCCGCCACTACATCACTCTCCAGATTATTCCACTTCCTGACAACTCTGTGACTGAAGAAAAACTTCCTAACATCTCTGGGACTCATCTGAGTTTCCAACTTCCATTGTGACCCCTTGTTGCTGTCTCTCTCTGAAGCATACTGTCCCTGTCCACCATGTCAATTCCTCACAGTATTTTATACGTCGCTATCATGTCTCTCTTATCCCCCCTGTCCTCCAGTGTCGTCAGCTTTCCCTTACCTTCTCCTTATAGGAAATACCCCTTAACTCCGGGACTAGTCTCTAATTTCTTGATGTGCTTGACCAGGTGTGGGTTCCATACTGGTGCTGCATACTCTAGTATGGGCCTAACGTACGTAGTGTACAGTGTCTTGAATGACTCCTTACTCAGGTATCGAAGCACTATTCTTAGGTTTGCTAGGCGCCAATATGCTGAAGCGGTTATTTGGTTGATATGCGCCTGAGGAGATGTGCTCGGTATGATGCTCACCTCAAGATCCTTTTCTTTCAGTATGGTTTTACACATTTGATCCCCCTACCTAGCATATATTCCATCTGCGGTCTTCTGTGCCCTTCCCCAATCTTCATGACTTTGCACTTGGTGGGGTCAAACTCCATGAGCCAGTTGTTGGACCAGGCTTACAGCCTGTCCAGATCCTTGTGTAATCCTGCCTGATTCCCGCTCGCTTGTATTCTCATTAGCTTCACATAGCGCTCTCTCTCTCTCTCCTCTCTCTCTCTCTCTCTCTCTCTCTCTCTCTCTCTCATTCTCTCTCTCTCCTCGCTCTCTCTCTCTCTCTCTCCCCCGGTGTCTGGTCTGTTGACTGCTTGGCTCCGATTACTATTTTTGTTAAAATTGTTCATTGTTGTAACCTGCACTCTACCTCCAGTCTTCTTCGCTTCCTTTCTATTACAAAGCTTAAAATATTTCCTGCCATGAACCTCAGAATAGTCGTAATGAACGACTGTCAATGAATAAACAGAGGAGTGGCCGGAGCCTCGAACCATGGTCCATGCCGGTAGTCGGTCCAATGATGCAGCTTTCAACTGCAAGGTTCTAATAAGATAATTTACAACCGGCATGTGTGTGACACTTGGTATCAGCGCCACTGTGACTACTGATGATTATGACACATTTGCAGCAGTTGGGTATTTTTAATGTTGAAATGTTTCGCCTACACAGTAGACTTCTTCAGTCAGATAGAGGCAACAGGTGTAGTAGTGCAGTGAAGATATAATCAATCAACCTTGGAGAAATAGTATTTGAGTATTTCTCCAAGGTTGATAGACTGATTACATCATCTTCATGTCACTACTACACCTGCTGCTTCTATATTTGACTGAAGAAGTCTACTGTGTAGGTGAAACATTTCATCAATAAAGATACCCAACTGTTGCACATGTCTTAATTATCAACTTCTCGGTATTTTGTACCATTTTCAACATAACTGTTACTACTGTCTCGTTCCACAACTTCTTTTCTCATACCTATCAAAATTATTCATTTTCCTCCTTATAGGAAATACCCCTTAGCTCCTGGGCTAGTCTTGTTGCAAACCTTTGCACTTTCTTTTTTATCTAATTTCTTGATGTGCTGGACCAGGTTTGGGGGTTCCTTCTGGTCAGTGAATACTATCCAACCTTTTTTTTGTAGACATTAAACTCTAACTCCTGGGCCCCTCACTAATGAATTGATGTGATGCACAGCCAACCCCATGAGGCTTGTCTTATTTACATTTAAACTGACATCGCCCTGAAGAGCTCTGGGAATATTGACGACATTCTTGAAGGTGTGTCTTCCATCTTGGTGCGCGACTGTGCTAGTTAATTCCTGCCTCCACGACGCCACTGTGCTCACACATGGTAGATTACTGTTTACGTTTTTATGTAGTAGAAAATGTTTGCGAGGTAGAGCTCTAACTCCTGGGCGACATAACCCTTTGCAGCATCCCCAGGTTATGTTGTATTTTTATTATCATTGTATAAGTTCGTCTCT
Organism: Cherax quadricarinatus; assembly: GCF_026875155.1. Classification (NCBI taxonomy): domain Eukaryota; kingdom Metazoa; phylum Arthropoda; class Malacostraca; order Decapoda; family Parastacidae; genus Cherax; species Cherax quadricarinatus. Next base: position 21,624,575 of record NC_069490.1, on the reverse strand, counting down.
AACGCCGCCTCCACTACTGAATCCAGTTCCTGCACTTGGGTGCTCCACTTTCGCAGCCTCCAGTCACTTCACTCTTGATTTAACACTCCATCACTGCCTCCAGTTCCTCCAGGTCACTTCCTCCAGGTCGTCAACTTTTTCCACTACAAAGGTAACATCGGGCTAAGGCAGTAAGTCGACTCGGCTTTCCTGTCCTTAAAGAAAAAAGACAATATCGTGACTGGAAAACACACAAACAACCTCTTCGCGCTTCTCTGTGTGATGGTCACACAGTCTCCCACTGCGGATTATTTGTTTTCTGCTGCTGCTCCTGTTCAAAAGTCATGGTGACACCTTGTCAGGTCCTTTACCTTTGTTGTTTACATATGGTGTTTACTGGAGAGAGGTCCGGGGGTCAACGCCCCCGGCGGCCCGGTCTGTTATACCAGGCCTCCTTAGGTCAGTGTCACAGTATGCGACCCACACCAGTCGACTAACAGTCTTTAAATTTCATACCAATTTTATGATGGGGAAAACATAGACAAACAGGTTGAAAGAAACAACGTCAATGTTTTACTCTGGCTGGGAATCGAACCCAGGCCCTCACGTGTGAACCGAGAGCGTTAACCACCAGGCCACCACAGTTACTAACTTTATTTCAGGTTTAGTTTTACCTCTTTCCTTGTGTGGTACTGTAATATAGTACCTGTTGATTTCCGCATTATAAAAGGGAGAATACCGACATGTTGATTGGAATAACCAGGTGCAACACTAGGGATTTTATTGACGGGGCTGGATTTTTGAATATATGACCGCGGGTTCAATCCCGGGCCGGGGGTATGGTTGTTTCGTTTTGTGTTGCAGGGTTTTCGTCTATACAGTGAGAGGGAATTACACTCGTGGAGAAGTCAGCGTTGAGGAAGACGAAGGGAGATAGATGGGGAAGTAGTTTGATGACCCATACCCCGGCCGGGATTGAACCCGCGGTCATAGAGTCTCAAAACTCCAGCAATCCATTACATCACTCGAGGTGCTAAGAGACCGAATCATCTTGAACCTGGAGTAATGAATTGATAACATACGAATCTCCACGTTGCTGACTTCGTTACTTCGTTTCACCAACGGTTGATATCTCTGGGAGTGAGATTCATCTATACTTTCGACTGACGAAGCCTGTTACTCAGGCGAAACTTTTCTTCCATTAAAGATTCCTGGTTTTGAGCATGTGTCTTAGTTATTGACAAAGAAGGTGGAAACACTGAAACTGGCATACTGACCCATGCGGAGCAGGTCCATGTCCCACCACCCGGATTAAGACAAATGGCCCATCAGTATGGTCAAAACTCCAACTCAAGGATGGAGCACGGACCAGACCCAGCAGCACAGGTAAGTCAGGTCCAACCTCACACCCACCAACACCCATCGTGTATTATTTAACTATTTTTAAAACTACACAAACGTTTTAGCCCTCAACTAAGTGTATCGGAGAGTTTGTTCAATTCCAAACTCTCATTACCAAACCAGTGCCCACTTTCCTTATCCTTCCTATGAATCTGAATTTTTCCAACTTGAAACCATTGACTGCGAGTCCCTGTCTTGGCTGGAAAATTTCAGCACGATACTTTACATCCCTTTATTTATTCCTGTTTTCATTTACTACACCTTTCGTCATATCCCCTAATTCTATGCCTTTCGAGGAGTGCAGATTCAGGGACCTCAAGTTATCCTCATAGGGAGATTTGATGATACATGGGATCATTTTTGTCATCCTCCTCTGTACGTTTTCCAGAGCATTTATATCCATTCTGTAATACGGTGACCAGAACTGAGCAGCATAGTCTAAATGAGGCCTAACCAAAGATATATAGAGTTGAAGAACAACCCGAGGACTTCTATTATTTATACTTCTAGATATGAAGCCAAGAATTCTGTTAGCTTTATTGCGAACACTAATGCACTGTTATCTTGGTTTAAGATTACTACTAACCAGAACTCCTAAATCCTTTTCGCAATAAGTAGTATTAAGATCTACATTATTTAGTTTATATGTGGCATAGTTATTTACCTGTCCAACATTTAGAACTTTGCATTTGTCAATATTAAACTGCATCTGCCACTTCTCCGACCATTGCATCAGTCTATTCAAATCATGGAAATATAAACACAAATGCAGTATAATGTGATCCTTTATTGACAACGTTTCACCCACGCAGTGGGCTTTTTCAAGTCACACACGGATCTACCTGGGGTTGGAAGGTACGGGAGTATTTATAGTTCAGAACGTTGAGGTCAGGTGAAGATTGCTGCATCAGATGATCTACCGGGTGGGGTTGTAGAGTCTTGGGTAGCTAGGCGGGGATATTGGACAAGTTGTGAGTAGACCTTCTGCAGTGTTCTATGTTCTTATGTGGGATAGCGATGAAGAATTTTCTTGGCGAGTGGTTCAGCTATGTTATAGAAGCCATTGTTCTGGTTGAAATTTTTTGGTTATAGAGATAAACGATGATTCCAGGATTCTTCTGTATTGAGTGTTGTCTTCTGTGGCTATAAGTCTTGAGTTTCTGTATTAATTAAATGGTTGTGTGAATTGCGATGTTGTACACAGGCATTCCTTGTATCGTCAGTCCTGCTTGCATATTGGTGTTCTGAAATACGTGTTTGGAGGTCTCTTGATGTTTCGCCCACGTATAATTTGTTGCAGTCATTACAAGGGATTATGTATACCCCTGCAGAGGATGGAGGCTGTCCTGTCTACTACTGGTGATGTCCTTGATGGTCGTGGTTGTGGAGGTAGATACTTGGAATGATGTTTTGGCAAAGATGTTGGAAACATGTTGGAAACATGTTTGGCTATCTTCAAGGCATCATCTCAGCAGCCATCTCAACACGCAGCTCCCCAGTCATACCTCGACGTTACATCAATGCACTCAAAGGTTTAGCAGAAGACACGACCATCAGGGTCACCACCGCTGATAAAGGAGGTGGTGTTATCATGAACACTGACGATTACAGGAACAAAATGCTTAATCTACTTAATGACCCAGATACCTACAAACCTCTCACAACTAACCAAGTGGACAACCTCACTAAAACTTTTCTTCAAAGGACTCGCCGCATTCTGAGGGGCTCAGAACAAGGGAAGAAACTTCTGCAACCCCAGACCTGCCAGAATGTACGGCCTGCCAAAGACTCACAAGCCTGGTATCCCACTGAGGCCCATATCCTCGGGAATAGGCAGTGCTCCCCACCAGCTCTCAGGAATTCTCGCCAAACACCTCTCTAAACTCTTGGGCACTATCAGTCCAGCACATCTCAAACACTCAGGTGATCTTCTCAATCGCATTCGCAACATCAACATCAGGAACAAGAAACTTTCCAGCCTTGACGTGACTTTCCCTATTCACTAAAGTACCTACTAAACAAGCCATCGATCTCTTGCGCAGGAAAATTGACGATTCACATGATCTTCCCATTCCAGCCAGCGATTTTATCGACCTTGTTGAACTATGTGTTGGCTTTACGTGTTTCTCTTTCGAAAATCACCTCTTTTAGCAGACTTTTGGGCTACCCATGGGTTTTGCCACTCAGTGCAGTCCCCGGCGAACCTATACATGGAACATCTAGAAGGCCGAACGTTTCTTTCCCCCATTATTCCTTCGTCTGTCACCTGGCTCCGTTATGTTGACGACATTCTCCTCATAACTCCTAAACGCTTCAACGTTCAAGCTCTCCAAGACAAGCTCAACCAGGTCGAGCCTTCAATCCAATTCACACTGAAGAAGAAGTCGACAACACTCTTCCTTTTCTTGATGTTCTACTCTGCAAAGCTGACCACGAACTTCGTTTTAAAGTCTATCGAAAACCCCACCAACCAAAACGATCTTCTCCACTTCTACTCTCACCACGACACCCAAAACCAAACGTGGTAATTATAGGCTTCTTCCTGCGTGCACTCAGAATCTGCAGCAACGAGTTCCTTGAGGAAAAAATGCACATAAATTGAACAAGTATTTTCCAAACTCCACTATCCTCGTCACTTCAACAGAGACTGCAGACGGCGAGCATTAAACATCTTCAACACACCCAGAGAAGACACTGCCGAGAAGAGATACATAGTCCTTCCCACCAACTCCATTGCCAAACATGTTTCCAACATCTTTGCCAAAACATCATTCCAAAATATCTACCTCCACAACCACGACCATCAAGGACATCACCAGTAGTAGACGGACAAGCCTCCATCCTCTGCAGGGTATACATAATCCCTTTTTAATGACTGCAACAAATTATACGTGGGCGAAACATCAAGAGACCTCCAAACACGTTATTTTCAGAACAACCCAAAATGCAAGCAGGACTGACGATACAAGGAATGCCTGTGTACAACATCGCAATTCACACAAACCCTTTAATTAACTACAGAAACTCAAGACTTATAGCCACAGAAGACAACACTCAATACAGAAGAATCCTGGAATCATCGTTTATCTCTATAACCAACAATTTCAACCAGAACAATGGCTTCTATAACATAGCTGAACCACTCGCCAAGAAACTTCTTCATCGCTATCCCACATAAGAACATAAACACTGCAGAAGGTCTACTCACAACTTGTCCAATATCCCCGCCTAGCTACCCAAGACTCTACAACCCCACCCGGTAGATCATCTGATGCAGCAAACTTCACCTGACCTCAACGTTCTGAACTATAAATACTCCCCCTACCTTCCAACCCCAGGTAGATCCGTGTGTGACTTGAAAAAAACCCACTGCGTGGGGTGAAACGTTGTCAATAAAGGATCACATTATACTGCATTTTTGTTTTAATTTCCATTGTGTCGGATTTTATTTCCATTATTTCATTTAAATCATCCCCGGAGTGCCTAGTGCCCATTAAAGAATTGGACCCTGGTTTTTCCTTTTCCCTATGGGGCTCTGGTATTGCCCAAGTCCTCGCAGAGATCATCCTTTCATCGTGTTTTCAATATTTTTAGATTGTTTTTATTTTTGTGAGATCGTTCCCTTCCCCCTTTTGGCAGATTACCCGGAATTGTGCATTTTCATCTTTTGCTTCTGTTGTAGTTTTCAAAAAAGTTTCGTTTTGACTTGGCTGCAGTGTCTGACAAAGTTGTGCAAAAAGGTATAAAAATACCGACAATATGAAAGTTAAGACACATGTGAAAACATCTGGATATCTTATGTAAGTGACCTTTTCGCCATCAGTGGCTTTCACTACAGGTTCTATGTCAAAAGGAACGACATAGAAATATACAAAAGTGAGGGTAATCAGTCCCTCGGCCTGAGTTAGTGTTACATGCTTTGTGTGGCAAGTCTGGTGCAATGTGGGAAACTTGGCTATTGTTAGCCAGCGATGGCTTATTCAGTCAGTGCAGAATGGAGAGGATTTTATGGAAAGTCCTCCCTAGAGTGGGTAGTTGAGACGTCCATAATCATGACAAAAGTTGAATGGGGTTAAAGCCATTCAACTTTCTTTTCATATTCAATTTTTTTCACGAAGGTAACTAGTACATTACCAACGCAACCACTGTGTCATCTGCTATCTATCTGAGTAACGTTTGCCATCCGTGGCTTTTCACTACGTTCAGACACTATAGCCGCTAGCGCTGTGCAACCCACTGCACCATCACTCCCTCGGCTTGGAGTTATGCAATCACTGCCACTGGTGGAGTCTGCCCAGTCTGAGCAACGCCACCACCAACCAGCTCTTTTCTGCTCAGTCTGAACTGTGCACCACGCGCACCGTCTCCTCCCCCCTGGCGGATCCCGGACAGCTATGCCTCTCCCATTCCTCGTAGTGGCAGTGGCACCATTCCTGCAACCACCTCCTCCCTCCCCCCTAGTCTGAGTGGCACCATCCACTGCCTCTACGTCTTCTCCTCCCCTAGTCTGAGTGGCACCATTCACTGCCACCACCTCTTCCCTCCTCTCCTCACTGTTAAGTCCACCTCTGACGTACTGTTTACTTTCTCTATTTTCCTTTCCTTTCCTTTCCACTATATCGGGAGTGTCCATAACCCTAGCACTTATAAGTTAAATAATGTAGAACTTAGCCATACAGATTGCGAAAAGGACTTGGGGTTATGGTAAGCAGCAACCTTAAACCAAGACAGCAATGCCTAAGCGTACGAAATAAGGCAAATAGATTACTGGGATTTATATCAAGAAGTGTAAGCAACAGAAGTCCAGAGGTCATACTGCAGCTTTATACATCATTAGTAAGGCCTCACCTAGATTATGCAGCTCAATTCTGGTCTCCATATTACAGAATGGACATAAATTCATTAGAAAACATTCAGCGTAGGATGACTAAATTAATACATAGCATTAGAAATCTTCCTTATGAAGAAAGATGGAAGACTCTTAAGTTACATTCACTTGTTAGACGAAGAATGAGGGGAGACCCCGATCGAAGTGTATAAGTGGAAGATAGGTATTAATAAAGGGGATATTAACAAGGTCTTGAGGATAAACTCTCCATGAGAGAACCCGCAGTATTGGTTTTGGAAATAGGGTAGTTGATGAGTGGAACAGTCTATCTAGTTGGGTTATTGAGGCTAGGACTTTGGGTAGTTTCAAATTTAGGTTGGATAAGTACATGAGTGGGATGGGTTGGATTTGAGTGGGACTTGCACATCAGAGCTTATTTCTTGGGTGGCATTGAAAATTGGGTTGGTCAAATGTTTTGTTAGTGGGATGAATTGTAAAGGACCTGCCTAGTATGGGCCAACAGGCCTGCTGCAGTGTTCCTACTTTCTTATGTTCTTATGTAAATATATTAATTCTTTAGCTTTCCAGAAAGATAAATGCTCTAGAGACGATTATTGAAAAATCATGTAATCAGAAGTCATAACGCCCAGTGACAGTCTCAAACCTCGGAAATTATATTATAGTTATAAGTATTACCTTATTTTTAAAGAGGTTGAACCGGTAAGCCAGCGGAAGGCCTCGGTCAGATGACCAGAAGCTCCAGCGGCGGGTTGTCATTTGACTGAGACCCGCATCAGAAATACTTGTCCTGTTTCCTGACAAACCTTACATGTCAAGCCTCGGTTTAGTATAAGACACAAGAGATTAAATTTGCATAGGTCTAATTGAGATATTACAAAAAATGGACCTCTGAACGAAAAAAAAACATATACCAATAAAATATAGGTGAAATATTTCACTGTGAGGTAAGACACATATGCAACAGTTAGGTATCTTTATTGTGAAACGTTTCGCCTACACAGCAGGCTTCTTCATCAAGTACAGGAAAGGTTGATAGAAGCAGAAGATACTTGAAGACGATGTAAATCAGTCCATCACCCTTAAAGTTTTGAGGTGGTCAGTCCCCTCAGTCTGGAGAAGAGCATTGTTCCATAGTATGAAACAATATGGAGAAGAAGTGACAGGATGGAGCTTTTATAGCGCCAAGAGGTGAGACGTAGGAGAGGTAAGAACTCAGATGTTGAGAGGTCCCTCTCAAATCCAGCCCCTCTCACTAGTGGAAGTTGCCGAAGTTGATTGCAGGTCTGTACCAAGAATACCCTTGTGTTGCAGTGTCTGACAGATTGAACATTAAAATGGTATAAAATACCGACAGGTTGTTAGGTAAGACACATATGCAACAGTTAGGTATCTTTATTGTGAAACGTTTCGCCTACACAGTAGGCTTCTTCAGTCAAGTACAGGAAAGGTTGATAGAAGCAGAAGATACTTGAAGACGATGTAATCAGTCCATCACCCTTAAAGTTTTGAGGTGGTCAGTCCCTCAGTCTGGAGAAGAGTATTGTTCCATAGTATGAGTTCTTACCTCTCCTACGTCTCACCTCTTGGGGCTATAAAAAGCTCCATCCTGTCACTTCTTCTCCATATTGTTTCATACTATGGAACAATGCTCTTCTCCAGACTGAGGGACTGACCACCTCAAAACTTTAAGGGTGATGGACTGATTACATCGTCTTCAAGTATCTTCTGCTTCTATCAACCTTTCCTGTACTTGACTGAAGAAGCCTACTGTGTAGGCGAAACGTTTCACAATAAAGATACCTAACTGTTGCATATGTGTCTTACCTAACAACCTGTCGGTATTTTATACCATTTTAATGTTCATTTCACTGTGAGCCTGAAATAATAATATTTTAAGTAAAGACAGGTTGCTTCTGCCTCCAGGTAATAAAGTTAAAGGAGACTAATGTCCTCTGTAATCTTGTTCTCCCCTTTACTTTATCAACGAAAAGTTCCTAAGCTGTATGCAAACTTAGCACATACATACTCATTAAGCGGAAGCTAAGCTTTCAGCGGAACCAGGATGAGGGAGAGGTCGTAAATATTGGAGGGAGGAAGAGAGAGTGAGAGTAAGTGAGAGAGGTATTATTCCACTGCCACTCATGTTAGTCCACTGCCACTCATGTTAGTCCACTGCCACTCATGTTATTCCACTGCCACTCATGTTATTCCACTACCACTCATGTTATTCCACTGCCACTCATGTTAGTCCACTGCCACTCATGTTATTCCACTGCCACTCATGTTATTCCATTGCCACTCATGTTATTCCACTGCCACTCATGTTAGTCCACTGCCACTCATGTTAGTCCACTGCCACTCATGTTAGTCCACTGCCACTCATGTTATTCCACTGCCACTCATGTTAGTCCACTGCCACTCATGTTATTCCACTGCCACTCATGTTATTCCACTGCCACTCATGTTATTCCACTGACACATGAAACACATGTTCCAGTGGATCTAATTCTAGTTACTTCTGTCACTATTACTAGCAATTTCTTTGGCTTTTTATTGTCTGATTGTGTTGAATAAATATCACTGATCTGTCCATTTCATTTTGCCCTCAGCGTAACTTCTGATTAATACTAAGTGCTTGTCCAGCTCGTTCTTAAGCGACTTTATCTTCTTCGCGCTGACAACTTCAGCGGGTCTCGCATTTCCATTCCATCGCTTCCAGTTACGAACTTGTTTATAGCTTTAATTAATTCTTGGTGTCTGAGTGCGTGAAGGCCACTCATCATCCTGAAGCCTTGGATGAGCATCCTCGTAGCTGAGTGCGTGAAGGCCACTCATCATCCTGAAGCCTTGGATGAGCATCCTCGTAGCTGAGTGCGTGAAGGCCACTCATCATCCTGAAGCCTTGGATGAGCATCCTCGTAGCTGAGTGCGTGAAGGCCACTCATCATCCTGAAGCCTTGGATGAGCATCCTCGTAGCTGAGTGCGTGAAGGCCACTCATCATCCTGAAGCCTTGGATGAGCATCCTCGTAGCTGAGTGCTTTGAGTGTTCTTCATATGATTTGTTTTTTAGTGATGGTAGGAGAGCTTGGTTACTCTACTCTTCGCCGTTCATTTTGTTAGGTAAAAGAACACAAGGGCAACTAATGTCACGTTTTATTGTGGCAAGGTTTCGCTCTTCAGGAGCTTCTCAAGGTTGAGGGACTGATTACCTCATTCTCCTGTTCTTCACGATTCTCCTTTATATGGACTGATGAAGCCAGTGTGGCGAAACGTTTCCTCAATAAAGATACCCATGAGTTGCACATGTGTCTAATTTATCAACGCTTGATAAAGCTGGACTTCATGTGGTTTGTTTCTTAGTGATGCTTCGAGTTTGGTTGGTCTACTCATCTGTCATTTGGAGACCAAAACTAGACGTCACATTCAAGATGCGTTGTAAGTACATAAAAAAAAAAAGTCAGTGTGGAATCTGGTGGTTTTTATTCGATGTTTTTAGCTACGAAAGGCGGCATTTTGTTAATTTTGTTGCTTATACACGGGTAAAGAAGAGGAAGACACAATACTGTGACTGGAACAATACACAAATAGCCTCGCTTCACTCCCCTTTGTGTCTACCATTACTCCCTCTACTTTCTACTACAACTGTTACTTCTACCACCACTACTCCACTTCCTTTCTTCCTCTATTTTCCGTCCCTGTTTCCCTCGTCTCTATATACTGGCTCCTTCACCTTTGTGTGTTAATATGACTTATTAATCGTCTAAGTTGGACTGACACGTCATCATTAACTTCTCTGTGTGTGTGGGTAATTTGCATATTACACACTGGTATTGCTCTGTACTACTTGAAGTTTATGATTACTTTAAGGTCTTTTCTGTTGCCTGTTTCGTTTATTGTGTTGACAAAAAATTGTATACATGTTTGAGAATGGTAAATACAAAATACGTTAGGACGCAGTCGAGACTCGTCTCCGACGACTCCGGTCACAGCGCTGACCTATCCACGTCACTCTGGATACTGCTTTCCATGCTGCTCTTTTTCGAAATTTTGTGTCATATGTTGGCCTTCGAGCAAGAGCCGATATCCCCCTTTTTACGTCTTGCCGCTCAGACACCTTTCCGCTCAGTACTGTTCTGTTTCCCATAGTAAGCCAGGTATTTCTCCTATACGCTCTTATTTTAGCAGTTTTCAAGGGGATACTTTGCTAAGTGCGTTTTGGAAATGTAGAATTGCAACATGTGTTTGGACTTCATTCCATTTGTTACGGAATTCATGCTAATTTGCGGTTATTAGCTTATTAATCCATAAAATTAACTATCATGTTCATATATTTACCTAAAACTGGTGTTAAGCTGATGTGACAGTTGAGGGTAGAAGTCTTGTCAGTCGTTTTACATGTAGAGTAACATTAACATCTAACATGATTCGTCTTGTTCCCACCTGCTTTTAACATTTCTGTCTTTATCACATCAATCTCAGCTGCTTTACCCCCTTTTATTCTGCTCACAACCTCACGCACCTCCCCCACACTCCTACAAGATGTAATACTTCCCTGCCCAATGCACGAAATCGCAGCTTCCTTATCTTCATCAACATTTAACAGTTCATTAAAATATTCCCTCCATCTTCCTGATACTTCCTACTCTCCATCTAATAACTCTCCTATTTTAAATTGTCAAATCCATTCGTTCCCTAGGCTTTTTTAATTTATTAATCTCTCTCCAACACTTTTTCTTATTGAACATTAAAATGGTATAAAATACCGACAGGATGTTAGGTAAGACACATATGGAACAGTTAGGTATCTTTATTTCGAAACGTTTCGCCTACACAGTAGGCTTCTTTAAAGTTTTGAGGTGGTCAGTCCCTCAGTCTGGAGAAGAGCATTGTTCCATAGTCTGAAACAATATGGAGTTGAAGTGACAGGATGGAGCCTTATATAGCGCCAGGAGGTGAGACGTAGGTCACTAGTAGAACGCAGATGTTGGGAGGTCAGGTCCCTCTCAAATCCAGCCGTTCTCACTAGTAGAGGTTGTCGAAGTTGATTTCAGGTCTGTACCAAGATACCCTTGTGTTGCAGTGTCTGACAGATTGAACATTAAAATGGTATAAAATACCGACAGGTTGTTAGGTAAGACACATATGCAACAGTTAGGTATCTTTATTTCGAAACGTTTCGCCTACACAGTAGGCTTCTTCAGTCGAGTACAGAAAAGTTGATAGAAGCAGAAGATGCTTGAAGACGATGTAATCAGTCCCTCAACCTTGAGTCGATGTGTTCAGTCAATCAATCTTGAATAGATTGATTGATGGATTGAACACATCGACTCAAGGTTGAGGGACTGATTACCTCATTCTCCTCCTGTTCTTCAAGTTTCTCCTACGTATGGACTGATGAAGCCACTGTGTGGCGAAACGTTTCCTCAATAAAGATACCCAAGAGTTGCACATGTGTCTAATTTATCAACATGTCGGTTCTCTGAACCATTCATCTACAAACTTTTCTGTACTCGACTGAAGAAGCCTACTGTGTAGGCGAAACGTTTAGAAATAAAGATGTCTAACTGTTGCAACTGTGTCTTAGGATATTGTATATCTGTCTTACGATATTGTATACCTGTGTCTTACGATATTGTATACCTGTGTCTTACGATATTGTATACCTGTGTCTTACGATATTGTATACCTGTGTCTTACGATATTGTATACCTGTGTCTTACGATATTGTATACCTGTGTCTTACGATATTGTATACCTGTGTCTTACGATATTGTATACCTGTGTCTTACGATATTGTATACCTGTGTCTTACGATATTGTATACCTGTGTCTTACGATATTGTATACCTGTGTCTTACGATATTGTATACCTGTGTCTTACGATATTGTATACCTGTGTCTTACGATATTGTATACCTGTGTCTTACGATATTGTATAACATTATCATATTCAACATTTCTTGTTATATCCTATCTACCTATCGCCCTTCCGCTCCCTCAAATATTGCTCTTATTCCACCAAGCTGCTTCAGTGTGTCTTCTGTCTCCGTTCTCCGCATAATATTCCCACTACACATTGATTTCAGATGCATTTCCAGTGCCTCCAGCACGCAACATTAAATGATGGCGCCTCACACCCACACCCAAGTGTTGGCTCCGTTCTGTTGACACTTCTTCAATACAACTATTGAATACCAGGACTCACGAACTCGTACTAAAAAGATTGCAACCGTGTGAGTTTTAGGACTCTGCCGTGGGTTCAAGCCCCGCCCGCTGTATGGTTTAATAGAATACCACCTCTTTTCCACAGATTCTTCAGCAATCCTTCATTAATTTCGCCATTAATAAAGCCACTGGATGGCGAAACGTCTACGTCTACAATAAAGATTCCCAGATGTTGCACATGTGTCTAATTCTTCACATTCTCAATATAATTACCTTGCTCTTATCTCTGTTTCAACTTAATTCTTTTTGTATTCATTTCACTGCACCTTCAACAAATTCTACATCGTTTGTTTGGGATCTCCCAAAAGCAGAGAATCATCTGCAAACAGCAACTGTGAAACATTGTTAATAACCGTGACACGTCTGTTAATAACTGTGGCACGTCTGTTAGTAACTGTGACACGTCTGTTAATCAAATTCATTATCATTTAAAATCATCATTCATCTTACAGTAACCTGCACTTATTTCACAACCTCATCCATAAACACATTTAAATCGAGCGTGTTTATAACCCAACCTTATTTAATGGCAACTTTTTCTGCAAGATATATCTCCTTTCTTTCCTACTGTAAATGGCTCCCCCGAGAAAGGACACTGTCGGCAGTAACCTCCCTCAGCACCACCACTGCTCTAATTTCCACAGTAAAACAGCGCCAGTGTCTCTCGCTATGTCCCATTTCAGCATTTTAGCTCCGTTCAACCCAAACCGAAGTCGTCATCAATAGATATTACTGCGGGAAATGAGGTGCCGGATCATTGAATGGAGGAGACCCGGGCCAAGACCCGTCCTGGCGAACCTACCCGTAACTGTACCCGCAAGAAATGGTTTCACTAGACCGTGTGTGCATCTACCTGTCTTGGAATTAATATGTCAGTTGTGTGAATCTTACTGCTGTGAGCACCAGTCCAACATACCAGTCAAACTGCACCAGTTTACAGCAGGAATAAAAAGGCCCAACACAGTGACTGCGTCAACTGAGTACAAGTAGGTAGTGAGACTGTCTCGCGCCCAGTAGACGGAGGATCATGCCTCCACCACGTCTTGCGCTGAATGACCCACATGGACAAATAACCCGCACATAGAAGAGAGGAGCTTACGGCGACTTTTCGGTCCGACTTGGACCATTTACAAAGTCACACTGTGTGTGACTTTGTAAATGTTCCAGCCATGGCATTGTGCCTTTTTGTTATTTATTTGACCCACATGGGCTTAACGCACGTAGGAGAGAAACTTATGACGACGTTTCGGTCTGACTTGCACCATTAACTAGTCACTAGTTGAAATTAAGACACATGTGCAACATCTGTTTATATTTATTGTAGACGTTTCGCCATCCAGTGGCTTTAACAATACAAATTCCAGGACATAACTTGAAGACAGTAGAACTATATACAGAAGATGAGGTAATCAGTCCCTTAACCTAGGAGTAGGTGCGAAGAGCACCATAGTCGTGGAGATTCTCTCTCCTCAAGTTATGTCCTAGAATTTGTATTGATAAAGCCACTGGATGGCGAAACGTCTACAATTAAGATAAACAGATGTTGCACATGTGTCTTAATTTCATCTTGTCGGTATTATATACCATTCTTACACAACTAGTCACTAGTTGATGGTCCAAGTGGGACCGAAATGTCGTTGCAAGGTTACCTCCTATGTGAGAGTTATTTGTGTATGGTACAGCAACTTTACCAGTAGACAAGTGAAAAAATGATAATCATAACTCGGTGGCATAAAAAAAATCGACATAACTTCCCAATGGTGTATGGAAATAAACCTAGCTGGATTATTTTTACTACAGCCATCTGGCCTAGTGGTTAACGCACTGGCCTGCCACGGGTTTGATCCCCACCCTTTCCCTGATTTATAATTATGTGACCATGAAGGGTAAACTTTTTTTTCCCCCCCTTCTA
>NC_069490.1:21550207-21607707 GCF_026875155.1 Cherax quadricarinatus | reverse complement strand
ACCCACAATCACTGCTACACTATACCATCACTACCCACAATCACTGCTACACTATACCATCACTACCCACAATCACTGCTACACTATACCATCACTACCCACAATCACTGCTACACTATACCATCACTACCCACAATCACTGCTACACTATACCATCACTACCCACAATCACTGCTACACTATACCATCACTACCCACAATCACTGCTACACTATACCATCACTACCCACAATCACTGCTACACATATACCATCACTACCCACAATCACTGCTACACTATACCATCACTACCCACAATCACTGCTACACTATACCATCACTACCCACAATCACTGCTACACTATACCATCACTACCCACAATCACTGCTACACTATACCATCACTACCCACAATCACTGCTACACTATACCATCACTACCCACAATCACTGCTACACTATACCATCACTACCCACAATCACTGCTACACTATACCATCACTACCCACAATCACTGCTACACTATACCATCACTACCCACAATCACTGCTACACTATACCATCACTACCCACGATCACTGCTGCACTATACCATCACTACCCACGATCACTGCTACACTATACCATCACTACCCACAATCACTGCTGCACTATACAATCACTACCCACAATCACTGCTACACTATACCATCACTACCCACAATCACTGCTACACTATACCATCACTACCCACAATCACTGCTACACTATGCCATCACTACCTACAATCACTGCTACACTATACCATCACCACTACCCACAATCACTGCTACACTATACCATCACCACTACCCACAATTACTGCTACACTATACCATCATCACTACCCACAATCATTGCTGCACCATACCATCATCACTACTCACAATCATCGCTGCACCATACCATCATCACCACTACCCACAATTACTGCTATACTATACCATCACCACTACCCACAATCACTGCTATACTATACCATCACCACTACCCACAATCACTGCTACACCATACCATCATCACTACCCACAACCACTGCTACACTATACCATAATCACTACCCACAACCACTGCTACACTATACCATAATCACTACCCACAATCACTGCTACACTATACCATCATTACTACCCACAATCACTGCTACACTATGCCATAATCACTACCCACAATCACTGCTACACTATACCATCATCACTACCTACAATCACTGCTACACTATACCATCATCATTACCTACAATCACTGCTACACTATACCATCACTACCTACAATCACTGCTACACTATACCATCACCACTACCCACAATCACTGCTACACTATACCATCACCACTACCCACAATTACTGCTACACTATATCATCATCACTACCCACAATCATTGCTGCACCATACCATCATCACTACTCACAATCATCGCTGCACCATACCATCATCACTACCCACAATCATTGCTGCACCATACCATCATCACTACTCACAATCATCGCTGCACCATACCATCATCACCACTACCCACAATTACTGCTATACTATACCATCACCACTACCGACAATCACTGTTATACTATACCATCACCACTACCCACAATCACTGCTACACCATACCATCATCACTACCCACAACCACTGCTACACTATTTCCATAATCACTACCCACAACCACTGCTACACTATACCATAATCACTACCCACAATCACTGCTACACTATACCATCATTACTACCCACAATCACTGCTACACTGTACCATAATCACTACCCACAATCACTGCTACACTATACCATCATCACTACCTACAATCACTGCTACACTATACCATCATCACTACCTACAATCACTGCTACACTATACCATCATCACTACCCACAATTACTGCTACACCATACCATCACCACTACCACAATCACTGCTACACCATACCATCATCACTACCCACAATCACTGCTACACTATACCATCACCACTATCACAATCACTGCCACACTATACCATCACCACTACCCACAATCACTGCTACACCATACCATCACTACCCACAATCACTGCTACACTATACCATCATTACCCACAGTCACTGCTACACCACACCACCAACATTACTACCATCACCACCACCACCAACATTACTACCATCACCACCACCATCACCAACATTACCATCACCACCACCATCACCAACATTACTACCATCACCACAATCACCACCACCACCACCACCACCAACAACAACATTACTACCACCACCACCACCACCACCGTTACTACCATCACCACCACCACCACCACCACCACCCACCACCACCATTACTACCACCACCACCACCACCACCACCACCACCACCACACCACCTTACTACCATCACCACCACCACCACCACCACCAACATTACTACCACCACCACCACCACCACCGTTACTACCATCACCACCACCACTACCAACATTACTACCACCACCAACATTACTACCACCACCACCACCACCACCGTTACTACCATCACCACCACACTACCAACATTACTACCACCACCACCACCACCACCGTTACTACCATCACCACCACCACTACCAACATTACTACCACCACCACCACCGTTACTACCATCACTACCACCACTACCAACATTACTACCACCACCAACATTACTACCACCACCACCACCACCGTTACTACCACCACCACCACTACCAACATTACTACCACCACCACCACCGTTACTACCACCACCACCACTACCAACATTACTACCACCACCACCACAACCACCGTTACTACCATCACCACCACCACCAACATTACTACCACCCCAACATTACTACCATCACCACCACCACCAACATCACCACCACCACCAACATTACTACCATCACCACCACCACCACCACCGTTACTACCATCACCACCACCACTACCAACATTACTACCGCCACCACCACCACCACCGTTACTACCATCACCACCACCACCACCAACATTACTACCACCACCACCACCACCGTTACTACCATCACCACCACCACTACCAACATTACTACCACCACCAACATTACTACCACCACCACCACCAAAACCTACATCCATTACCCCTGACATTTTTACCCCCCCCCCATCCCCACGCCTCCAACCACCACCATCACAGTACCACTAATACCACTTACCACCACTATCATTTACCACCACTACCACTTACCACCACTGACACCACTACCACTTACCACCACTGACACCACCACCACTTACCACCACCAACACTTACCACCACTACCACTTACCACCACCAACACTTACCACCACTACCACTTACCACCACCAACACTTACCACCACTACCACTTACCACCACCAACACTTACCACCACCACCACTTACCAACACCACTTACCACCAGCACCACTTACCACCACTACCACTTACCTCTACCACCACCACTACTTACCTCTACCACCGCCACCACTTACCACCACTTAATAACACCATTGCTAATACCCACCACTGAAACCAAAGCCATTACAACCACCAGTAAATCCTCCAACACTACCACCACCCACTTCTACCACCAACCATCGAAACGAACGACAACCACAATTATCACTACCTCTACCACCACCACCACGATAGAATACGAGAGTGCAACGAACAAGTGAAGTAACAGCAACAATACTCACGGCAACATTCTTGAGCTTCCCTAGCGCTCGAGCTTCGGCCCAAAGCTGGGGTGTGACTCCAAAAGGATCCTGTAGTTCTTACTGCCTTTGCACCTCCTGACATCGTCTGCTGCTATGCAGCTGCCACACCCTTCGAACCCAGTGTGGGCGGGATTTGTGGCAGCCCAAGGTACCTAGCTTCTCCCTCCGAGCCCCGTGGGGGCAGGGAATGGGGCTAGGTCTGGGGACAGAAGACGAGGAAATACTTGTACCTCCTCCCATGGCAGACACTGGTCTGAGACACTCCCACGAAAGGGAGCCAAGGCCGGGCCACCTCCTGGAAGAGGCCCCGACCGGGCGATTATACCGGCGAACCTAGAATAGAAATGAACCACCACCACAATCATCTGCTGTACCTAAAACCCAGGTAGTCTGATAATGTTTTGGTGCGCTTTGGACCACTGTTAAATAGCAAGTGAGCCAGAAAATACTGAGATCAGAAAATATAACAAAGGGATGTATGAGAAGTAGGAACTGGAGAATAGTAGTAATAGTAGTAGCAGTATTAATAGTAGTAGTAGTATAAGCTATAGTAGTAGCCGTAGAAGAAACAGCAGTATATCAGTAATAGTAGCCGCAGTAGCACTAACAGCAATAGTAGTAGTAGTAGTAGCAGCAGCAGCAGCAGCAGCAGCAGCAGCAGTAGTAGTAACAATAGCAGTGAAAGGATTAGTAGGTAGCAGTAGTAGTAGCAATAGTAGTAGTAGTAGTTGTAGTACCAGTAGCAGTGGTAGTAAAGTAGAAGCAGTAGTAGTAACAGCAGTAACAGTGAAAGAATTAGTAGAGGATCCCGTTCGGATTTTTAACCCCGGAGGGTTAGCCACCCAGAATAACCCAAGAAAGTCAGTGCGTCATCAAGGACTGTCTAACTTATTTCCATTGTGGTCCTCAATCTTGTCCCCCAGGATGCGACCCACACCAGTCGACTAACACCCAGGTACCTGTTTGCTGCTAGGTGAACAGGACAACAGGTGTAAGGAAACGCGTCGAAATGTTTCCACCCGCCGGGAATCGAACCCGGGCCCTCCGTGTGTGAAGCGGGAGCTTTAGCCACCAGGAAACCAGGCCACCAGAAAAAGTAGCAATAGCAACAGTAGTAGTAGTAGTAGTAGTAGTAGTAGTAGTAGTAGTAGTAGTAGTAGTAGTAGTAGTAGTAGTAGTAGTAATAGTAATAGTATATGCCTTTTGGGAAGTAAGTACAACCAAACAAACAGATAAAATCACCTTCATATTACAATCAATGTTGCTTCAAAAATGGGTACTAATACCCAGTGAAAATATTTTTGAACAGTATACCCAAAAATAGAGACAAAAATAATAAGGGTAACTTAGGTAAAATAATCTTATTTTCAGGAGCACTACGGTGAATGTTCGTGCGATTTGTTGTAGCAACTAAATCTTTGTTGTTTTGGTATGAAATCTGACTAATTTTCTTCAAAGATACCCAAAAATACACTGTTTCAGTTGGTGTTTAATTACTTTTGTTTTGTTTTTTAATTGCTTGCAAAAAATGTGATTAATTGGTGTGTGTGTGTGTGTGTGTGTGTGTGTGTGTGTGTGTGTGTGTGTGTGTGTTCACTAACCTAATTGTGGTTGCAAGGGTCATAGCTCCTGGCCTCCGCCTCGTCAATACAAGGTCCACTTTCTCCCTCCTCTCTACACTGGAGAAGCTCTCTGCTTCACCCTTGCATCTGGGGAAGCTCTCTGCTTCCCCCATACATCTGGGGAAGCTCTCTGCTTCCCCCTCACATCTGGGGAAGCTCTCTGCTTCCCCCTCACATCTGGGGAAGCGCTCTACTTCACCCTTACATCTGGGAAAGCTCTCTACTTCCCCCTCACGTCTGGGAAAGCTCTCTACTTCCCCCTCACGTCTGGGGAAGCTCTCTACCTCACTCTTACATCTAGAGAAGCTCTCTCTACTTTCCCTTTACATCTGGGAAGCTCTTTACCTCACCCCCACATCTGGGAAAGTTTCCCCTCTGTCTCACGTTTAAAAATTCAGAGTACTCCTCTCCCACGTATAGTCAAGCTCTATCACGAGTTTTGCCAGAAATCTCAACTGTCCCTCAGGGCAGTCAAAGAGTCTATATTAAGATCCCACAAAAGATGTGCGTCCTCTCCCCCTCGTTTTCTGTCTGTCTGACTCTCTCTTTCTCTCTCTCTCTCTCTCTCTCTCTCTCTCTCTCTCTCTCTCTCTCTCTCTCTCTCTCTCTCTCTCTCTCTCTCTCTCTCTCTCTCTCACTCTCTCTCTTTTTTACAGAGGGTTTGACAAGGTTAAGGATTCCTAACTTTATTGACAAGCTAAGATCTGTTACCTACATCAGCTCATTTGAAAACATTTTTATTGTTATGAAACATACAAGTAGGGAACAGGAGGAAGTTGGAGCCATCTGTGGGCCAGCATTTTCATTTGATCAACTGACGTTATCTCGTTAACATAATGCTATACGAATGTGTTCCAGACTTGAGTCATCCTGGGGATAAATGATCTCAGATGAAGTGATGTTCTGGAGAAGGGTACAGCCAGAGTGAAGTTGCTGCTTTCTGCCCGTCTTGTGGTATAGAAGCTTGCTTCACGCTGTCCCCGAAGTAGACCCAAGTGTGGTACTTTGACAATATTGGCCTTGTACATAACGGTAAGGCCACCCACATCCCTCCTGTGTTGAAGGCTCTGCTGAAATGACAGATCTATCCGAGATTGGTCCAGGCGAGAGATGAGATGTCTTGTTCTGTTCTCTACTCTGTCAAGCAGTCGCACATGAGAGGGGGGGCAGGCAAATCAAGAAAGTGAAGCATACTCAAGGTGTGAGCGTACTTGTGCCTCGTACAGAATCTTACAACCCCTACTGTGAAATTAAGACACATGTGCAACATCTGGGTATCTTTATTGTAGACGTTTCGCCATCCAGTGGCTTTATCAATACAAATTCTAGGACATAACTTGAAGAAAGTAGAACTATGTACAGAAGATGAGGTAATCAGTCCCTCAACCTTGGAGTAGGTGCGAAGAGCACCATAGTCTAGATGTTGCACATGTGTCTTAATTTCATCTTGTCGGTATTATATACCATTCTTGCACAACCCCTACTGTCAAGCTGATGCGGCGAAGTGCTGTAAGCTTCCTGGCTACCTTGCTTGCAAGCTTCCTGGCTACCTTGCTTGCAAGATTTACAACGTGGTTCTTCATGGTCAGTTTGGAGTCAAATTTCACCCCAAGGATATCAACTTCTTCTCCAGGTACCAACACCCTTCCATTCATCTTTACTATTTGTGTTTTCTCAGGTGCAAATGTTACTTGCCATCTATTTCCTCAAGCTGATATAGCTCTTAGCTGGTGATTGATGTAGCTTAGAGCAGCTGACATTTCTTGTCTTGGCTAAGCGAATGTCAGTGTACAGTTGTCTGCATATGCATGGGACTCTGGGATGAGATGAAGAAGGTCGTTGAAGTAGACATTCCATAACAATGGTCCCAGCACGCTTCCTTGTGGAACACTTGCCCCAATAGGATGTCTTGCTGATTCCGTTCCATTGAGAACTACCCTTAGAGATCTACCATGAAGGTAATCACTGAGGAGACATAGCGTAGAGCCTGCAATTCCCAGCGCTTGAAGTTTTGCTAAGAGGCCCTGGTGCCACACCCGGTCGAAAGCACCGGGTGTCGTCTCTTTCTCATATGTTCTTAAAATAGTCATGCAGCCATACAGACAGACATACAACACAGGCACACTCAAACTCACTCTCTCTCTCTCTCTCTCTCTCTCTCTCTCTCTCTCTCTCTCTCTCTCTCTCTCTCTCCCCTCTCTCTCTCTCTCACACACACACAACACACACACACACACACACACACTCAGGTTGCAATATTAAACGTATTCAAATCAACAATACAAAAAAATAGCAAATATCAATTAATACAAACACTGCTAATAGTAATTCGAATTAATTCATCACCTCACTGTGGCTATTTAATCCGTAAATACAACTTTATTACCGGGGATCAGACGCCTAATTGAGATATTACTGCCAGTGATTAATTTAAACGCTTCAGTTATACTGGAAAACCTGGAACTGAGTGGATCTGCCTGGAAATGTAAACACTGTCTTGAAGCGCTGGAAACTGCACGAGAGGAAGCGTGAAACTTTACGGGTGAAACTCCAGCAAACTGTGCGAAACCCAGTGGAATTGCTCGAATTTAAGCGAAACATCGTGAAACTGTGTAAATATGCGGGGAAAGCCGTACAAAATAGCTCAGTTGCGTAAATAGCGTAAATATAGCATGAAAATGACGCCAGTTGCGTACAGCGTGAATTATAGCGCGAAAACTAGCGTAAATTATAGCGCGAAACATAACCGGAAAACAGCGTGAAACTCTGCGGAACTGCGCAACGCTGCTCCGATTTGCGTAAATGGGGTTGATAATATATGAAACTAACCATACCACGGGTGGGGTTTGAACCTGCGGTCAGAGAGTCTCAAAACTCCAGACCGTCGCGTTAGCCAGTGCCTAACGCGACGGTCTGGACTTTTGACTCTCTCTGACTGCGGGTTCAAACCCCACCCGTGGTATGGTTAGTTTGCAATCTTGTCATTACGATATATGAAACTGCTCGATAATATGTGAATGTTCGTGAATCTGGTGAAAGTCTGTCACCTGGTAAACATTCTAAGCGATGTATGACCCTTGTGGGTTTAGCTCTTAGTTATAATGATAATAATAGTAATAATAATAACATAAGAACATAAGAACATAATAAGCAGGACATAAATTGACGTGAAAGTTAAGGAAAAATGATTGAAAATTGAAAAAAAAACGGATATTCTACCCGTGTCAATTGCCTTCATTTTCGTTTTTGATATCTGGATCCTCGGTGGTTGGTTGATGGAGGGGTTTCAAGCCTGTCGACCACACTATTATTAACCTTCTCACCAGAAGACGAAAATACTCGAATCCCTAAAATAGGGATTCAAATATACTCTGAGGATATATACGCTGAGAGAAATATACCTGTCAGTTGTAATATATCCTGGATGTCTTCAGCTACAAGAAATTTTATAATTATATGTAATTATATAAAATAATTGTATATATTAAGTCTTGTGTAGATATTATAGAAGATTCTTGGTTTTTAGTGTTAGGGAAATAACTAATGTAATTAATGTTGGAATTATAATAATTTTGACAGAAGGAAACAGTTATATTAGATGGTATATGATTTTATATTGAGAGAGAGAGAGAGAGAGAGAGAGAGAGAGAGAGAGAGAGAGAGAGAGAGAGAGAGAGAGAGAGAGCACACCTACACTCTGGTTGTACCATACACAAATAACCCGCACATAAAAGAGAGAAGCTTACGACGACGTTTCGGTCCGACTTGGACCATTGACAAAGTCAGTGTGACTTTGTCAATGGTCCAAGTCGGACCGAAACGTCGTCGTAAGCTTCTCTCTTTTATGTGCGGGTTATTTGTGTATCGTTCCAGTCACGGTATTGTGCCTTTTTGTTATTTATCTCTGGTTGTACCCTTTTCAGGAACATCACTTCATCTGATCCTCACAGCTCTTTCTGCCTCTCCCTCTTGCTATTCCATACCCCTGCACCCTTCCCTGCCCTCCTGCGCTGCATAACCCTCGTAGGTTTAGCGCTTCATTTTTTTATTATAATAACTTCTGAGATTATTTATTCCTAGAATGACTGGAGTCTGGAACATGTTCGTACAGCATAATGACGTCAGTGAAACAATGTCTGTTGACTAAATGAGATCACTGGCCCATGGATGGCTCCAACTTTATCCTATTATCTGTATGCTTGTAAATAAAGGTAGGAGCTCTTAACCAAACCCTGTAAAACCACTTTGTAAAAAATGGAGAGAGAGAGAGAGAGAGAGAGAGAGAGAGAGAGAGAGAGAGAGAGAGAGAGAGGAGAATGAAAATGAGGATGGGGGGGAAGCGAGAGGATGAACATTTTTTTCAGGGCTCTCAATGTAAATTATCTGATTACTTTGAACGACGTTACTGATGTCTGATTTTATAGGCTGCACACATGAAGTTGTGTAGAGATCGTCTCTTCATCCCCCTCAATTCCATTTTTCAATCCCCCTGAAAACAACCACCGCTTAGCATCCCTTTAGCTTCATCCATTTCTTTAATTTCCTCCTGTAGTTTTCCCGTGTCTCTCTTCTCTTGAACAAGTGTTGAAGAATTCTTTGTAACAAGATCCCATGATGCCTTAAATCTCCACTCTCTGGAGAGGCGGAGAATGAGGGGAGATATCATTGAAGTGTATAAGTGGATGACGGGCATAAACAAGGGAGACATTAATAAAGTACTGAGGGTGTCGAACCAGGTAAGAACCAGGAATAATGGATTTAAGTTGGATAAATTTAGATTTAGAAAGGACATAGGTAAGTACTGGTTTTCTAACAGAGTTGTAGATGCGTGGAACAGTCTTCCCAGTGGGGTGATAGAGGCTAAGACCTTGGGTAGCTTTAAGAAGAGACTGGACAAATATATGAGTGGGAGGGGCTGGGTTTGATTGGTGTTGGGGGGTGCGGGAGTTGTTTCTTGAGTAGCTTTAGGTAGATGTCGTCTTGATAAGGACCTGCCTCGTATGGGCCAGTAGGCCTTCTGCAGTGTTCCTACATTCTTATGTTCTTATGTTATCTCTCTCTCTCCAATCTATTAATTTCTCCGGAAACGTTATTACTTAATATAATCGAGCCTTGATATAATCGAGGGTTGGATTTGTGGGAAGGGTTGGATTTGAGTGGGACTTTCATACCAGAGCTTATTTCTTGGGTAGCATTGAAAATTGGGTTGGGCAAATGTTTTGTTAGTGGGATGAATTGTAAAGGACCTGCCTAGTATGGGCCAACAGGCCTGCTGCAGTGTTCTTCCTTTCTTATGTTCTTATGTTCTAGCCAAGTTCATTGGGTTTATGCCCTTGAACATGTCCTCAAGAGCGTTCATCAGGTCTAGTACTGGACTGGTTGTAGAGTTTCCAACCTTTACGAACTTCTGGAAGTGAATTACTAAGGGGATCTCCTCACTGGGTTCACGCACATAATGGCTGACCTTAGATACACAAATAACCGTGGTGACCTGTACTTAACTCTGTGAAGAAGTGACTTGTGTGCTCCCGTGGTTGAACCAAGATGCCCTCCATCGAGCAACTTTACCAGCAACTTAAGGAAGAATTGAGGGTAGCGAAGATGGAGATACGGCGATTGACCGAGGAAAACAAGAGGATTCGTAGTAGTCCTCCTGTTTCGAGTCCTCAGGTCAAGAAGGGATCGTGGTCAGTGGCTGGACAGCAGGGGACGACGAAGTTGACGATCAAGAAGACGAATGGAAAGCCAGAAACGATGAAGAAGAAAGAGACTGGTAGGTAAGACACATAGGCAACAGTTAGGCAACTTTATTCCGAAACGTTTCGCCTACACAGTAGGCTTCTTCAGTCGAGTACAGAAAAGTTGATAGAAGCAGAAGATACTTGAAGACGATGTAATCAGTCCATCACCCTTAAAGTTTTGAGGTGGTCAGTCCCTCAGTCTGGAGAAGAGCATTGTTCCGTTGTCTGAAACAATATGAAGTTGAAGTGACAGGATGGAGCCTTTATATAGTGCCAGGAGGTGAGACGTAGGTTGCTTTGGGAGGGCAGGTCCCTCTCAAACCCAGCCGTTCTCACTAGTAGAGGTCGAAGTTGATGGTCTGTACCAAGATACCCTTGTGTTGCAGTGTCTGACAGAATGAACATTAAAAGGTATAAAATACCCACAGATTGTTAGGGAAGACACATAGCAACAGTTTGAGAGGGGGCCTGCCCTCCCCAAACAACCTACGTCTCACCTCCCGGCACTATATAAAGGCTCCATCCTGTCACTTCAACTTCATATTGTTTCAGACAACGGAACAATGCTCTTCTCCAGACTGAGGACTGACCACCTCAAAACTTTAAGGGTGATGGACTGATTACATCGTCTTCAAGTATCTTCTGCTTCTATCAACTTTTCTGTACTCGCTGAAGAAGCCTACTGTGTAGGCGAAAACGTTTCGAAATAAAGATACCTAACTGTTGCTATGTGTCTTACCTAACAATCTGTCGGTATTTTTTACCATTTTAATGTTCATTCTGTCAGACACTGCAACACAAGGGTATCTTGGTACAGGGCCATCAACTTCGACCTCTACTAGTGAGAACGGCTGGGTTTGAGAGGGACCTGCCCTCCCAAAGCAACCTACGTCTCACCTCCTGGGACTATTTTAAGGCCTCCATCCTTTCCCCTTCAACTTCATATTGTTTCAGACAACGGAACAATGCTCTTCTCCAGACTGAGGGACTGACCACCCCCAAAACTTTAAGGGTGATGGACTGTTACATCGTCCCTTTAAGTATCTTTTTGCTTCTATCAACTTTTCTGTACTCGACGAAGAAGCCTACTGTGTAGGCAAACGTTCGAAATAAAGATATCTAACTGTTGCATATGTGTCTTACCTAACAATCTGTCGGATTTTATACCATTTTAATGTTCATTCTGTCAGGAAAACTGCAACACAAGGGTATCTTGGTACAGACCATCAACTTCGACCTCTACTAGTGAGAACGGCTGGGTTTGGATGGAGATACGGCGATTGACCGAGGAAAACAAGAGGATTCGTAGTAGTCCTCCTGTTTCGAGTCCTCAGGTCAAGAAGGGATCGTGGTCAGTGGCTGGACAGCAGGGGACGACGAAGTTGACGATCAAGAAGACGAATGGAAAGCCAGAAACGATGAAGAAGAAAGAGACTGCTGTGGAAACTCCCGTGGAAACCTCCAACGCATTCTCGGTGCACCCGACGAATGTGAGTCTACTACTGGGATCGTCCCCGACGAACGACAACAAGGGAAGGTAAGAATATTGTTGTTGTTTTGGGGGTAGCCAGGTTAGATACATGGATAGGGCATTCGCTTGAAGGACAGGAGTAGGAGACAAAGGGTATGCTTTCCTGGGGCTGGGATGGAGGACATTGTTAGCCGGCTTGACAACATCATGAACGGTAATGGGGGTCAATCCTATTATTTGCCTCAGTGCTGGAGCAATGATGTAGGCAAGCGTAGAAGTGAGGATTTTGTTAGAAAGTTCAGGACAGCTATAGACATGATTAGGAAGAAGGGGGGGCGCCCTGTTATATGTGGCATTTTGCCAAGAAGAGGTGTTGGTAAAGAATGGTTGTCCAGAGCAATTGGTGTCAATTGCTGGCTGGACAAATACTGTAAGGAAAATGCGGTGACATTCATTGACAACTGGACCTCTTCTATGGCAGAAATGACATGTATGCCAGGGATGGGGTTCACTTATCTAGGTGTGGGGTGGGAGCACTGGCCAACGCAGTGGAGGGAGCTGTTAGGTCTTTAAAAAGGAATAGTTTAGGTATGGGTTTCTGCGGGAAAACTGTGAAGCTCAGGGTATAAAATGAGTACTAGAGAACTAGTAATAGGCAAAATGAGGTGGATATCGGAGAGCCAGTGGCACTAATGACAAGGACAGTAATAGGTTTAGTGGGAAAAACAAAAGGAGCAGGAATGATAAAGAGAAAGGGGGTCCTTAAGTATATATTACACAAATAGTCGCAGTGCTAGGAATAAGATGGACGAGTTGAGACTAGTTGCTAGTGCAGGGAACATAGATGTATTTGCCATTACTGAGACGTGGTTTAATTCAAAAGTCGGGGCATGCCTGCAGAATGTCACATTCAGGGTTTCAAAATTGTTCCAAGTAACAGAAGTATCGGGAAGGGGGGTGGGGTGGCATTGTATGTCCGAGATCGCTTGAACTGTTGCATTAAAACGGGTATTAAGTCTGAAGTAAACATACAGAGTCTGTTTGGTAGAATTTTTAGAGGGGCATGAAAATTTTTCTTTAGGTGTGATAACCGTCTTTTACCACCTGATTTACCCTCGCTTCCTTCCTGCCTGCAGCACGTGTTAGCCCTTGTGGTTTATGCGCTTCTTTTTTATTATATAATGGGCATGTGGTGCAAATGCTGGTACAAGCTAGTCATATTACGTATACCAGTGTGCAGCCAACTTTGATTCTCCTTTTCCTCTAGCACTCCTCCACCGATCCTTAGTAACTCTACCTCTGTTTATACTCTTCACCCGCGCTGGTCTCTGATCTTCACAGTACTCCTTAATCATACCCCTTCCCTGCAAGCGCTGTAATGACCCTTATAGGGCTGAACACCTAGTTATGATTTTGATAATATACCATCGTGCAGCACATCAAATTCCTTCCCCGAACTCTTTCTGACCACTACCAAAGTAAGGGAGGGAGCAATTTCATTATTTATCAGCAGCAGCATTCTTGTGAAATGCTGTACCACACATTTATATCAACAAACACGCGTGCACCACTTTCATAATTCTCTTTTTTTTTGCTTGCCTGGAAGACGCAGCTACAGATCAAAACGCACAAATCAAAAGTGGCCAGAATAATATACTAGGCTCACTCTCGCTGCACACCCTCCTGGAAGCCACCTCGATGGTGGGAAAAGAGCACTTTGATCCAAGAAAGAGGGTGTTTGGATCCTCTGCTTGATCGAACCAGCTTGCTTCCCCTTCCATGGACTGCATGACCCATACGGGTGTAGCGTTCCCACCGTAATTATTAACCAGCAGCCCGTAACTCCCTGTACTAAATGTACCACGTGCCACATGCGCAGAACACCAGGAATAAGCTTATATGACAAGCAGTCAAGGGAGAGCAGCTGCCAACATTTAAAACCAGCTGTAACGTTAAGACAGCTGCCAACTGTTAGACCACTGAAGCGGCTGTCTTAACTTGACTATTGACAGCTTGGATTCTTGCTGGGTTCATGGCGGACGTCATTCACGCAGCTTTAAACAATGATACAATACAAGTCCAACTGATACCCCAGACATGAAACTTCTGCTTCGGGTATATAAACTTCCCCAAAGAATAAATCCCCCCCAAAGAAAAATTGCTTTAATGTAGGGTATAAAAAAAGATGACTAAAAAAATAAGCAAACAATTTGTGAATGCAACTGAGAGACAGCGGATGGAATGAATAACGAACGACCTGTCAGTCCATGGAGACGCCTCAGGGAGGTTCCTTGACGCGAGTGAGGGGCTCTATGATCTAGGGAATTGGATCTGTGCTACTGTTCCCTAATTTAACCCGAATACCTTCTACATCCCACACTACAGCGCTGTATAATCCTACGGGTTTGGCGCTTCCCACTTGATTATAATGAATTTCTTTGTAACCTACAAATCAAAATTGTGATCACTCAGTTGTGAACTTTGTAAATAAATAGAATCTCGCCTTTATAAATTCTTTAAGAGGTGAAAATCACCGTAGTGTCTGAAGTACTACAGTGCTCTAACAGTCCTCCGGACTACGGGTGCTTTTCACCAGCTTCAAGGCTGGAGGGACGGATACCTCATCTCTTGTGCAAAGTTCTGTCGTGCACATTATGTCCCGTTGAAATTTGTACGATAAAGCCAATGAAATGGCGAACGTCTAACAATAAAGAACCCAATGTTGCATGTGTGTGTAACTTCAATGACAATGTTTACACTGAAAAAAAAAAAAACATGCACGGGTGGGTTTAGAACCCCGTTAATCAGTGCACAAAACTCCAGATCGTCTCTGATCGCGGGTTCTAACCTCAACCCCGACCGTTGGTATGGTTTGTTTGCAATCATGACATTACGATTTTCGTGAGTCATGTTTACCCAGTTTCGAGACCAGGTACCAAATCCACGAGAAAAATGTTGTGTATATTTTGTTTTGCTTAAAACCCGACAATGTGATGTGTTAGTTGCCATGTTGTGGTGTGCGTGAATCCCGCTCATTTGGCGCGTACTGACCTGCTGACAGTGAATCATGGTATCAAACCCGCCAGGATTGTGATACCATGAATCAATAGCATAAATGTAAATATTAGCCTGCTGACCCAGCTCTAGGGTATCACCTACTCCCTCCACCTACCCAGTAACGATGCCTCTCATCTGTTGTACCTGTATGATTCCACCTATAAAGTTCCAGGTCCCCCACTTCTGCCTGTGCTTCAGAGTCAAGACTACGGTACAGAATACCCTTTGTTAGGCTGAGGGACTGAATTACTCTGCCTCTTCGCTGCAGTCTTCTGTGTTGTACTATAGAAACCACGGGTTGGCAAGGTTCTACTAATAAAGATACTCGGTTGTAACTTGTGTTCTTGCTCTTTAGCAGTTCCATGTCTCTCTCTCTCTCTCTCTCTCCTCTCTCTCTCTCATTCTCTCTCTCTCACTCCTCTCTCTCTCTCTTCCTCTCTCAACTCTCCCTCACAATCACTCTCTCTCTCTCTCTCATACTTTCTGATACGGTGAAATACGTAAGAGAGGAAAATTCTTTTTAAACAAGGAATTAACTTTTAATAATGTGGAAAATGAAAAGCCAATGAATATAATATTTTTTAAAGCAAATAGGAACCCTAGGGTTTAGCGCTTTTTTCTTATAATTTAAGCGAGTGCTTTGGAGTCCTAGAGTTGTATCTTTGAATGGAGGGGCCCAAGAGCTGGAGTCCTCATAGCTTCTTCACGGACCCTTTAATTATAGTCCCTACAGACTGACCCGACAATTGGGACTGGGTACTATCATAGTCCTCTACTGACCTAACCCTACATAAGGCACTGTACTTCATAGTCACCTACAGACCTGACCCTACATGGGACGGTGCTATCATAGTCTCTACAGAACTAACCCTACATAGTTCACTGTACTGTCATAGTCTCTACAGACTGACCCCTACATGGGGAACTGTACTATCATATACCTACAGACTAACCCTACATATCACCTGTACGTCCAGACGCTACAGAATGACCCTTCATGGGAACTGTACATCATAGTCTCTACAGACTAACCCTAACATATCACGTGTACTTCATAGTCTCTACAGACTTACCCACATGAGGACTGTACGATCATAGTCTCTACAGACGGACCCTACATGGGGACTGTACTATCATAGTCTCTACAGACGACCCCTACATGGTGGACTGGTACTATCATAGTCTCTACAGACTGCCCTACAATGGGGACTGTACTACATAGTCCACTACATGACTGACCCTACATAGTCCTGAACTATCATAGTCTCTACAGACTAGACCCTACATGGGGAACGGTCTACGATCAAGTCTCTACAGACGACCTACATAGTCCGACTGTACTACATGTCTCTACAGACCTGACCCTACTAGTCACTGTACGATCATAGTCACTACAGACAGACCCTATCATGGGACTGTACATCATAGTCTCTACAGACTGTCCCACATGGGGACTGTACTATCAGTGTCTCTACAGACGAACCCTACATGGGACTGTACTATCA
Source organism: Cherax quadricarinatus (assembly GCF_026875155.1). Lineage (NCBI taxonomy): Eukaryota > Metazoa > Arthropoda > Malacostraca > Decapoda > Parastacidae > Cherax > Cherax quadricarinatus. The sequence goes on along the minus strand of NC_069490.1, from coordinate 21,590,625 downwards.
AGTCACACAAAGGCTGACCCTACAAGGGAAACTGTACGATCCCTTAGTGTATAAGACTGACCCTACAAATAGTCACTGTACTATCCTAGTCTCTACAGATCTGACCCTACTATGGGACTGTACTATCATAGTCCCTCTACAGACTGACACTACCCATAGTCACTGTACACATAGTCGCTACAGACTGACCCTAACATGGGGACGTGACTATCATAGTCTCTACGGACTGACACAAAATTATCACTGTACTATCATAGGCTCTACAGAGACTAGACTGACCCTACATGGGGACTGTACTATCATAGGCCTACAAGACTGACCCTACATGGGGACTGTAACTATCATAGTCCTCTACAGACGGACCCGACATGGGGACTGTAACTATCATAGTCTCTACAGACTGACCCTACATGGGGACTGTACTTTCAAGTTTTCTACAGGACTGACCCTACATGGGGACTGTACGATCATAGTCCCCCACTACAGACTGACCTACAGGGGGACTGTACTAGCATAGCCTCTACAGACTGACCCTACATGGGACTGTACTATCATAGTCCCTACAGAGACCCTACATGGGGACAGTAACTATTATAGTCTCCTACAGACTGACCCTACTGGACTGTCTATCATAGTCTCCTACAGACGGACACCTACATAGTCACGGTACGATTATAGTCTCTACAGACTGACCCTACCATAGTCACTGTAGCTATCATAGTCTCACAGACTGACCCTACATGGGAACTGTACTATCATAGTCTATACAGACTGACCCTACATAGTTCACTGGTACTATCATATCCTCTACAGACTGACCCACAAGTCTACTGTACTATCAGAGTCACTTACAGACTGACCCTACATGGGGACTGTACTATCATGAGTCTCTACAGAGCTGACCCTACAGGGGACGGACTATCACAGCTCTACAGACGGCACATATAACGGTAATAAATACCGACAGGTGTGTTAGGTAAACACATATGCAACAGTAGGTATCTTTATTATGAAACGTTTCGCCTACACATAAAGGCTTCTTTCGTCAGTCAAGTACAGAAAAGTTAATAGAAGCAAGAAGATACTTAGAAGACGATGTAATCAGTCTCATCACCTTTAAAAGTTTTGTGTGGTCAGTCCCGCCAGTCTGGAGAAGAGCATTGTTCTAATAGTATGAAAACAATATGGAGAAGAAGTGACCAGATGGAGCTTGTATAGCGCCAAGAGTGAGACGTAGGCCACTAGATACCTAACGGTTGCTTCTCTACAGACTAACCCTACATGGGGACTGTACTATCATAGTCACTACAGGCTGACCCTACATGGGAACTGTACTATCATAGTCTCTACAGACTGACCCTACATGGGAACTGTACTATCATAGTCTCTACAGACCTGACCCTTACATAGCCCGTTCTCTCATAGTCTCTATCAGACAGACCACTAGCATAGTCACTGTACGATCATAGTCTACAACTGACACTACATATCCTGTACTAGCCTAGTCTCTCAGACTGACCCTATTTCATGGGGACTGTACTATCATAGTCTCTACAGACTGACCCTACATAGTCACTGTACTATCATAGTCTCTACAGACTGACCCTACATGGGGACTGTACTATCATAGTCTCTACAGACTGACCCTACATGGGGACTGTACTATCACAGTCTCTACAGACTGACCCTACAGTGGGAAACCTGATACTATCACTGTCTCTACGGAACTGACCCTACATGGGGACTGTACGATCATAAGTCTCCTACAGCCTGAACCCACATAGTCCACTGTACTATCATAGTCGCTACAGACGGACCCTACAGGGGAACGGTACTATTCACCCGGCGCACAACTGAACCTACTGGAAGGTACATCACAGTCTCTACAGACTGACCCTTAACATGGTGACTGTTTCTATCAGTCTCTACAGACCTGACCTACATGGAACTGTACTATCATAGACTCGTACAGACTGACCCTACATGGGCTGTACTATCATAGTCTCTACAGATGCCCTAAATGGGAACTGTACTATAGTAGTCTCTACCAGACGGACCCTACATTGGGGACTGTACTATCACAGTCTCTACGACTGACCTACATGGGACGTACTATCAGAGTCTCTACAAGACTGACCCTACATAGTCCTGTACTATCATAGTCTCTACGCGACTGACCTACATGGGAACTGTAATCTATCACAGTCCTCACCAGACCGGTCCTACATATCACTGAACTATCATAGTCTGCAACAGACTGACCCCTACATGGGGAACGTACTATCATAGTCTCTAGAGACTGACCCTACAAAGTCAATGACTATTCAGAGTCTCTACAGACTGACCCTACAAGGAACTGTACTATCACAGTCTCGACACAGACTGACCTACATAGTCACTGTACTATCATGTCTCGACAGACTGACCCTACATAGTCACTGTACGATCATATCCTCTACAGACTGTCCGGGCATGGGACTGTAGTAATCTCATAATAGTCTCTACAGACTCACCCTACTTGGGACTGTACTATCATAGCACCTAACAGACTGACCTCTACATGGGGAATGTACTATCATAGTCTCTACAGACTGACCCCACATGGGGATGTACTATCTAGTCCTCTAAACCGTGACTACATGGGGACTGTACTATCAGAGTCTCTACAGACTGACCCTACATGGGGACTGACTAGCATAGTCTCTACAGACTGACCCTACATTGGGGACTGTAGTAATCAATAGTCTCTCAAGACTCACCCTTACATGGGACTGTAGTATCATAGTCTCCTCCAGACTCACCCTACATGGTGACTGTACTATCGTGGTCCCTACATCAGGTGGATCTTTCATGTTTACACCATAACAAAAGACTGTGTCATGTTAGGACATATAATTCCCACGGCTAAATGAAAACTGGATGCACTGGACACTGCCACATGTTAGGAGCTTCTGGACCACAGTACCATAGACAAAGTGGGGATTTGAACTTTAGTCAAATTGACTGATTCTTGACAGGTAATCTAAGAGTCCCAGTGACTTTATGGAAACAGGTAAGACCACACAGGCAACAGGTAAGGTATCAATTTATATGAAACGCTTCGCCTACACAGCAGGCATCTTCAGTCAAGTACAAAACGTTGATAGAAGCAGAAGATACTTGAAGACGATGTAATCATCCATCACCCTTAAAGTTTTGAGGTGGTCAGTGTCCCTAAGTCTGGAGAAGAGCATTGTTCCATAGTATGAAACAAGATGGAGATAAACAATACCATATTGGAACACAAATGGTATACAATACCGACAGTTTGTTAGGTAAGAACATATGCAACAGTTAGACAACTTTATTCCGAACGTTCGCCTACACAGTAGGCTTCTGTCAGTCGAATACCAAAAGTAGGCAAGCTTGTCAAGTGAAAGTGGTGATCTGAAGAGGGACATGACCTCTCACTACATTCGCACTACGTCTACCTACAACTACGGCCTACAACACTACAACTACTACTACTACTACCTGCACCTCTCCTTCCGACAGTCTTTTATCCCGCACTGTCGCCTTGATCTCAATAGTTCCGACGGGGAACTGACTTCTCCAGGCCGAGGGACTGACAACGCTCAATTCTACGACTACAAGGGTGACGGACTGATTTCATCGTCTTCAAAACAGCCTCTACTGTTCCAGCCTAACTTTCTGTTATTCGACTGAAGAAGCCTACTGGTAGGCGAAACGTTTTTCGGAATAAAAAGTTGTGCTAACTGTTGCATATGTGGGCTTGACCTAACAACCTGTCGTATTGTATACCATTTTTTGTTCAGCTTGTCCAACAACTGCAACCACGTGCATCTTGGTAACAGAAAAAACACCTTGGACAAGCTTTTCCAAGTGAGAAGTGTTGGATCTGAGAGGGACATAGACCTCATCACTACATTCGCACTACTACTACAACTACGTACACTAACGACTACTACTACTACTACTACTAACTCTGCACCTCTCCTTCCGACAGTATTTAGTATCCCACGGTCGCTTGGATCTTGGCACTCCACCCAAACACATCATCGTAAACACAGGCGCTCCCTCACTCTCAAGCAGTGTTCCCTTCGATCCCCCGGGGAGGGGGAACCAGCGTGTGATGATTCAATCGTGTCTGTACAACTGCAACACGGGCATCTTGGTAGCAGAAAACACCTTGGACAAGCTTATCAAGTGAGAAGTGTTTGGATCTGAGAGGGACATGACCTCCACTACATCTCACTACTACTACTACTACTACTACCTACTACACTAACTACTACTACTACGACTCTGGCACCTCTCCTTTCCGACAGTATTAATATCCGCACTGTCGCTTGAATCTTGTGGCACTGCCATCTCCAAACACACATCGTAAGGACACATCGCCGCCCTCACCTCATGAAGTGTTCCTTCGATTCCCCGTCGGGAGGGGAACCTCTCCTTTCCGACAGTATTTAAGTCTCCGCACTGTCGCTTATCTTCAATAGTTCCTGACTATGGCACTGAACTTCTCCAGGCCGAGGGACGACAACCTCAAATCTACGACTAAAAACAGGGTGATGGACTGATTACATCGTACTTCATCATCTCCACTGTCCGTGCCTACTTTCTGTATTCGACTGAAGAACCTACTAGTGTAGGCGAAACGTTTTCGAATAAAGTTGGCTATCTGGTTGCATATGGTGTCTTACCAACAACCGCGTAGTGTATACCATTTTGATGTCAACTTGTCAAACTGCAACACGTGCATCTTTGGTACAGAAAACACCTTGACAAAGCGTGTCAAGTGAGAATGTTGGATCTGAGAGTGACACGGACCCTCTCAACTACATTCTCACTACTATACTACTACACTACTACTTATGTACTACTACTACGACTACTACTACTACGCTGCACGCTCTCCTTCCCGACAGTATTTATAGTATCCGCCTGGCGCTTGATCCTTTGGCCACTCCACGTCCAAACACATCATCGTACAGACACAGTCGCTCCGCCTGTCACATCGAAGAAGTGTTTCCTTCGAGCCCCGTCGGGGGGAGGGAACCTATAGTCATCGTACCAGCGCCTGACTTACGCCTTCAAGATCTTGCCCAAACCGTGTAAGGATCAAACCCAACAGTGGAGTAATAAATGACTCTACAAACTTGCCCTTGCTGCCTTGTAAAGACTTGCCTACAGGTTAAATTTACAGCCCGCAACTCGACGAAAGACTCAGCATTCGTCGTCTGTAACGCGACGAGTGTGAAGCACAAAGCTGAGCGCCGACACGCATGAAATCCCTCAGAGACCGCCAGTTCACCATCTCCCCTTCACCTTTTTTTGCTGGCGAAACGGTTTCCGTTTTCGAGCAAACGGCTGGACAAACTCTCACTTGCTTCTTTATCAACTGAAGGATCTCCGACACTCGATCGAGGAAACAAACTCCTGGGCGTCGATTGAACATATCACCAAAATCCCCAACCCTCTACAATGATCAAGCTAACTTCTCCAACATCGAGATGGTCTACTAGACACTGCTGACGGCCTAGCTATCTCCAACTATTATATCCATCCTAGTCACATAGAACCCGAACGTTTCGCCCACATCTCGCCATGCGGGCCTGCTACGCTCCTATTCACCACGCCAACGCCTGACTGTCCTCTGAAAGGGAAAAAGTACTGCACAAACTGCGGTAAAGACGGCCATGACTTCAAGGAATGTGCTACTACACTACCTCTCCTACCTGCCTCAACTGCAAGGGTACTCACCCACACCCCTGCAGCAAATGCCCTCGTACGTAAAGAAGTCCTGTCAAAGAAAATCCATTGAAAAACCAAGAAGAACAACCTAAAATCGCCAACATACCCGCCATTTGCAAAAATTCAAATCAGAGACCACCGAACCCTTCCAAGCTACACAACAATCATCTCCACCCACCAGTCCCCTCCTTGCTGCTTCCTGACGCTGTTCCATCCAAGGTGCTATACGGTATATGTATGCACAACCTAATAATGGCTGCAAACCCTGGGCCATTCAACACGACAATCAATGAACTGTTTTCGCCTAAACAACGATGCCAAACTTCAACTTTCCAGACTCGCCACCATCCAAGACGCCTCAAGCTAATTCCAATAGGTTAACTTCACCTTCACCTGGTCCTACGTGGTATCTCTGACCAAGACCTACTCCAGAAGCCCAACTCCACCGTCTACTGTCACCTCTCACCACCCACCACCAGCCCAACAAATCACAACCGACCAACACTCCCTGCCTCCTCTCAACACAGTCGACAGAAGACGAAAAGTACCATAAAATATGAACTAACCCTCGGACCAACGACGAGTAGTAACGAAGAAGAAACCACACGCAACCGTTACCTAAGCCAAGCCTTTAATGGGTCTCTAACCTTCTACACCACCCCCAACCTCCCACCGAATGAGCGCACTGGATATGCTCCACTTAATGAAAGAAGGACTGTAGAGTACACCTGCACCAAACCTCACCAATTCCTTTTGAAAACCGCACTTTCTTACCTCTGGACGAATCTGTACTGCTCCAACCTCAGAATGCAACTATTCCACATGTCCCAAGAGAGACTTCACAAAAGACTCAAGAGTGGTGTCCATCACCAGCGAAGTGTAGCCAAACACACAACACCCGTCCCAACACCTGACGTCCAAAACCAGCCTTCACCTTCGGCCTGATCATATCAGTCAGCGAGCAACTGTCTTGCAGTCTGCTCTCTCCTCTATGTCTTCAACATGCCCTCACTACACTGCCTCAGTGCAGAACGCAGCGGGTGTATTATGCCCTGGCTCCTTTAGTCGAACAACTCAAGACCTTCCTCTCACGACGTCATCGTCTGTCCACACTTCCCCACTCACCCACCGGAAGTCCAACAGAAGTGCCTGCTATGTGTGTTCTCAATGTCTGTCCCAACGATCGACTTAATGCGTTAGCTGCTGGGTTAAGCCCTGGCTCTATTCTACTACCTATAACACGCCTCTCCAGCACTGATTCTGCGTCTGAGTCCCGCCTTCCCCTCTCAGTCCCATTGGGATCTTACCGAACTTTCTTTCGTTCGTTCGCTTGATCTTCAGTCTGTTTTGTGACTTTTTGAATTTTTTCAATCACTGTCGCTCGATCAACACTGGCCGATCATATAGTGCTCTAACACCGCAAGAAGCCTCTCGTCGACCCTGTCGGGGTGTAGAATTTAAAATCTACAAACGTGATATCCTTGTCACAATGCCGGTCCGAATCGTGTAAATCAGCCTGTAATGGTGCAAATATTGACTCCTCGAAGTTACTTTAGCTACGTCGTAAGGACATGCCGCAGGCAAATTTACGGCAATCCACTCTCTGAAAGACTCCTTCATTGTCGTCGGCTCAGATGACACGAAGCACTAAAACAAATGGACACGCGTCAACAGGACCCACAAACACAACAATTCATTCTATCCCCGTCTCCATTCTGGAAGTCGAAACGGGCGGGCTTGTGAAAAGACTGACAATATCCGTCACCTCTCTACTGAAAGCACTGAAACATCTAGTGAGGGAACAAAACACTGGGCCCCGGTAGACAAGCAGCTCAAAGACCCCCAACGCAACATCAATGCTAAAGATTACATGCTCAGACATCTCCAATGGCTTGCCACAAGCTCTCTCTGAACGGTCTGCCATGCTCCATAGTACCACATTCACTCCAATCATATAAAACAAGAACGTTTTTAACACACAGCTCTCACTGCTGGACCTGCTACTTCCTATAATCAAACCACCAAGGACTTGCCCCCAATCAAGATAAGAAGTTTTTGTTCAAAATGTGGGAATGATGACACGATGTTCAGATCCTCACCATTACTACACACCAACAGTGTCTTAACTGCAAGGGTAGATCATCAGACCCTTGCCGCGAAGTGCCCACTCAGGAAAGAAATCATATTGAAGAAAACTAAAGGTCTGAGAAGAAACCTCCAATTCACCGACATACGCCTGCAATAACAAACCACAAACCGATCGCCAATCAAGACCACTACACGCCTAATCTCAGGTACCATCGCACAGCAACTCCCGCTGTGCACTCACTCCTTCCCCGACGGTGCTCCTTCCAAGGTGCTGTACTGCTGGTGTATGCACACCGTGCAAACGCAAGCAAACCCCGCACATGTTCAACACCACGATGAGAACGAACTATTCCGTCTGAACACATGCCTTCCTTCAATTCCGAAGCCACACCTTCAGAAGACATCATCCATCAAGATCCTTCCCCAACGTCCCCCTACCGTGACTGCACCTACAGACCTGTCCCTGCCCAAGCCACTGCGCTTTGTAACTTCTGAAATTAAAAAAAAAACCACTTCCACCGCGGAAACGTGTTGACTCAGAGTTGCCTCAACCACCGCCTCCCACCTCTCCCAACCTGCTGTTACACAACCATTACACCTCACAGCTGCTCCTGGTCGAACCTCATCACCGCAACCACCAGTGTTGATTTCGCCCAGTGAATCCACTCCAAAGAGAAGATAACGACGACTCGCAGTAAACCCTCATGAAAACCTTTCCTTTACACTTCTCCTTCAAATACTGACACCATGACCTGGACGGAAACCCCATACAAAAGCCGCGGTGCTGAACAAGTCAGCGTATGCATGTGAATACACCGCTTCACTTCAACACGCACCACCAGAGTTCTGAGTTCATCAAGGCCTCTACGTTTCACCTTCAGCAACAAGGCGAAATGAATACCACCATCTAGAAGCAGCCTTCATAAAGTTTGAAAAATGGCTCCAGTTGCTGGAACCTGGCCTCCTTCGATTACTCTAATAACTCCCAATGTGTTCTAAACCTCGGGATGTACCCTAGCCTGTGCCAGCGTACTCAAATTCAAGACTTCAACTACAACAAGTCTATGCAACAGTCCTCTATCCTGTTCTACAAGTCTGCCCACATCGCCTTAGCATGCTGGGTTTAAGCCCGGCTCTATTTCTCTTACTATACTAAAACACTCCTCTCCAGAGCTATTCTTCATCTGTGCCCGTCTTTCCCCGCTCAGCCCCATTGGGATCTTACCGAAACGTGTTTGGCTTGCTCGCTTTGATCTTCAGATAGTGCCTGACTATGGAAACTGAACATTCCGCCCAGGCCGAGGGACTGACCAACCTCAAATTCTACGACTACAAGGGTGATGGACTGATTACATCGTCTTCACATCTCTACTGTTCCTGCCTTCCTTTCTGGAATCGACTGAAGAACCTACTGTTAGGCCGAAACGTGTCGGTAATAAAGTTGTCTAACTGTTGTCATAATGTGTCTTACCTAACAACCTGTCGGTATTGTATACCATTTTGATGTTCACATGTGCGACAGCTGGGTATCTTGAATTTGTAGATGCTTCGTTATCTAGGTGGTGTAGATGCAGTCAGTACATGGTGGGGTCTATTCTGGAAACGTTCGCCCACTAGCGGCTTCGGATTCCCGTGCACAGAACCGGTGGAAAAGATACCTTTATATCGTTGATACCTTTGAAGAGTTTTCGTGATGTCTCTACCTCTGAGTCCCTCCAGGCCAGTTCGTCGCTGGTGCTTGCCTGGTCAACCAGGCTGTTGTGCTTGGAGGCCCGCTTCCCCACATATCTATCACATCCTGTTTGATCTGGAGAGAGTTTGTGATAAGTCAGCTGGCGCCTGAGCCTGGAGTCGATGTGTTCAGTTTCCATGAATTTTTGACAAAAGTGCAACTCGACTGGCAGCTAAGGGAATGATTACCTCAGACTTTCTCTCACTTCCACCATTCTCGCAGTGGATTGAAGAAGCTGTTGGTTAGCGAAATATTTTCAAATAAAGATACATAGTGTACAGAGTGTCCCTTCCATGAAGGAACAAAACCGAGGAGTGAGGAGATAGAAGATGAAGTGAGTCCGTGTGATCCGTCAGCCTGGCAGGAATGTGCAGTAACGTATCAAGGAAATGCATGCCTGGTGCGTTGGTGTGCAGGTTGGCGCATGTTTGGCTTTTAGGCGGATTGCTGTGTTGATATTGCAAATCCCTCTAGATTGATGCCATTTGAAATTGGCAATCGTCAAGTCCGTATTTCTCGGGGGTTCCATCGATGCCCCTCGTTCTTTCCTCAAAGCCTGCCAGAAGTTAGCACCCTGGACTTTGCTTCTCTCAGGGAAGAACAGTATAATGTGCCTTTGTATACTTCGGGAACTGGAGGCAACACTCTCAGCTTGCCGATCATCGCAGCTGGCCCGACGACATTTCATATTCGGATGTTCATACAATTACATCAGTCCGCCCGTCAGTCCGATTTACGGGCTTTCAATCTTATTGGTCACAAGGAGTTCTTCCCCAGCTTGGAATCTACCATTGTTCACCCTTTTCGCAAACCGGTGCTACGGACATGACCTCCCACTATCGCCCATTGCTCTTACCAGTGCAGTTTTGCAAAGTGATGGAACGTCTGGTAAATCGACGTTTAATGTGGTATTGAGAGACACACAACATCTCCCCACTCGCAATATGCTTTCGTATGGCCCGTTCTACCATAGACCCCTACTGTACGTTTGGATAGCGTAGGTTCGTAATGCATTTAGCGAATAAACCACTCATTTATTGCCATATTTTTTGAGACCTTGAAAAAGCATAAGAGACAACTTGGATGTATAAGATTTTGGCCCAAGCCCACTCCTTAGGCCTCCGAGGCAAGCTATACCAGCCTGCCCTAAAGAACGTTTTAACTGACAGACATTTTCCGGTGTCGGGTTAATAATGTCTCTCACCCGAACTTTGTCCAAGCTGAAGGTGTCCCTCAGGGATGTGAACATCAAAATGGTATAGTTCCTGACTATGGAACTGAACTTCTCCAGGCCGAGGGACTGACAACCTCAAATTCTACGACCGTCAAGGGTGATGGACTGTTACATCGTCTTTCACATCTCTTACGGTTCCAGCCTACTTCTGTATTCGACTGAAGAAGCCTACTGTGTAGGCGAAACGTTTCGGAATAAAGTTGTCTAACTGTTACATGTGTCTTACCTAACAACCTCAGGGATGTGTTCTGAGCACAACACTTTTTCTCCTTGCTATAAATGATTTGACCTCTTCTTCTTCCATCCAATAAGTTGGTCATCACGTATGTTGATAACTTCGCTATTGCCTGTGCAGGCGCTGACTGTCACCTCATTACAGTTTCTCTCCAGCATGCGGTCGACCGTGTTTCCAATTGGGCCACCACGCATGGGTGTTATTAAATTTTCCAGTACCAAAACTCACCACATTAACTTTCACTAGACGCTCTGTCGTCGTCGATCATGCCTTTGTAGCCTTCCTGATGGCAGTCCGTATCCCTGAACGTTTATACAGTCATGTTTCTAGCCTTCTCTTGACCGTAAGGGGTTAGCCTGGAAACCCTCACATTACCTCGCTGAAGGCAACTTGTCACAGAGCCGGCTGAACCTTCTTAAAACCCTTGCTCATCTTTCATGGAGCTGATCGTCGAACGCTCCTTCCGCCTACTTTCATCCCTCATTTATCGAAACTCGATTTATGGTGACCCAATATATTTAGCGGCCTCTCCTTGCTACTCTCTCTACCTTAACCCCAGCCATCACCAAGGGATTACGTTTATGCCTTGGGCTTTTCGCTCTTTCCCTGTAGAGCCTCTATGCAAGAAGCGAATTGCCATCCTTGTCTATCGGCCGTGATCCCATTGCCTTCGCTACAATGTACGCTTCACGATCTCCGCAATCCTTACATTCTCATGCCATCGCCGTGTACACAGATGCTCTAAGTCTTCTGACGGCATCGATCGCACAATGTTTCCGGACAGCATCGTGCGAGGGGCGTTTACTATCTCTGCTTGTATTTTTACTGTGAAATTATGCCATTCTTTGTCAAGCACTTACGCGTAATCAACATCTATGCCTGTGTCATCAATTTGTGGTGTCTCAGACTCCCTTAGTGGCTCTGATCAGGCTATACGGAAATTTTGATACAACAAACCTCACCCCTATTCTTTCGCCGTAACCAACTTTGGCTACGCCGTATCTCTACCAAGCATAAAGATATTGTTTTTGAGTAATAACGTGGTTAGAATTACCGACAATATTTAAAGTCAAAGGACACAAGTTGCAACTAATGTGACATTTATTGTAAGGGCTTGATAACTCCTGGAGAGCGAAACGTGTGCACAATAAATGTCACATTAGTTGCACTTGGGTCCTTTTTCCTTTACATATTGTTTTTTGTTGGGTTCCTGGTCATTTGACGTACAGGGCAATGTCCGGCAACACTGCTGCACGTCACAGTACATGACCTACCCACGGTTTCATAAGAGATGTTTCATTTCCGGACTAATTTCTGTAATAGCGACCCACCTTCACACCGTTGCAACAACGTTGGTCAACTCTACTCGTAACAAACTTCATTCTATTAAGAACCGAGCATAAGTGACTGGCCGTCCTTCTTGTGCACCAGTGGCCGAGATTGGGAGACTAACGATCTCCCCCTTCGGCATTAATCACACTTGTCTTATTCATGTGTATCGCATGGAAGGCACCCTGTTCCTCTCTGTGAGAGTGTCAATTCCAGTATCGGTTAGCCATCATTCTGGTTAGACTGCCCACTATCAACGAGCAACGCAGAATTTTACTTCCAACCTCCCGCCGCTCGCGCGCTAACTACTCTCTCTGTTACCTTCCCTTCTTGCTTGATGGACCTTCCTTGAAAATCCTGACTCGCTCATTGACTTCTAGACAACGACTGATTTACTCCACAAACTCTGATGATGGATTACCGTGCGCACTTCCCCTAGCCCTTGCTACCTCCAGTCCTCTTGCTGCCCTCTAATAGATACCCCTTTCACATCCCACTGCCCCGCTGTTCTCCGTAACCTCTGTACTCATCCATCTCCCTTTTACCACCTGATTTACCCTCGCTTCCTTCCTGCCTGCAGCACGTGTTAGCCCTTGTGGTTTATGCGCTTCTTTTTTATTATATAATGGGCATGTGGTGCAAATGCTGGTACAAGCTAGTCATATTACGTATACCAGTGTGCAGCCAACTTTGATTCTCCTTTTCCTCTAGCACTCCTCCACCGATCCTTAGTAACTCTACCTCTGTTTATACTCTTCACCCGCGCTGGTCTCTGATCTTCACAGTACTCCTTAATCATACCCCTTCCCTGCAAGCGCTGTAATGACCCTTATAGGGCTGAACACCTAGTTATGATTTTGATAATATACCATCGTGCAGCACATCAAATTCCTTCCCCGAACTCTTTCTGACCACTACCAAAGTAAGGGAGGGAGCAATTTCATTATTTATCAGCAGCAGCATTCTTGTGAAATGCTGTACCACACATTTATATCAACAAACACGCGTGCACCACTTTCATAATTCTCTTTTTTTTTGCTTGCCTGGAAGACGCAGCTACAGATCAAAACGCACAAATCAAAAGTGGCCAGAATAATATACTAGGCTCACTCTCGCTGCACACCCTCCTGGAAGCCACCTCGATGGTGGGAAAAGAGCACTTTGATCCAAGAAAGAGGGTGTTTGGATCCTCTGCTTGATCGAACCAGCTTGCTTCCCCTTCCATGGACTGCATGACCCATACGGGTGTAGCGTTCCCACCGTAATTATTAACCAGCAGCCCGTAACTCCCTGTACTAAATGTACCACGTGCCACATGCGCAGAACACCAGGAATAAGCTTATATGACAAGCAGTCAAGGGAGAGCAGCTGCCAACATTTAAAACCAGCTGTAACGTTAAGACAGCTGCCAACTGTTAGACCACTGAAGCGGCTGTCTTAACTTGACTATTGACAGCTTGGATTCTTGCTGGGTTCATGGCGGACGTCATTCACGCAGCTTTAAACAATGATACAATACAAGTCCAACTGATACCCCAGACATGAAACTTCTGCTTCGGGTATATAAACTTCCCCAAAGAATAAATCCCCCCCAAAGAAAAATTGCTTTAATGTAGGGTATAAAAAAAGATGACTAAAAAAATAAGCAAACAATTTGTGAATGCAACTGAGAGACAGCGGATGGAATGAATAACGAACGACCTGTCAGTCCATGGAGACGCCTCAGGGAGGTTCCTTGACGCGAGTGAGGGGCTCTATGATCTAGGGAATTGGATCTGTGCTACTGTTCCCTAATTTAACCCGAATACCTTCTACATCCCACACTACAGCGCTGTATAATCCTACGGGTTTGGCGCTTCCCACTTGATTATAATGAATTTCTTTGTAACCTACAAATCAAAATTGTGATCACTCAGTTGTGAACTTTGTAAATAAATAGAATCTCGCCTTTATAAATTCTTTAAGAGGTGAAAATCACCGTAGTGTCTGAAGTACTACAGTGCTCTAACAGTCCTCCGGACTACGGGTGCTTTTCACCAGCTTCAAGGCTGGAGGGACGGATACCTCATCTCTTGTGCAAAGTTCTGTCGTGCACATTATGTCCCGTTGAAATTTGTACGATAAAGCCAATGAAATGGCGAACGTCTAACAATAAAGAACCCAATGTTGCATGTGTGTGTAACTTCAATGACAATGTTTACACTGAAAAAAAAAAAAACATGCACGGGTGGGTTTAGAACCCCGTTAATCAGTGCACAAAACTCCAGATCGTCTCTGATCGCGGGTTCTAACCTCAACCCCGACCGTTGGTATGGTTTGTTTGCAATCATGACATTACGATTTTCGTGAGTCATGTTTACCCAGTTTCGAGACCAGGTACCAAATCCACGAGAAAAATGTTGTGTATATTTTGTTTTGCTTAAAACCCGACAATGTGATGTGTTAGTTGCCATGTTGTGGTGTGCGTGAATCCCGCTCATTTGGCGCGTACTGACCTGCTGACAGTGAATCATGGTATCAAACCCGCCAGGATTGTGATACCATGAATCAATAGCATAAATGTAAATATTAGCCTGCTGACCCAGCTCTAGGGTATCACCTACTCCCTCCACCTACCCAGTAACGATGCCTCTCATCTGTTGTACCTGTATGATTCCACCTATAAAGTTCCAGGTCCCCCACTTCTGCCTGTGCTTCAGAGTCAAGACTACGGTACAGAATACCCTTTGTTAGGCTGAGGGACTGAATTACTCTGCCTCTTCGCTGCAGTCTTCTGTGTTGTACTATAGAAACCACGGGTTGGCAAGGTTCTACTAATAAAGATACTCGGTTGTAACTTGTGTTCTTGCTCTTTAGCAGTTCCATGTCTCTCTCTCTCTCTCTCTCTCCTCTCTCTCTCTCATTCTCTCTCTCTCACTCCTCTCTCTCTCTCTTCCTCTCTCAACTCTCCCTCACAATCACTCTCTCTCTCTCTCTCATACTTTCTGATACGGTGAAATACGTAAGAGAGGAAAATTCTTTTTAAACAAGGAATTAACTTTTAATAATGTGGAAAATGAAAAGCCAATGAATATAATATTTTTTAAAGCAAATAGGAACCCTAGGGTTTAGCGCTTTTTTCTTATAATTTAAGCGAGTGCTTTGGAGTCCTAGAGTTGTATCTTTGAATGGAGGGGCCCAAGAGCTGGAGTCCTCATAGCTTCTTCACGGACCCTTTAATTATAGTCCCTACAGACTGACCCGACAATTGGGACTGGGTACTATCATAGTCCTCTACTGACCTAACCCTACATAAGGCACTGTACTTCATAGTCACCTACAGACCTGACCCTACATGGGACGGTGCTATCATAGTCTCTACAGAACTAACCCTACATAGTTCACTGTACTGTCATAGTCTCTACAGACTGACCCCTACATGGGGAACTGTACTATCATATACCTACAGACTAACCCTACATATCACCTGTACGTCCAGACGCTACAGAATGACCCTTCATGGGAACTGTACATCATAGTCTCTACAGACTAACCCTAACATATCACGTGTACTTCATAGTCTCTACAGACTTACCCACATGAGGACTGTACGATCATAGTCTCTACAGACGGACCCTACATGGGGACTGTACTATCATAGTCTCTACAGACGACCCCTACATGGTGGACTGGTACTATCATAGTCTCTACAGACTGCCCTACAATGGGGACTGTACTACATAGTCCACTACATGACTGACCCTACATAGTCCTGAACTATCATAGTCTCTACAGACTAGACCCTACATGGGGAACGGTCTACGATCAAGTCTCTACAGACGACCTACATAGTCCGACTGTACTACATGTCTCTACAGACCTGACCCTACTAGTCACTGTACGATCATAGTCACTACAGACAGACCCTATCATGGGACTGTACATCATAGTCTCTACAGACTGTCCCACATGGGGACTGTACTATCAGTGTCTCTACAGACGAACCCTACATGGGACTGTACTATCAAGTCACACAAAGGCTGACCCTACAAGGGAAACTGTACGATCCCTTAGTGTATAAGACTGACCCTACAAATAGTCACTGTACTATCCTAGTCTCTACAGATCTGACCCTACTATGGGACTGTACTATCATAGTCCCTCTACAGACTGACACTACCCATAGTCACTGTACACATAGTCGCTACAGACTGACCCTAACATGGGGACGTGACTATCATAGTCTCTACGGACTGACACAAAATTATCACTGTACTATCATAGGCTCTACAGAGACTAGACTGACCCTACATGGGGACTGTACTATCATAGGCCTACAAGACTGACCCTACATGGGGACTGTAACTATCATAGTCCTCTACAGACGGACCCGACATGGGGACTGTAACTATCATAGTCTCTACAGACTGACCCTACATGGGGACTGTACTTTCAAGTTTTCTACAGGACTGACCCTACATGGGGACTGTACGATCATAGTCCCCCACTACAGACTGACCTACAGGGGGACTGTACTAGCATAGCCTCTACAGACTGACCCTACATGGGACTGTACTATCATAGTCCCTACAGAGACCCTACATGGGGACAGTAACTATTATAGTCTCCTACAGACTGACCCTACTGGACTGTCTATCATAGTCTCCTACAGACGGACACCTACATAGTCACGGTACGATTATAGTCTCTACAGACTGACCCTACCATAGTCACTGTAGCTATCATAGTCTCACAGACTGACCCTACATGGGAACTGTACCATCATAGTCTATACAGACTGACCCTACATAGTTCACTGGTACTATCATATCCTCTACAGACTGACCCACAAGTCTACTGTACTATCAGAGTCACTTACAGACTGACCCTACATGGGGACTGTACTATCATGAGTCTCTACAGAGCTGACCCTACAGGGGACGGACTATCACAGCTCTACAGACGGCACATATAACGGTAATAAATACCGACAGGTGTGTTAGGTAAACACATATGCAACAGTAGGTATCTTTATTATGAAACGTTTCGCCTACACATAAAGGCTTCTTTCGTCAGTCAAGTACAGAAAAGTTAATAGAAGCAAGAAGATACTTAGAAGACGATGTAATCAGTCTCATCACCTTTAAAAGTTTTGTGTGGTCAGTCCCGCCAGTCTGGAGAAGAGCATTGTTCTAATAGTATGAAAACAATATGGAGAAGAAGTGACCAGATGGAGCTTGTATAGCGCCAAGAGTGAGACGTAGGCCACTAGATACCTAACGGTTGCTTCTCTACAACAACCCTACATTTGGGCTGTACTATCATAGTCACTACAGGCTACCCTACATGGGAACTGACTAGCATAGTCTCTACAGACTGACCCTACATGGGCACGGTACTATCATAGTCTCTACAGACCTGACCCTTACATAGCCCGTTCTCTCATAGTCTCTATCAGACAGACCACTAGCATAGTCACTGTACGATCATAGTCTACAACTGACACTACATATCCTGTACTAGCCTAGTCTCTCAGACTGACCCTATTTCATGGGGACTTACTTATCATAGTCTCTACAGACTGACACTACATAGTCACTGTACTATCATAGTCTCTACAGACTGACCCTACATGGGGACTGTACTATCATAGTCTCTACAGACTGACCCTACATGGGGACTGTACTATCATAGTCTCTACAGACTGACCCTACAGTGGGAAACCTGATACTATCACTGTCTCTACGGAACTGACCCTACATGGGGACTGTACGATCATAAGTCTCCTACAGCCTGAACCCACATAGTCCACTGTACTATCATAGTCGCTACAGACGGACCCTACAGGGGAACGGTACTATTCACCCGGCGCACAACTGAACCTACTGGAAGGTACATCACAGTCTCTACAGACTGACCCTTAACATGGTGACTGTTTCTATCAGTCTCTACAGACCTGACCTACATGGAACTGTACTATCATAGACTCGTACAGACTGACCCTACATGGGCTGTACTATCATAGTCTCTACAGATGCCCTAAATGGGAACTGTACTATAGTAGTCTCTACCAGACGGACCCTACATTGGGGACTGTACTATCACAGTCTCTACGACTGACCTACATGGGACGTACTATCAGAGTCTCTACAAGACTGACCCTACATAGTCCTGTACTATCATAGTCTCTACGCGACTGACCTACATGGGAACTGTAATCTATCACAGTCCTCACCAGACCGGTCCTACATATCACTGAACTATCATAGTCTGCAACAGACTGACCCCTACATGGGGAACGTACTATCATAGTCTCTAGAGACTGACCCTACAAAGTCAATGACTATTCAGAGTCTCTACAGACTGACCCTACAAGGAACTGTACTATCACAGTCTCGACACAGACTGACCTACATAGTCACTGTACTATCATGTCTCGACAGACTGACCCTACATAGTCACTGTACGATCATATCCTCTACAGACTGTCCGGGCATGGGACTGTAGTAATCTCATAATAGTCTCTACAGACTCACCCTACTTGGGACTGTACTATCATAGCACCTAACAGACTGACCTCTACATGGGGAATGTACTATCATAGTCTCTACAGACTGACCCCACATGGGGATGTACTATCTAGTCCTCTACAGACTGACCCTACATGGGGACTGTACTATCATAGTCTCTACAGACTGACCCTACATGGGGACTGTACTATCATAGTCTCTACAGACTGACCCTACATGGGGACTGTACTATCATAGTCTCTACAGACTCACCCTACATGGGGACTGTAGTATCATAGTCTCTACAGACTCACCCTACATGGGGACTGTACTATCGTGGTCCCTACATAGGTGGATCTTGTCATGTTTACACCATAACAAAAGACTGTGTCATGTTAGCTACATATAATCCCACTGCTAAATGAAAACTGATTCCTGGACACTGCCACATAGTTGTTACTTTTAAGGCTCTGTCAGTGAGTCAGGTAAATCGTATTAACACGATTTATCTATACAAGAAAACGTTAGCATGATAAAACAAAATGAGCGAAACTGTATGACTCTTGTCGGTTTAGCGCTTTGATTATAATAATGAGCGAAACTTATTTACATGGCAGTGACAAACACCAGTCCAGGTTCCTTCCAGGCCGTTGTCAGTTCGAAAAAAAATCGTAATAACGTGACGGGAAGTGGTAGGACTCGAGTCCTGAAACCTCCATGCCAGTGTAGGCTTAAGATTCATCCGACTGAATATATATCTATATGTTTTTAAAGAGCCTTATTTATCCTGCTGGGTCAGAGCTATATAACCCTCAAGGGAGGTTCCTTGATGTTGGTGAGGGGCTCTTGATCTAGGTAATTGGAACTGTGCTTCAGTTCCCTGAATTGAGCCTCTAAATGCCTTCCATTCCCCCCAAGGTGCTGTATAATCCCTACGGGATTATCACTCCCCCATGATTATAATAATCAGAGCTGTATGGCCCTTGTGGGTTTAGCGCTTGGTTTTGATTATAATAATCCAGCAGGATATTGTGGTGAGAGTTCATTGATCTGTATATTTAAAATCGTCTTGCCATGGGTTCGAACCCAGAGGGTTCAATGACTTAATTAAACCCTTCAAGGGAGGTTCCTTGACGCTGGTGAGGGGCTCTTGATCTAGGGAATTGGATTTGTGCTCCAGTTCCCTAAACTGAGCCTGAATACCTTCCACATCCCCCCCCCCACAGGCGCTGTATAATCCTACGGGTTTAGCGTTCCCCATAATTATAAATAATCCATGACTTACGGCTTTATCAAGTTTACCTGGAGTTTACCTGGAGAGAGTTCCGGGGGTCAACGCCCCCGCGGCAACTTTCAAAACTAAAAAAACCCACTTAAAACCAAAACATTCATGAATTAAGGTTAGCAGAAGACAATAATAACTTGTTAATGGACGTAGATGGACCGAAACGTCGTCGTAAGTTTCTCTCCTATGTACGGGTTATTTGTGTATTGTTTCAGTCACGGTATTATGCCTTTTTCTTAGTTATCAGCACTAGACTGTTATTAATGTCACCAATTATTAATGGTCAGGTGCTGTATAGCCCTTGTGGCTTAGCGCTTCTTTTTGATTATAATAATAATAATTAATGGTCAGGCACTAATGACGTCAAAATAAAGTTGAATATTGCGTCCCAGAACCGATAATGGCCAGTACACTTATCGAAAAGCTTGGTTCCTCCAACAGCGACCGATAATGGCCAGTACACTTATCGAAAAGCTTGGTTCCTCCAACAGCGACCGATAATGGCCAGTACACTTATCGAAAAGCTTGGTTCCTCCAACAGCGACCGATAATGGCCAGTACACTTATCGAAAAGCTTGGTTCCTCCAACAGCGACCGATAATGGCCAGTACACTTATCGAAAAGCTTGGTTCCTCCCAACAGCGACCGATAATGGCCAGTAACACTTATCGAAAAGCTTGGTTCCTCCAACAGCGACCGATAATGGCCAGTAACACTTATCGAAAAGCTTGGTTCCCTCCAACAGCGACCGATAATGGCCAGTACACTTATCGAAAAGCTTGGTTCCTCCAACAGCGACCGATAATGGCCAGTACACTTATCGAAAAGCTTGGTTCCTCCAACAGCGACCGATAATGGCCAGTACACTTATCGAAAAGCTTGGTTCCTCCAACAGCGACCGATAATGGCCAGTAAAACTTATCGAAAAGCTTGGTTCCTCCAACAGCGACCGATAATGGGCCCGTACACTTATCGAAAAGCTTGGTTCCTCCAACAGCGACCGATAATGGGCCAGTACACTTATCGAAAAGCTTGGTTCCACCAACAGCGACCGATAATGGCCAGTACACTTATCGAAAAGCTTGGTTCCTCCAACAGCGACCGATAATGGCCAGTACAACTTATCGAAAAGCTGGTTCCTCCAACAGCGACCGATAATGGCCAGTACACTTATCGAAAAGCTTGGTTCCTCCAACAGCGACCGTAATGGCCAGTACACTTATCGAAAAGCTTGGTTCCTCCAACAGCGACCGATAAATGGCCAGTACACTTATCGAAAAGCTTGGTTCCTCCAACAGCGACCGATAATGGCCAGTACACTTATCGAAAAGCTTGGTTCCTCCAACAGCGACCGATAATGGCCAGTAACCTTATCGAAAAGCTTGGTTCCTCCACAGCGACCGATAATGGCCAGTACACTTATCGAAAAGCTTGGTTCCTCCAACAGCGACCGATAATGGCCAGTACACTTATCGAAAAGCTTGGTTTCCTCCAACAGCGACCGATAATGGCCAGTACACTTATCGAAAAGCTTGGTTCCTCCAACAGCGACCCGATAATGGCCAGTACACTTATCGAAAAGCTTGGTTCCTCCAACAGCGACCGATAATGGCCAGTACACTTATCGAAAAGCTTGGTTCCTCCAACAGCGACCGATAATGGCCAGTACACTTATCGAAAAGCTTGGTTCCTCCAACAGCGACCGATAATGGCCAGTACACTTATCGAAAAGCTTGGTTCCTCCAACAGCGACCGATAATGGCCAGTACACTTATCGAAAAGCTTGGTTCCTCCAACAGCGACCGATAATGGCCAGTACACTTATCGAAAAGCTTGGTTCCTCCAACAGCGACCGATAATGGCCAGTACACTTATCGAAAAGCTTGGTTCCTCCAACAGCGACCGATAATGCCGTACACTTATCGAAAAGCTTGGTTTCCTCCAACAGCGACCGATAATGGCCAGTACACTTATCGAAAAGCTTGGTTCCCTCCAACAGCGACCGATATGGCCAGTACACTTATCGAAAAGCTTGGTTCCTCCAACAAGCGACCGATAATGGCCAGTACACTTATCGAAAAGCTTGGTTCCTCCAACAGCGACCGATAATGGCCAGTACACTTATCGAAAAGCTTGGTTTCCTCCAACAGCGACCGATAATGGCCAGTACACTTATCGAAAAGCTTGGTTCCTCCAACAGCGACCGATAATGGCCAGTACACTTATCGAAAAGCTTGGTTCCTCTCCAACAGCGACCGATAATGGCCAGTACACTTATCGAAAAGCTTGGTTCCTCCAACAGCGACCGATAATGGCCATACACTTATCGAAAAGCTTGGTTCCTCCAACAGCGACCGATAATGGCCAGTAACACTTATCGAAAAGCTTGGTTCCTCCAACAGCGACCGAAAATGGCCAGTACACTTATCGAAAAGCTTGGTTCCTCCAACAGCGACCGATAATGGCCAGTACACTTATCGAAAAGCTTGGTTCCTCCCAACAGCGACCGATAATGGCCATACACTTATCGAAAAGCTGGTTCCTCCAACAGCGACCGATAATGGCCAGTACACTTATCGAAAAGCTTGGTTCCTCCAACAGCGACCGATAATGGCCAGTACACTTATCGAAAAGCTTGTTCCTTCCAACAGCGACCGATAATGGCCAGTACACTTATCGAAAAGCTTGGTTCCTCCAACAGCGACCGATAATGGCCAGTACACTTATCGAAAAGCTTGGTTCCTCCAACAGCGACCGATAATGGCCAGTACACTTATCGAAAAGCTTGGTTCCTCCAACAGCGACCGATAATGGCCAGTACACTTATCGAAAAGCTTGGTTCCTCCAACAGCGACCGATAATGGCCAGTACACTTATCGAAAAGCTTGGTTCCTCCAACAGCGACCGATATGGCCAGTACACTTATCGAAAAGCTTGGTTCCTCCAACAGCGACCGATAATGGCCAGTACAACTTATCGAAAAGCTTGGTTCCTTCCAACAGCGACCGATAATGGCCAGTACACTTATCGAAAAGCTTGGTTCCTCCAACAGCGAACCGATAATGGCCAGTACACTTATCGAAAAGCTTGGTTCCTCCAACAGCGACCGATAATGGCCAGTACACTTATCGAAAAGCTTGGTTCCTCCAACAGCGACCGATAATGGCCAGTACACTTATCGAAAAGCTTGGTTCCTCCAACAGCGACCGATAATGGCCAGTACACTTATCGAAAAGCTTGGTTCCTCCAACAGCGACCGATAATGGCCAGTACACTTATCGAAAAGCTTGGTTCCTCCAACAGCGACCGATAATGGCCAGTACACTTATCGAAAAGCTTGGTTCCTCCAACAGCGACCGATAATGGCCGTACACTTATCGAAAAGCTTGGTTCCTGCCAACAGCGACCGATAATGGCCAGTACACTATCGAAAAGCTTGGTTCCTCCAACAGCGACCGATAATGGCCAGTACACTTATCGAAAAGCTTGGTTCCTCCAACAGCGACCGATAATGGCCAGTACACTTATCGAAAAGCTTGGTTCCTCCAACAGCGACCGATAATGGCCAGTACACTTATCGAAAAGCTTGGTTCCTCCAACAGCGACCGATAATGGCCAGTACACTTATCGAAAAGCTTGTTCCTCCAACAGCGACCGATAATGGCCAGTACAACTTATCGAAAAGCTTGGTTCCTCCAACAGCGACCGATAATGGCCAGTACACTTATCGAAAAGCTTGGTTCCTCCAACAGCGACCGATAATGGCCAGTACACTTATCGAAAAGCTTGGTTCCTCCAACAGCGACCGATAATGGCCAGTACACTTATCGAAAAGCTTGGTTCCTCCAACAGCTTCGCATATGGTGAGCAGAGTTTATGATAATGTATTTTGTAAGCAGTTTAGAAATGTTCCAGTTTAAAATCCGACTACTTTTGCTGAGTAGAATTTTTGCTGGTTCCAAGTGTACTCTCCTCAAGGGAGGTTCTTTGATGTTGGTGAGGGGCTCTTGATTTGTGGAATTGGAGCCCCTCAAGGAAGGTTCCTTGATGTTGGTGAGGGGCTCTTGATTTAGGGAATTGGATCTGTGCTCCAGTTCCCCGAATTAAGCCTGAATGCCTTCCACATCCCCCCCCAGACGCTGTATAATCCTCCGGGTTTAGCGCTTCCCCTTGATTATAATAATAATAATCCAATTAAATTTAATTTTCTTGTTATTTCTGCCTCGGTAATTCTCCAGTTCATTAAATTAACTGTTTTTATTTTGCTGGAGACTTCCACTCACACATTCACAGGTAACTGTGTAATGATAGTGTAAGCTTTTTAGTCGAGCAGTTTGGTTTAATGACCAGTAAAATTACCAGAGGCAGAATTAAGAAAGAAATTAAATTTAATTGGAACCTCAGAGCCGATACTGGTTCGGATGATATGTTTTGAATCATATTCACGTGAACCAAACTAATCTCCAGTAAACCACAAAGTCATGAGTTATGCCTCACTGTAGCATGGTATACTTTAGCCATGCTGTATATATGCTATTAAATAATACTAAGTGTGACGAATATTGACCATCAGTGACAAGAATCAAGAGAGAGACAGAGGTCGAGGTGTCGACTCAATTTGAAGCACTTCATGAGAAGCTTCAGTACTGGTAGGTAAGACTTTGTAAGGTCAGTGTGTTTTATGTTAGTGTTGAGGGAGCAGCGTTTTACATCACTCTGGAAAAACAATGTACATAGCTGCAAGATATCTATGTATTATATACAGTGACACGTATATATTTTTGTATCTACAGTGAGAGCTACGTGCATTTATATTAAAAGTATTAGTTTACATGAATTGTATCGTACAGGTGACATACAGCCTTAATAATCGTGTAATCGATAGGTTTTAAACCTGATAAAACTATTCTTAATAGTTTAATTCTCTAAATATACGATCGATACCATGCCTAACCCTTCTAGGGTAGGGTAGGTGCCTGAGTCCCGAGCCTTTAGCTCATAAGACTGTCATTCCCATTTGCCCCCTTGGGGCGGGGATGGCAGACCAGAGAGGCCTAGCTTGTGGCTAGGCCTGGGGACAGTTGGTCCCAAAGATGAGGAGGTACTTGTGCCTCCTCCCATGGGAGACTTAGGTCTCAGACACTTCCTAGAGAGGGAGCCAAGGCCGGGCCACCACTTGGAAAAGGCCCGGGCCGGGAGAATACCGGCTAATCTTTAATAATAATAATAATAATAATCTAAATATACAGAACGTGGCTCGTTACTCCGATACTTAATGTTAATGGGACAAGTGCTATTGTGACCACTGATCATTATTTAATTAGAAGTGGCATCAGAAAAGTTAATGTGGAGAAAAGTTGTAAGTGTATGTAACACTTACTTGTTAAGTGTTCATGAAGATCTCAAATTTTTGTTAGAGATGACGATACAAAGAAAGTGTTGACAGTGGGCAAGTGTTAACAGAGTGTTTTTTAGAAAATGGGCTCTAGAACCACCAGGTACCACCCGGGGTCCCGGCACCACCTGGGGCCCCGGCACCACCTGGGGGCCTGGCACCACCCGGGGTCCCGGCACCACCCGGGTCCCGGCACCACCTGGGGCCCTGGCACCACCCGGGGTCCCGGCACCACCCGGGGTCCCGGCACCACCCGGGGTCCCGGCACCACCTGGGGCCCCGGCACCACCTGGGGCCCCGGCACCACCTGGGGCCCCGGCACTACCTGGGGGCCCGGCACCACCCGGGGCCCCGGCACCACCTGGGGGCCTGCACCACCCGGGGTCCCGGAACACCACCCGGGGTCCCGGCACCACCTGGGGCCCCGGCACTACCTGGGCCCCGCACTACCTGGGCCCCGGCACCACCTGGGGCCCCGGCACCACCTGGGGCCCGGCACCACCTGGGGGCCCGGCACCACCTGGGGCCCTGGCACCACCTGGGGCCCTGGCACACCTGGGGGCCCGGCACCACCTGGGGGCCCGGCACCAACCTGGGGGCCCGGCACCACCTGGGGGCCCGGCACCACCTGGGGCCCTGGCACCACCTGGGGGCCCTGGCACCACCTGGGGCCCTGGCACCACCTGGGGGCCCTGGCACCACCTGGGGGCCCCGGCACCACCTGGGGGCCCGGCACCACCTGGGGCCCCGGCACCACTTGGGGCCCCGGCACCACCTGGGGCCCCGGCACTACCTGGGGCCCCGGCACTACCTGGGGCCCCGGCATTACCTGGGGCCCCGGCACCACCTGGCCCCCTGCACCACCTGCCTACCCAAGTCAACCCCACACAATCTATCATCACGGGAAGGTGAGTTTCACTACAAACAGTAAAAAAATGGGTCATTATTAATGATATTCCCGGGAGAGAACACCACCAAAGACACTTGTCCTGTTTCCTGACGAACCTGAAGTAACCGAACCATCAACAACACAAGCAACACCTCCCTCTCCATAACACAGGAAATACCAGTATAGGTCGTCAAAGTGTTATTTATCGATAATTTAGCCATAATTAACGCGTTGTACGAGGTGATTTCGGTCGCTGCGAAGCCCGAAATGGCATCCCAGTATTTCATAAGCCCAGCCTCCTCTACTTCCATGTATGCAGGACTAGTATGGAGTGGTCATATTATAACAAAGAAAGCGCTAAACTACAAGGGTAATAATAATAAAATTACAGCAGCAATTGTTTTGTGTTTCTGTACGTATGTTGCACTTAAATAGTATACAGTACATGCATATACAGTAGGCATGCATGTGTGTATTTTCCATAGAACATTGTTGTTTGTATGTTGCATGTGCGATGCATACAAATTCAACATTCATACAGGTGATTTATCGATACTTGTATAGGCATGCGTGTAAGTGTGAGAAAGCATGCATATATATATATTTATATATTGTGTACGCATGGACATGTTTCACAAATATAATATATATAGTATATATATATATATTTATAAATATACATATAGATATATACATATTTGTGAACGATGTACATGCGTACACTTTTTGCATGTGCCACCGTCGCCTCCCAATACTACGCCCCCATCCAATACTAACATCCCCTCCAATATTACCCCCACAACCCCCACCCCATACTCTAGCACATTTTGCTTTGGCCGCTCCTACACCTGTTAAACCACGACTCGCTCTGGATTTTCTGTTGCCTCTTGGTACGAACTTTTTCCAATGCCCCCCGCACTTTTGGTCACATGTTTCATTCATTTACTTACTTTTTCTCGCTAGCTCGCCGTCCCACATGCACCACATGTAGGAATGTTCCATACTTGTGTAGTCCCCGTTTTGAAGTTTGGCTTCTTCCCATCTTCTTGTGCTGCTTCACTCGAAACTCAAGAGAACGTGTCACTAGCGCCTAGGGCCTTCGTGTATATCCCCTCATGGCTGACTGCTCGACGTGATTACAGGTTCAGCTTCGCTGTATTCATCGCCTCGTTGTGTGTGTACCACCTGTTTGTACTCCACCCCCCCCCCCGGCCCCCCCCCCCCCTCACCTATTTTGTGGTTGCAGGGTCGAGCCGAGCCCGCCCCCGCCTCTCACCGGTTGCGACTAGGCCCTCTCGCTCCCCGCGCCATGAGCTTTAACAACCTCGTCTTAAAACTGGGTATGGTTCCTGCCTCCACTACGTCATTTTCTAGCTTTCCACGCCCTTACAACTCTATGACTGAAGAAATACTTCCTACTATCTCTCTGACTCATTGTGTCTTTCAATTTCCAATGGTGGCCTCTTGTTCTGTGCCCCTCCCTGGAACTCCTTGTCCGTTTGTCCTCCTTGTCTAGTCCCACGCAGTAGTTTATATGTCGTTAGCATCTTCCCCCCTACCCTCCTGTCCTCCAGTGTGTCAGGCCGATTTTCCCTTAATCCTTTCCTCATAGACATTCCCCTTAGCTCTGGAACGAACCGTGTCGCAAACCCTATGTACTTTCTCTAGTTTCTTGACGTGCTTTATCAAGTGCGGGTTCCAAACAGGTGCGGCATACTCCGAGTATGGGCCTGACATACACGGTTGTGACAGTTGTCTTGATTGATTCCTGACTAAGGTATCGAATGCTGATTCTCAGGTGTGCCAGGCGCCCATATGCTGCAGCAGTTATCTTGATTGATGTGTGCTTCCGGAGACATGCCTCGGTGTTATACTCACCCCAAGATCTTTCTCCGTGAGTGAGGTTGCAGTCTTGGCCACCTAGCCGATACTCTGTGGTCGTCTGTGGCCCGCTCCCCCATCCTTCATGACTTTGCAGTAGGCAGGATTAAATTCGAGAAGCCATATGCTGGACCAGTGGTCCAGTCTGTCCCAGGGTCTCTTGAAGTCCTGCCTGGTCCTCATCAGATTAATTCTCCTCAGTAACTCACAGCATCTGCAAAACAGGGACACTTCTGAGTCGAACCCTTCGTCTTGGCGTTCACCTAGACCAAAAATAGCACTGTCTAGGACGACCCTGTGGGACCCCGCGCGTCACAGTGCCCACTGTGATACATCATACGTACCATGACTCGTTGTTGCTTCCTTCTGGTATTCCGCTGAGCCATGGCGTGCCCTTCCTGTGAGTATGCGCCTGATGCTCTAGCTCGCACTAATCTACTTGTGAGGAACTGTGTCAAAGGCCTTGCAGTCCGTAAAGATGCAATCAACCCACCCCTCTCTCTCTTGAGTCTTACTTCTGTTTATTTTATCATAAAACTCCAGAAGGTTTTGGTGACACAGGATTTGTGTGTGTGTGTGTGGTGTGGGTTGTGTGTACTCACCTAATGTACTCCCTAGTTTGAGGTTGGCGGGTTTCGAGCCCGAGCTCCTGGCCCGCCTCTTCCTGATCGCTACTAGGTCTCTCTCCCTGAGCCGTGAGCTTATCATACTCGGCGTAAAGCTATGGATGGATCCTGCCTCCATTACATCGCGTCCCAATCTATTCCACAGACTGACACTCTGTGGCTGAAGAAATATACTCCTAACATCCCTGTGATACCATCTGTGTCTTCAGCTTCCAACTTGTCCCCCTTGTTACTGTGTCCCAATCTCCTGGAACATCCTGTCTTTGGCCACCTTGTCAATTCCTCTCATAATTATTTGTAATGTCCGTTATGTTCCCCCCTATCCTCTCCTGGCCTCCAGTGTCGTCAGGTTGATTCCCCGTAACCTCTCCTCGTAGGACATACCTCTTAGCTCAGGACGATCTTTGTTGCAAATTTGCACTTTCTCTAGTTTTCTCAACGTGCTTGGTAGTGTGGTTCCAAACGGGGGCCGCATCGCCTATATGGGCCGAACGGACTCGGGTACAGGGGCCTGAATGATTCCTTTATTAAGATGTCGGAATGCTGTTCTGAGGTTTGCTAGGCGCCCATATGCTGCAAGCAGTATTTGTTGTGTGCGCGTCAGGAGAAGGGTGCCTGGTGTTGTATACTCCACCCCAAGAATCTTTTTCTTTGGAGTTAGGTTTGTAGTCTCTGACCCCCTAGACTGTACTCCGTCTGCGGCCTTCTTTGCCCTTCCCCAATCTTCATAACTTTGCACTTGGTGGGATTGAACTCCAGGAGCCAATTGCTGGACCAGGTCTGCAGCCTGTCCAGATCCCTTTGTAGTTCTGCCTGGTCTTCGATCGAGTGAATTCTTCTCATCAACTTCACGTCATCTGCAAACAGGGACACCTCAGAGTCTATTCCTTACATCATGTCGTTCACAAATACCAGAAACAGCACTGGTCCTAGGACTGACCCCTGCGGGACCCCGCTGGTCACAGGTGCCCACTCTGACACCTCGCCACGTACCATGACTCGCTGCTGTCTTCCTGACAAGTATTCCCTGATCCATTGTGTCTTCCCTGTTATCCCTGCTTGGTCCTCCAGTTTTTGCACCAAAAACTGGTGTGTGTGTGTGTGTGTGTGTACTCACCTAATTGTACTCACCTAATTGTGGTTGCAGGGGTCGAGACTCAGCTCCTGGCCCCGCCTCTTCACTGATCGCTACTGGATCCTCTCTCTCTCTCTGCTTCCTGTGCTTTGTCATACCTCTTCTTAAAACTATGTATGGTTCCTGCCTCCACTACTTCACTTGCTAGGCTATTCCACTTGCTGACAACTCTATGACTGAAGAAATACTTCCTAACGTCCCTGTGACTCGTCTGAGTCTTCAGCTTCCAGTTGTGACCCCTTGTCCCTGTGTCCCCTCTCTGGAACATCCTATCTCTGTCCACCTTGTCTATTCCCCGCAGTATCTTGTATGTCGTTATCATGTCTCCCCTGACCCTTCTGTCCTCCAGTGTCGTCAGTCCGATTTCCCTTAACCTTTCCTCGTACGACATTCCCTTGGCTCTGGGACTAGCCTTGTGCAAACCTTTGTACTTCTCTAACTTCTTGACGTGCTTGACCAGGTGTGGGTTCCAGACTGGTGCTGCATACTCCAGTATGGCCTAACATACACAGTGTACAGTGTCTTGAACGATTCCTTATTAAGGTATCGGAACGCTATTCTCAGGTTTGCCAGGCGGCCCGTATGCTGCAGCGGTTATTTGGTTGATGTGTGCCTCCGGTGATGTGCTCGCTGCTATGGTCACCACAAGGTCTTCTCCTGAGTGAGGTCTGTAGTCTTTGTCCACCTAGCCTATACTCTGTCTGCGGTCTTCTTTGCCCCTCCCCAATCTTCAGACTTTGCATTGGCTGGATTGAATTCGAGAAGCCAGTTACTGGACCACATGTCCAGCCTCTCCAGGTCTCTTTGCAGTCCTGCCTCATCCTCGTCCGATTTAATTCTTCTCATCAACTTCACGTCATCTGCGAACAGGGACACTTGAGAGTCTTTTCCTTCCATCATGTCGTTCACATATATCAAAAATAGCACTGGTCCTAGAACTGACCCCTGTGGGACCCGCTCGTAACAGCGCCCACTCTGATACCTCTTTACGTACCAAAGACTCGTTGCTGCCTCCCTGTCAGGTATTCCCTTACCTTGCAGTGCCCTTCCTTTTACGTGTGCCTGATCCTCCAGCTTCTGCACTAATCTCTTGTGGGAACTGTGTCAAAGGCCTTCCTGCAGTCTAGGAAAACGCAATCTACCCAACCCTCTCTCTCGTGTCTTACTTCTGTTACCTTGTCATAAAACTCAGGAGGTTTGTGATACAAGATTTTGCCCTTTCCCTAACCCATGCTGGTTTTCATTTATAATCTTGTTCCTTTCCAGGTGTTCGACCCCTTTCCCTCCTGATAATCTTCCCATGACTTGCACACAATACATGTCAGAGAGACAGGTCTGTAGTTTAGTGCCTCGTTTTCTGGGTTTCCTTTCTTAAAAATGGGACTACATTAGCTGTCTTCCATTTCTCAGGTAGTTGCCCAGTTTCAAGGGATGTGTTGAAGATTGTGGTTAGAGGCACACACAGCATCTCTGCTCCTTCTCTAAGGATCCATGGGGAGATGTCCGGTCCATCGCCTTTGAGGTGTCAAGGTCACGTAAGAGCTCTTCACCTCTCCTCAGTTGTTCGTATGTCATCCAACACTTGTTGGTATATTCCCTCTTGATGTTCCCTTCTGTGCTGTCTTCCCACAGCCCTTCCTGTCTCTACTGTAAAAACTTCCTTAAATCTCCTGTTTCAGCTACTCACATACCTCCTGATCATTTCTTGTGAGTTCTCCACCTTCTGTCCTTAATCTGATCACCTGGTCTTTGACTGTTGTCTTCCTCCTGATGTGGCTATACAACAGTTTCGGGTCAGTCTTGATTCTCGATGCTATGTCATTTTCATACTGTCGCTGGGCCTCCCTCCTTACCTGTGCGTACTCATTCCTGGCTCTGTGACTGATCTCCCTATTTTCATGTGTTCTCTGCCTTCTGTACTTTTTCCATTCTCTATTGCACTTTTGTTTTTGCCTCCTTACACCGTCGGGTTGAACCAGGGGCTTATTCTGGTCTTCCCGTTGTTACTGTTGCCTTGGGAATGAACCTTTCCACTGCCTCCTTGCATTTTGTTGCTACATATTCCATCATTTCATTTACTGGCTTTCCTGCCAGTTCTCTGTCCTACTGGACCTCCCGCAGGAAGTTCTTCAACCCTATGTAGTCCCCTCTTTTATAGTCAGGCTTTTCCCATTCTACTCCTGTTATTCTCTCACTTGCAGCTCTATGTATTCAAAGCACAGAACCACGTGGTCGCTAGCTCCTAGGGGACTTCCATACTTGATGTCCTCAATGTCTGAGCTGCCCAGGGTGAACACAAGGTCCAGTCTTGCTGGTTCATCCTCCCCTCTCACTCTGTAGTGTCCTTAACATGTTGGTGCATGAGGTTTTCCAGCACCACGTCCAACATCCTGGCTCTCCATGTTTCGGGACCCCATGTGGCTCCAGGTTTTCCCAGTCAATCTCCCTGTGGTTGAAATCCCCCATAACCAGCAACTTTGCTCTGCTGGAGTGAGCTCTTCTTGCCACCTCAGCAAGTGTGTCCACCATTGCTCTGTTGCTCTCTTCATATTCCTCTCTTGGCCTCCTGCAGTTCTGTGGTGGATTATACATCACTGCAATGACCACTTTGTGTTCCCCAGACTGAAGTGTACCTGCTATGTAGTCTCTTTCTCCCGTCTCATCTATTCCTTCCATTTTCTCGAATTTCCATCTGTTTTTTATGAGCAGAGCAACCCCACCTCCCCCCCCCTCCCCCTTCTATCTTTCCTCATGATCTGGTATCCTGGTGGGAAGATTGCATCTGTTATTGTCTCCATGAGTTTTGTTTCTGTAACTGCTATGATGTCTGGGGACTTCTCATTGATTCTTTCTTGCCATTCCTCATGTTTATTCGTTAATCCATATGCATTTGTGTACCAAACCTTCAACTTCTGTTCTAATACTGTAACTGTGGTGCGGGGGGGGTGGAAACAGAGGGATCGGTGTGTGATGGTTGGTTTGGATTGTTCAGTTGCCTTGGGGGTGTCGTGGCTGGAGTCCTTCTGCAGGTGTTTCTGGGGGGTGCGCTTGTCCTTCCATTAGATCCTGGGTTATTCTGCTCTCCTTTTTCATTTCCTCCCATTTCTCCTTTCGTTTTTGAACTCTCTCTTTCATTGTTTTCCTTTCGTCCTGTGTTCTGTCTCGGTCGAGGTACACACTCCGGAACTCCTGCTTGCCTCTCAGCCGTGCTTTCTCCTGCAGGATCATGGTTCGGGTTGATTCTGCCTTGAAAATTACTTTGAGAGGCCGATTCCTTTTCTTTGTGAACCACCCAATTCACCGAAAATTTGCCACCTGGGTCATGTCCCCCTCGCCTATCACCTTCATGATGTCTTCAATCGCTTTTTCTCTCCTGCTTTCTTTCATCATAAGTTTCCCCTTTAGCTTCGTCTAGCCCATAGACAAACACGGATCCCTCCCTTTCCACCTCCCACTGTGACTTCCATTGCATCCTCTGATGTGTTTTAGTTCCTTCCCGTGGAGTGTTCCTTCCTTCGTCCCTTCCCTCGTTATGGCCCCTATGCTTCTTGGTTTATCCTTCCTGCTCACCTGCTCCTGGCCCCCACAGGTATCTGGTAAGGTCCTTGCACATGTCCTAGTTCCTTCAATGTCTTCCAACCTCTCTTTCTGTCCTAGAGTGCTCCCTGTCTTTGTTTTGGCCCCATGTGGGTTTGACAGGACCTCTGCATACAGTTTAGTTTCCATGCTTCCTTCGGACCTGTTGTCTGTGTTCGATGTAGCCATTGCCGATGCTACTTCTGTAATATCTTTGTCTCTGTGCTGTTTCAGATGTCTCAGCTCCTCTTCTAATCTCTCTATCTTGATTTCTGCTTCTGTGGCCTGTTGCTTCCACCTTCTGCATTCTGCTGCTAACCTCTCTTCCATCTTCTTTTCCAGCTCATCTAGTCTCCTTCCCCAGTCTTCCTCCCTTTTTTTGAGCTCTATCTCCCATTCCTCCTCTCAGATTCGTCCTTGGAACCCCTTGTCCTCATCCTGGTTAGGGGAGGGGAATAGATGGTTAGGAGAGGGGATAGATGGTTGTGGGGGAGGGGGGAGGATGGTTATTGGAGGGTTAGAGATAGTTGGGGAGGGAGTTAGATGGTTTGGGGAGAGAGAGGGATGAATGGTTATGGGGGAGGGGGAGGATGGTTATTGGAGGGAAGGAGGTTGTTGGGCGGGGGTTAGACGGTTTGGGGAGGGGTTAGGTGGTTTGGGGGAGGGGTAGGTGGCTAAGGTGAGGTGGTTAGGGAAGGGGTGTCAAGTGTTTGTGTCAAGTGTTTTGTGTCAAGTGTTTGTGTCAAGTGGTGGAGGGTGTGTGTGTGTGTGTGCGCGCGTGTGTGTGCGCGTGTGTGTGCGCGTGTGTGTGCGCGTGTGTGGTGCGCGTGTGTGTGCGCGTGTGTGTGCGCGTGTGTGTGCGCGTTGTGTGTGCGCGTGTGTGTGCGCGTGTGTGTGCGCGTGTGGTGTGCGCGTGTGTTGTGTGCGTGTGTGTGTGCGTGTGTGTGCGTGTGTGTGTGGTGTGTGTGTGGTGTGTGTTTGTGTGTGTGTGTTTACATGTGTGTATGTATGTGTGTATGTGTGTGTGAGTGTCTACCCTTGTGTGTGTGTGCTTGTGTGTGAGGGAGGGAGGGGTTAGGGGGGGGGTGGTATGGTTGAAAGATCCGTCGTGTAGGCACACAAATTTAGTCTCATTTATCTTTCCCAATTATCTACTCTCTCCACTTATTGCCCTTATCTGGATTTACGTGTTAATTGTTGCTGGTTATTATCATTTTCCTTGTTCACATGAGAGAGGACTTCCTAGCTTCCTAAGTATTCTTACTGCTAATAACTACCGGTAGTAACACTGCCTGTGTGCATGTGTGTGTGTGTGTGTGTGTGTGTGTGTGTGGTGTGTGTGTGTGTGTGTGTGTGTGTGTGTGTGTGTCTTGTGCGGTGTAATTACTGGCCGCAACTTCTTGTGACTGACAACCCTCTGGGACCTGACCCTAGTACGGTCTTACAATGTTTGCCCTTAAAAGCTTGTCCCACCTACCTTCCCACACTCGTCAACCCTATATTCTCTATGTCTATGCTATTTCTATTCTAATTCTGGTAATAGCTTGCAGGAGTGAGTGACCAGTATCAAACAGTATGCAAGGCCAGCCAGGGCCGTCAACATGCAAACCACAACTAGGCGAATAAACTTGCGGTGACAGTTGCCAGCTGCTGATGACGAAGTAGTACGTAGGCCTTAAATCCCTATTTTGGAGATCCTTCACCCGTGATGATTATAACCATATATTCTCGTACATCCCGCTTCCTCACTTCACTCTTCACTGATGATAGTATACACTTCACGTTATATACACTTCACTTCATATGTATAATGGCACACAACTTGTCGTGACGTCACTTCTTCAGGCCTACCGCTACCAATGTGGCAACAGCGCCTAAGACCCCCAACGGTTTGCACTTTGAAATATTATGATTTCAGCTTTCCTCTCACTTTCTTTAACTAATAACTTTAATTATCACTCGTAGTATTGTTCACTGACGTTCCACTACCACTGATTACTTCTAGCTGATATTACACGTCTTTCAACGCTAAGGTTCTCTCTCTCTCTCTCTCTCTCTGGTTTTGTCCCTAACATGTTGGTACATGACGTTTTCCAGAACCTCCTCCAGCATCTTGGCTCTCCACGTCTCTGGTCTTTCATGTGGCTCCAGGTTCTCCCAGTCACTCTCCTTATGGTTGAAATCCCCCATTATGAGTAACTTTGCCCAGCGCATGTGGGCTCTTCTGGCAACCTTGGATAGTGTGTCCATCACTGTTGATCCCATCGTATTCCTGTCTTCGCCTGCTGCTGTTCGGTGGCGGGTTGTATAATATCATCACTTTTGGTCCCACAGTATGAAGTGTTTATACTATGTAGTCATCCGCTACTCATCAGACTAGTCCTCCCATCTCTAAACTCCATTAGTTTCTGATGAGCTGTGCATTATGGTCACATATGTCAAAGGCTTTTGCAAAGTCTATGTATACTACATCTGTGATTTGTTTATCTTCTAGTGCATCCAGGACCTTGTCATAGTGGTCCAGGTGTGCAACTTTTCCTTCCCCTCTGCTCTCCCTGTATTTCCTCAGGATATGATAACCAGATTTAAAGATGGCATCTGTTATTACCTCAATGAGCTCTGTGTAGTCGTCTAGCTGTGGCTACAAGGGTAGTCTTAGCTCGGGGCCCCACCTCTTCACTGGTCGCTACTAGGTCACTCCCTGCTCTATGAGCTGTATCATACCTCCTCTTAAAGCTATATATGGATCCTGCCTCCACTACATCACTTTGCGGACTATTCCACTTCCTGACAACTCTATGAATGAAGAAATATTTCCTAACATCCCTGTGATTAATCTGAGTCTTCACCTTCCAATTGTGGTGCTTGTTGTTGTTGTCCCGGCTTGAAATATCCTGTTTCTGGACCTTGGTCAAATCTCTCAGTATTTTATGTCGTTATCATGTCCTCCCTATCCCTGCTGTCCTCCAGTGTCAAGTTGATTTCCCTTAACCTCTTCTCGTAGGACGTACCCCGTCAGCTCGGGACTAGTCTTGTTGCAAAACTCTCTGCACTGTTTTCTAATTTCTTACGTACTTGACAGGGTGTGGGTTCCCAAACCGGTGCTGCTGTGAGTGTGTTGTGTAGTGTTGTGTGTGTGTGTTGGTGAGATGAGTGTGTGTGTGTGTGTTCCTCGTGTGTGAGAGTGTGTGTGAAGTGAGTTTGTGTGTGGTTGTGTGTGTGTGTGTTGTGTGTTCGTGTGTAGTGTGTGTTTTGTGGTTGAGTGTGATTGTGAGTGTGTGAGTGTGTGTGACGTGCTGATGAGTGTGTGTGGTGTGTGTGGGGGCGAGGGGTGTCGTGTGTGAGTGGTGTGTGTGAGTGTGTGTGGTGAGTGTGTGTGTTTGAGAGTGTGTGTGTGAGTGTGTGTGTGAGTGTGTGTGGTTTGAGTGCTGTGTGTGTGAGTAATGTGTGTGTGTGTGTGTGAGAGGCTGTGATGAGTGAGAGAGTGGTGAGTGTGAGTGTGAGTGAGAGAGAGACGGGAGAGAGAGAGAGAGGATGGACGAAGAGAGAGAGATTGAGAGGAGAGAGAAATCCTCATATCGTGACAGTAGTTTAGAGAGAGAGAGAGAGGAGAGAGAGAGGAGAGGCGAGAGAAATCCCTTCTAATCGTTGAAGTAGTTTTGATTTTTTGATTTTGTTATTAAATATTACACGAGCCTTAAAAATATTTTAAAAGTATCGCTGTTTTGCAACCGATGCCGTAAAATAGCCGATACCCGCCAGACACCGATAATCAGGCATATCCCAATTTATAAACCATAATACAAGTCAACTTTCGGCGCTACGTCATTGTGGAGCCGACGGAGCTCTGGTTAAAGTTATCTGCTGAAATCATTTTAGTAATGATCTCTGTATTACACGACCCAGAGCAGCAGGGCAAGTAAAGTCACCAGGGTATAAAATGTGAAGCCGTTGTTGTAGTTGTATGTAGTATTTAACTTATTTCAAGGGGTTATTCCAGTCAGAAAATGTTGAAAACGCAAACGCGAGTTTTTAATATTTTCATTCCATTTTCTATTTGCAGTTGTATTACTTCTAAAATTCCTTTCAGTCGTATATGAATTTTTTTTTAAGATAGCCCAGTTTGATAAAAATTCTGTTGATTCCTAGTTTAAAAATAAGTTGACATTAGTGAATTTGCCCACTCACAAATAAGAAAAAATGAGTAGAATCCTGGACATAAAATGCATCAGCCATTAAATTTTGAAGCCGTTTATAAAAGATGGACTCGTATATTTTGATCGTGATGGCTGAACGAGAATCAAAATATCAACCA
The DNA here is from genome assembly GCF_026875155.1 of Cherax quadricarinatus. Classification (NCBI taxonomy): domain Eukaryota; kingdom Metazoa; phylum Arthropoda; class Malacostraca; order Decapoda; family Parastacidae; genus Cherax; species Cherax quadricarinatus. The sequence goes on along the minus strand of NC_069490.1, from coordinate 21,552,660 downwards.
ATTTTACTCTAATCAAACTTGCCCCACAATTTTAATCTCCACCGTCTCCGAATTAGAAAGCATATTTATTGAAGGTTTGCAGCTCCACCACTGAGGATTTTGTAAGTTACCCCAGCCATTCCATGATGCTGGGAATGGATTCAACAACACTGGTCATGGGTCACCTCCACATGCCAGCTGTTGCTAGAATCTGGTCCTCGTTTCTGTACACATGGGTTCAAATTTTGAAGCCGATGGGATGATGGAGTTCTCGTGGTTTTTTTTTTTTTTTTTTTTGCGAGGCTATAACCAGGAACCCATAGCCACCGAGTCACGCCATTACTCATAATTGTGATGACATTATGACTGATATATCGATTGATAACAATTTCCATAATACCGTTTTCTGTGTTAAGTATATGCTGCTGTAGGAGTGTAATGTAGACCGGATACCGTCCACGAAATATCAGTAATGACCAGAAGTTGAAAATCCTAGTTTTTTATATCATGAGAAATATTTATATAACTTTACCATATAGTTAACAAATTATATATGGTGAGGTTACTTTCAATACCCTTAGTTATATTCGGTGAAGGATATAACTGAGAATAGTTCCTGAAGGGTATATCTGGGGATACTTGCTTTAGGAGCAGGGTGAATGGTATAACTTGGGATACTTCCTGCGGCTGCAAATTGAAGAATAAAATTGGGATATTTGCAGAAGGTGTAGGTTGAGGAACATGGAAACCTCGTTTATTAACAAAAATATTTCTCTTGCAGGTAAGTGGAAACTAGCACACCATCAGTAAGGTAAGTGGAAATTAGCACACCATCAGTAAGGTAAGTGGAAATTAGCACACCATCAGTAAGGTAAGTGAAAATTAGCACACCATCAGTAAGATAAGTGGAAATTAGTATACCATCAGTCTTTCACGTTTACTCATATTATGAATTTAGGTCAAGACGTTGTATTATAGTCTCTTTAAATGAACATAGATATCGAGACACCATGTCCCCGCGCAGGCTAGTTACTAAGTAGTATACTACAGCTTAACACCCCTGGTTAATATTGATGAACTATTTCCTTGTAATTCAAAGAGGACAGATTCCTCTTGTGATTAAAGATGAACGTAATCTTCCAGGCCTACTGAGAACGTCAAGCCCTTCTCAGTAACTACCAGAGCTCTTCCTTAGTGTTAGAAAACTGGTTCCCAAGCTTTTTTCTTGTTGTTCCAGACCCAAAACTTCAAATCTCATTCATTTTGCTACCCTAAAAGCACTCGTGTCAACCTACCAGTAAATCTTCGTTAAGCGAAATACTAAGCACTGGTTAAGAGTCCAAATCTTCACGAATGTGATAGCATGGGCGTCAAGTGGGGACGGGATGAACAAACTCCTCTGTTCCCCACTATTTTAAATGAAAGAACATCGTACGAAGTCCTCCCCACTTTCTAAGTAGCAAAAAACTATAATCGTAAGTAATGACTACGATTCTGAGTAAATTTAATGTGTCGACACCTTCGGTAAGTATGAAGACTCCGCAAATGATGGTGGGTCACTACCATACTGAAAAGGAATTTCTGGTAACATATGATTAAGAACAAATACCACTTGTGAAAAATTGCATTTATCTGAATGTATTATTATATACATAACAGTAAATGAACATAGATAATTATTATTTATCAGTTAGACAAGTAGGAATTTGGGACACCTAGGTCGCAAAAAATGTCCCCCTTTGATACCTACCACTGTCATATCCACAAGTTGCTCTGGACTTATTAATTAAATGAAATATACATCACCAGGAATGCTGGTAAATATATAAATTTGTGGACTGTTTATTAAAATTAAAAAAGGATTATAGTATATACACACATTTATATAACAGAAGGAGAATATATCTTAATCATAACACTCGCCAATTTGACTGGAGATTAAGTTGTCATGTACAGGACCCCCCCCCCCCTTTTGCCTACATTTATGAAGAATTTACTGGCCAGAAATTAAACATAATTTAGACAACTTATTTGAGGTTCCTGGAGCTGTCCTGTCCTGTCGCCTGATTCTCAAATTATACAGGAATGCACATCCAACAATTTCCTATTTGAGAGGTGTCAGCCCGATTTTAACCTCTAGAGCACAAAAAATTCTTCCCATTATTCACAACGTGTTATTCAATTCAAACAAAATGGTGACTCACTCCCCCAGCCGCAGGTTTCCCATTTTCGATAAGATCTTTTAAAAATACAATATAGGGCATCTATTTACCTTTAAATTACCGTATTTCCGGAAAATACATACAGTATTTTCCACACTGCGGCCGGCCGGAGTTCATTGCTAAACGACTCAAATTGCTCATTTGACAATGGTGGAGGACCTGGGTACATACAGATCTGGCATCCACATGGCGACATATTACGCAAGATTTAATCACCCTTTTTACACTTTGCCGTCCTTGGGAATCCAGAAA
>NC_069490.1:21520508-21549707 GCF_026875155.1 Cherax quadricarinatus | reverse complement strand
CCTTTCTATGGGGGGTTTTTGCCCCGGGGTCATTCGCGCAAGACGTGGTGGAGGCATGATCCTCCGTCTACTGGGCGCGAGACAGTCCACTACCTACTTGTACTCAGTTGACGGCAGTCACTGTGTTGGGGCCTTTTTATTCCTGCTGTAAAACTGGTGCAGTTTGACTGGTATGTTGGACTGGTGCTCACAGCAGTAAGATTCACACAACTGACATATTAATTCCAAGACAGGTAGATGCACACACGGTCTAGTGAAACCATTTCTGCGGGTACAGTTACGGGTAGGTTCGCCAGGACGGGTCTTGGCCCGGTCTCCTCCATTCAATGATCCGGCACCTCATTTCCCGCAGTAATATCTATTGATGACGACTTCGGTTTGGGTTGAACGGAGCTAAAATGCTGAAATGGGACATAGCGAGAGACACTGGCGCTTTTTTACTGTGGAAATTAGAGCAGTGGTGGTGCTGAGGGAGGTTACTGCCGACAGTGTCCTTTCTCGGGGAGCCATTTACAGTAGGAAAGAAAGGAGATAATCTTGCAGAAAAAGTTGCCATTAAATAAGGTTGGTTATAAACACGCTCGATTTAAAATGTGTTTATGGATGAGGTTGTGAAATAAGTGCAGGTTACTGTAAGATGAATGATGATTTTAAATGATAATGAATTTGATTAACAGACGTGTCACAGTTACTAACAGACGTGCCACAGTTATTAACAGACGTGTCACGGTTATTAACAATGTTTCACAGTTGCTGTTTGCAGATGATTCTCTGCTTTTGGGAGATCCCAAACAAACGATGTAGAAGTTAAGACACATGTGCAACATCTGGATATCTTTATTGTAGTAGACGTTTCGCCATCCAGTGGCTTTATCAATACAGATTCTAGGACATAATAGGAAGACAGTAGAACTATATACAAAAGATGAGGTAATCAGTCCCTCGGCCTTGGAGTTAGTGTTCACAGCATCGTGGTGGAGGAGAGTCTGGAGCAAAGGCAAGAAGACTGGCGCTTTTTATAGGCGTCAGTGAATGGGACGGGCAGCAGACGAGGTCAGTCACTGGTAGGCGGGATTCCCCAGTGGAAGTAGGTCCTAACAACCTGTCGGTATTATATACCATTTTGATGTTCACCTTCCCAAAGAGATGGGTTAGTTGCAGCAGCCGTGAAGAAGGTCTTGTAGATGTCCTCTGAATCAAGATTCCATGATGTTGCAGTGTCTGACAAGTTGTGCAAAGAAAGGTATAAAATACCGACAATATGAAAGTTAAGACACATGTGCAACATCTGGATATCTTTATTGTAGTAGACGTTTCGCCATCCAGTGGCTTTATCAATACAGATTCTAGGACATAATAGGAAGACAGTAGAACTATATACAAAAGATGAGGTAATCAGTCCCTCGGCCTTGGAGTTAGTGTTCACAGCATCGTGGTGGAGGAGAGTCTGGAGCAAAGGCAAGAAGACTGGCGCTTTTTATAGGCGTCAGTGAATGGGACGGGCAGCAGACGAGGTCAGTCACTGGTAGGCGGGATTCCCCAGTGGAAGTAGGTCCTAACAACCTGTCGGTATTATATACCATTTTGATGTTCACCTTCCCAAAGAGATGGGTTAGTTGCAGCAGCCGTGAAGAAGGTCTTGTAGATGTCCTCTGAATCAAGATTCCATGATGTTGCAGTGTCTGACAAGTTGTGCAAAGAAAGGTATAAAATACCGACAATATGAAAGTTAAGACACATGTGCAACATCTGGATATCTTTATTGTAGTAGACGTTTCGCCATCCAGTGGCTTTATCAATACAGATTCTAGGACATAATAGGAAGACAGTAGAAAATATATACAAAGATGAGGTAATCAGTCCTCGGCCTTGGAGTTAGTGTTCACAGCATCGTGGTGGAGGAGATCTGGAGCAAGGCAAGAAGGGCTGGCGCTTTTTATAGCGTCAGTGAATGGGACGGGCAGCAGACGAGGTCAGTCACTGGTAGGCGGGATTCCCAGTGGAAGTAGGTCATAACAACCTGTCGGTATTTATATACCATTTTGATGTTCACCTTCCCAATGAGATGGGTTAGTTGCAGCAGCCGTGAAGAGGTCTTGTAGATGTCCTCTGAATCAAGATTCCATGATGTTGCAGTGTCTGACAAGTTGTGCAAAGAAAGGTATAAAATACCGACAATATGAAAGTTAAGACACATGTGCAACATCTGGGTATCTTTAATGTAGTAGACGTTTCGCCATCCAGTGGCTTTATCAATACAGATTCTAGGACATAATAGGAAGCAGTAGAACTATATACAAAAGATGAGGTAATCAGTCCCTCGGCCTTGGAGTTAGTGTTCACATCCTCCACCACGATGCTGTGAACACTAACTCCAAGGCCGAGGGACTGATTACCTCATCTTTTGTATATAGTTCTACTGTCTTCCTATTATGTCCTAGAATCTGTATTGATAAAGCCACTGGATGGGGAAACGTCTACACAATAAAGATATCCAGATGTTGCACATGTGTCTTAACTTTCTATTGTCGGGAATTTATACCTTTCTTTGCACAACTTGTCAGACACTGCAACATCATGGAATCTTGATTCAGAGGACATCTACAAGACCTTCTTCACGGCTGCTGCAACTAACCCATCTCTTTGGAAGGTGAACATAAAAATGGTATAAATACCGAAGGTTGTTAGGCCCTACTTCCACGGGGGAATCCCGCCTCCCAGGACGACCTCGTCTGTGCCCGCCCATTCACTGACGCCATAAAAAGCGCCATCTTCTTGCCTTTGCTCCAACTCTCCCCACCACATCTGTAACACTAACCCCAAAGGCCGAGGGCCCGATTACCCAATTTTTTGATAAGTTCTACGTCCCCTATTATTCCTAGAATCTGTTTTGATAAAGCCACTGGAGGGCGAAACTTTACTACAATAAAGATTCCAGATTTGCACATGTGTTTTAACTTTCATATTGTCGGTATTTTTACCTTTTTTTTGCAAAAAACTTGTCAACACTGCAAAAATCAGGGAATCTTGATTCGAGGACACTACAAGACCTTTTTCACGGTGCGCAAAACCCTCTCTTTGGGGAAAGGTGAACAAAAAAAGGTATATAATCCGACGGTTGTTAGGACCTATTTCCACTGGGAACCCCGTCCCATGATGACCTGTCTGCTCCCCTCCCATTCACTGACCCCTATAAAAAGCCCATCTTTTTGCTTTGCTCCAGACTCCCTCCACCACGATGCTGTGAACACTAACCCCAAGGCCGGGGACTGTTCCTCATTTTTTGTATATAGTTCTACTGTCTTCCTATTATGTCCTAGAATCTGTATTGAAAAGCCACTGGATGGCGAAACGTCTATCAAAAAAGATATCCAAGGCACGTGTTTTTAAACTTATTTTGTCGGTTTTTTATCCCTTTTCCCCTTTTTTTTGCACAAACAGTAGAATTTGTTGAAGGTGCATAAAATGAATACAAAAGAATTAAGTTGAAACAGAGTAAGACAAGGAATTAAAATTGAAATGTGAAGAATTAGAACATGGCAACACGGGAATCTTTATTGTAGACGTAGACTTTTTTCGCCACAGTGGTTTTTATTAAGGGCAAATTAATGAAGGATTGCTAAAGAATCTGTGGAAAAAGGGGGTATTTATTAAACCATACGCGGGGGGGGGCTTGAACCCACGGAGAGTCCAAAAAACTCACAGGGTTGCAATTTTTTAGTACGGTTGTAGTCCGGGTATCAATAGTTTTTGAAGAAGTGTCAAAGAAGGGGGGGCCAACACTTGGGTGGGGGTGTAGGCGCCATCAATTAATGTTGCGTGCTGGGGGCACTGGAAATGCATCTGAAATCAATGTGTAGTGGGAATTTTATCGGAAACGGAGACAGAAGACAACTGAAGCAGTTGGTGGAAAAAGGGCAATATTTGAGGGACGGAAGGGCGATGGTAGAAATATAACAAGAAAGTTGAATAGATAATTTTTAAACAATATCGAAAGACACAGGTATACAATTTCGTAAGACACAGTTTTAAATATCGAAACACAGGTATACAAACCCGAAAAGAACGGGTATACTATCGTAAGACACAGGATACAATACGTAAGAAAATTTAAAATTCGAAAGACACAGATAAAATATCGTAAGACACAGTATACAATACGTAAGACACGGTAACAATATCGAAACACAGGTATCAATACGTAAGACACGGGTATAAAATCGTAAGACACAGGTTATACATATCGTAAGACACAGGTATACAATATCGAAAGACACGGATACAATATCTTAAGACACAGGTTAAATATCGTAAGACAGATATACAATATCCTAAGACACGTTGCAACAGTTAGACATCTTTATTTCTAAACGTTTCGCCTACACAGTAGGTTTCTTCATCGAGTACAAAAAATTTTGTAGATGAATTTCAGAAAACCGGGGACTGTTATAAATTAGCACATGTGCAACCTTTGGGTTCTTTTTTGGGGAAACGTTCGCCACAAGTGGCTTCATCATCCTACGTGGGAAAAACTTAAGAAAGGGGAAAGAGGTAATCAGCCCTCAATTTTGAGTCGATGTGTTCAATCCTAAATAAAATTCTTTTCAAGTTGATTGACTGAACACATCGACTCAAGGTTGAGGGATGATTACATCGTTTTTCAACTCTTCTGCTTCTATAAACTTTTCTTCTCGACTGAAGAACCTATTTGGTGGGCGAACGTTTCGAAATAAAGATCCCAAACTGTTGCATAGTGTCTTACCTAACAACCTGTCGGTATTTTATCCCTTTTAATGTTCAATCTGTCAGACACGCAACACAAAGGTATTTTTGGGTACGACCTGAAATCAACTTCAAAAAACCTTACTAGTGAAAAACGGTGGATTTGAGAGGACCTAAAACCCTCCCAACTCTGCGTTCTCCCAGGACCTACGTCTCACCTCCTGGCGCTATTAAGGCTCCATCCTGTCATTAAACTCCATATTGTTTCAGACTAGGGAAACAATGCTTCCCCGACTGGGGACTGCCCCACCTCAAAACTTTAAAGAAGCCTTGTGTAGGGAAACTTTTCGAAATAAAGAAACCTAACGTTCCATATGTGCTTCCCTAACATCCTGTGGGTTTTTATACCTTTTAATGTTCAATAAAAAAAAAAGTGTTGGAGAGATTAATAAATTTAAAAAAAACCCTGGGGAACAAATGGATTTGAAAATTTTAAAAAAGGGAAGTTATTAGATGGAGAGTAGGGTATCGGGAGAGGAGGGAATATTTAATGAACTGTTAAAAGTTGATGAAGATAAGGGAAACTGGATTTCGGCATTGGGCAGGGAAGTATTACATCTTGTAGAGTGTGGGGGAGGTGCTGGGTTTGAGCAAATAAAAGGGGGGGAAAGCAGCTGGATTTAGTGTAAAGCAAAATGTTAAAAGCAGGTGGGGGAAAAAGACGAATCTGTTAATGTAAAAGTTACCTAATTTAAAACGACTGACAAAACTCTACCCCAACTGTCAAAACAGCTTAACACCAGTTTTAGGTAAATATATGAAATGATAGTTAAATTTTTGGATTAATAAGCTAATAAACCGCAAATTAAACATGAATTCCGTAACAAATGGAATGAAGTCCAAAACTTTTTCAATTTTTTTCTTTTTCCAAAACGCACTTAGCAAAGTATCCCCTTGAAAACGCTAAAAAAGAGGTATAGGAGAAATACCTGGCTTACATTGGGGAAAAAGAACGTACTGGCGGGGAAAAGGGGTTGGCGGGGAAGACGTAAAAAGGGGGATACGGGTCTTGCTCGAAGGCCAACATTGAAAAAATTTTGAAAAAAAAGCAGCATGGAAAGCAGTATCCAGAGTGACGTGGTTGGTCGCGCTGTGACCGGGGTCGTCGGAGCGAGTTTGACTGCGTCCCCAAAGTATTTTGTTTTCCATTCTCAAACATGTATACAATTTTTGTCAACACAATAAACGAAACGGCAACAAAAAGACCTTAAAGTAATATAAACTTCAATAGTCAGAGCAATCCGTGTGTAAAAAATCAAATTACCCCCACACACAGAGAAATTTTAAAGATGACGTGTCAGCCAATTTTGACGATTATAAGTCATATTAACACACAAAAGGGGAAGGAGCCAGTAAAATAAGACGAGGGAAAAAGGGCGGAAAATGGGAAGAAAGGAAATGAGTAGTGGGGGTAAAGTAACAGTTTTATAGAAAGTAAGGGGGTAATGGAACACAAAGGGGAGTAACGAGTATTTGTTATTGTTCCAGTCACAGTATTGTGTCTTTCCCCCTTCTTTTCCCCTGTATAAGCAACAAAATTTAAAAAAATGCCGCCTTTGTAGCTAAAAACATCGAATAAAAACCACCGATTCCCCACTGATTTTTTTTTTTATGTACTTACAACGCATCTTGAATGTGACCTGTTTTGGTCTCCAAATGACAGTGAGAGACCAACCCAAACTCGAGCATCATAAGAAACAAACCACATAAATCCAGCTTTTCAAGCGTTGAAAATTGAACATTGCAACCAGGGTTCTTTATTGAGAAAAAAGTTTTTGCCACACTGGCTTCTCAGTCCTAAAAAGGAGAACGGAAGAAAAAGGAGAAGAGGTAATCAGTCCCTCAACCCTTTAAAGCTCCTGAAAAAGCGAAACCTTGGCACAATAAAAAGGGGCATTTGTTGCCCTTGTGTTCTTTTTTTCCCAACAAAATGAACGCCCAAGAGTAGATAAAACTCTCCCACCATCACAAAAAAAAAAATTAGAAGAACACTAAAGCACTCAGCTACGGGATGCTCATCCAAGGCTTCAAAAGAGATGGCCTTTTCGCACTCGCTACGGAGGAGCTCATCCAAGGGTTTAGGATGATGAGTGGCCTTCACGCACTCGCTACGAGGATGCCATCCAAGGGTTCAGGTGAGAGTGGCCTTCAGCACTCAGCTCGAGGACTCATCCAAGGCTTTAGGTGATGAGTGGCCTTCACGCACTCAGCTACGAGGATGCTCATCCAAGGCTTCAAGGATGGCCTCACGCCTCAGACACCAAAAATTAATTAAGCTAAAACAAGTTCTAACGGAAGCATGGAAGGAAAGGAGACCCCCTGAAATTTTTTTCCCGCGCGAAGAAAATAAATCGCTAAGAAAGGCTGGACAACACTAGTTTAATCAGAAGTTACGCTGAGGGCAAAATGAAATGGACGTCAGTGATTTTATTCAACACAATCAGACAAAAAAACCAAAAAAATTGCTAGTAATAGTGACAGAATACTAAATTAAAACCACGGAACATGTTTTATGTGTCAGTGGGAAAAAATGAGTGGGAGGGGAAAAAATGAGTGGGAGTGGAATAACATGAGTGGCAGTGACTAACATGAGGGCAAGGGAAAAACATGGTGGCATTGGGGCTAACATGAGTGGCAGTGGACTAACTGAGTGGCAGTGGACTAACATGAGTGGGAGTGGAATAACATGATGGGAATGGAATAACATGAGTGGCAGTGGAATAACATAGTGGCAGTGGACTAAAAATGAGTGGCAGTGGTAACATGAGTGGTAGTGGAATAACATGAGTGGCAGTGGGAATAACATGAGTGGCAGTGGGCTAACATGAGTGGCAGTGGACAAAAATATGGCAGTGGAATAATACCTCTCTCACTTACTCTCCTCTTTCTTCCTCCCTCCCAAAATTTAGCTCTCCCCCTCCTGGTTCCGCTGAAAGCTTTGCTTCCGCTTATAGTATTATGGCTAATTTTCTACAGCTTTGGAACTTTTCGTTGATAAAGAAAAGGGGGAGAAAAAAGATTTCAGAGGGCATTTGCCCCCTTTAATTATTACCTGGAGGCAGAAGCAAACCCCTCTTTTCTTAAAATTTTTTTTCAGGCTCACAGTGAAATGAAAAATTAAAAAGGGATAAAAATACCGACAGTTGTTAGGGAAGACACTATGCAACATTAGGTATCTTTATTGTGAAAGTTTCGCCTACACAGTAGGGTTTTTCAGTCAAGTACGGAAAGGGTTTATAAAAGAAGATACTTGAAGACGATGTAATCATCCATCACCCTTAAATTTTGAGGTGGTCAGTCCCTCAGTCTGGAGAAGAGCATTGTTCCATAGAAATGAAACAATATGGAGAAGAAGTGACAGGATGGAGCTTTTATAGCGCCAAGAGGTGAGACGTAGGAGAGGTAAGAACTCAGATGAAAGTTAAGACACATGTGCACATCTGGATATCTTTATTGTAGTAGACGTTTCGCCATCCAGTGGCTTTATCAATACAGATTCTAGGACATAATAGGAAGACAGTAGAACTATATACAAAAGATGAGGTAATCAGTCCCTCCGGCCTTGGAGTTAGTGTTCACAGCATCGTGGTGGAGGAGAGTCTGGAGCAAAGGCAAGAAGACTGGTCGCTTTTTATAGGCGTCAGTGAATGGGACGGGCAGCAGACGAGGTCAGTCACTGGTAGGCGGGATTCCCCAGTGGAAGTAGGTCCTTCCCAAAGAGATGGGAATCCCGCCTACCAGTGACTGACCTCGTCTGCTGCCCGTCCCATTCACTGACGCCTATAAAAAGCGCCAGTCTTCTTGCCTTTGCTCCAGACTCTCCTCCACCACGATGCTGTGAACACTAACTCCAAGGCCGAGGGACTGATTACCTCATCTTTTGTATATAGTTCTACTGTCTTCCTATTATGTCCTAGAATCTGTATTGATAAAGCCACTGGATGGCGAAACGTCTACTACAATAAAGATATCCAGATGTTGCACATGTGTCTTAACTTTCATATTGTCGGTATTTTATACCATTCTTTGCACAACTTGTCAGACACTGCAACATCATGGAATCTTGGTTCAGAGGACATCTACAAGACCTTCTTCACGGCTGCTGCAACTAACCCATCTCTTTGGGAAGGACCTACTTCCACTGGGGAATCCCGCCTACCAGTGACTGACCTCGTCTGCTGCCCGTCCCATTCACTGACGCCTATAAAAAGCGCCAGTCTTCTTGCCTTTGCTCCAGACTCTCCTCCACCACGATGCTGTGAACACTAACTCCAAGGCCGAGGGACTGATTACCTCATCTTTTGTATATAGTTCTACTGTCTTCCTATTATGTCCTAGAATCTGTATTGATAAAGCCACTGGATGGCGAAACGTCTACTACAATAAGATATCCAGATGTTGCACATGTGTCTTAACTTTCATATTGTCGGTATTTTATACCTTTCTTTGCACAACTTGTCAGACACTGCAACATCATGGAATCTTGGTTCAGAGGACATCTACAAGACCTTCTTCACGGCTGCTGCAACTAACCCATCTCTTTGGGAAGGACCTACTTCCACTGGGGAATCCCGCCTACCAGTGACTGACCTCGTCTGCTGCCCGTCCCATTCACTGACGCCTATAAAAGCGCCAGTCTTCTTGCCTTTGCTCCAACTCTCCTCCACCACGATGCTGTGAACACTAACTCCAAGGCCGAGGGACTGATTACCTCATCTTTTGTATATAGTTCTACTGTCTTCCTATTATGTCCTAGAATCTGTATTGATAAAGCCACTGGATGGCGAAACGTCTACTACAATAAAGATATCCAGATGTTGCACATGTGTCTTAACTTTCATATTGTCGGTATTTTATACCTTTCTTTGCACAACTTGTCAGACACTGCAACATCATGGAATCTTGGTTCAGAGGACATCTACAAGACCTTCTTCACGGCTGCTGCAACTAACCCATCTCTTTGGGAAGGACCTACTTCCACTGGGAATCCCGCCTACCAGTGACTGACCTCGTCTGCTGCCCGTCCCATTCACTGACGCCTATAAAAAGCGCCAGTCTTCTTGCCTTTGCTCCAGACTCTCCTCCACCACGATGCTGTGAACACTAACTCCAAGGCCGAGGGACTGATTACCTCATCTTTTGTATATAGTTCTACTGTCTTCCTATTATGTCCTAGAATCTGTATTGATAAAGCCACTGGATGGCGAAACGTCTACTACAATAAGATATCCAGATGTTGCACATGTGTCTTAACTTTCATATTGTCGGTATTTTATACCTTTCTTTGCACAACTTGTCAGACACTGCAACATCATGGAATCTTGGTTCAGAGGACATCTACAAGACCTTCTTCACGGCTGCTGCAACTAACCATCTCTTTGGGAAGGACCTACTTCCACTGGGGAATCCCGCCTACCAGTGACTGACCTCGTCTGCTCGCCCGTCCCATTCACTGACGCCTATAAAAAGCGCCAGTCTTCTTGCCTTGCTCCAGACTCTCCTCCACCACGATGCTGTGAACACTAACTCCAAGGCCGAGGGACTGATTACCTCATCTTTTGTATATAGTTCTACTGTCTTCCTATTATGTCCTAGAATCTGTATTGATAAAGCCACTGGATGGCGAAACGTCTACTACAATAAAGATATCCAGATGTTGCACATGTGTCTTAACTTTCATATTGTCGGTATTTTATACCTTTCTTTGCACAACTTGTCAGACACTGCAACATCATGGAATCTTGGTTCAGAGGACATCTACAAGACCTTCTTCACGGCTGCTGCAACTAACCCATCTCTTTGGGAAGGACCTACTTCCACTGGGAATCCCGCCTACCAGTGACTGACCTCGTCTGCTGCCCGTCCCATTCACTGACGCCTATAAAAAAGCGCCAGTCTTCTTGCCTTTGCTCCAGACTCTCCTCCACCACGATGCTAGTGAACACTAACTCCAAGGCCGAGGGACTGATTACCTCATCTTTTGTATATAGTTCTACTGTCTTCCTATTATGTCCTAGAATCTGTATTGATAAAGCCACTGGATGGCGAAACGTCTACTACAATAAAGATATCCAATGTTGCACATGTGTCTTAACTTTCATATTGTCGGTATTTATACCTTTCTTTGCACAACTTGTCAGACACTGCAACATCATGGAATCTTGGTTCAGAGGACATCTACAAGACCTTCTTCACGGCTGCTGCAACTAACCCATCTCTTTGGGAAGGACCTACTTCCACTGGGGAATCCCGCCTACCAGTGACTGACCTCGTCTGCTGCCCGTCCCATTCACTGACGCCTATAAAAAGCGCCAGTCTTCTGCCTTTGCTCCAGACTCTCCTCCACCACACATGCTGTGAACACTAACTCCAAGGCCGAGGGACTGATTACCTCATCTTTTGTATATAGTTCTACTGTCTTCCTAATTATGTCCTAGAATCTGTATTGATAAAGCCACTGGATGGCGAAACGTCTACTACAATAAAGATATCCAGATGTTGCACATGTGTCTTAACTTTCATATGTCGGTATTTTATACCTTTCTTTGCACAACTTGTCAGACACTGCAACATCATGGAATCTTGGTTCAGAGGACATCTACAAGACCTTCTTCACGCTGCTGCAACTAACCCACTCTCTTTGGGAAGGACCTACTTCCACTGGGGAATCCCGCCTACCATGACTGACCTCGTCTGCTGCCCGTCCCATTCACTGACGCCTATAAAAAGCGCCAGTCATTCTTGCCTTTGCTCCAGACTCTCCTCCACCACGATGCTGTGAACACTAACTCCAAGGCCGAGGGACTGATTACCTCATCTTTTGTATATAGTTCTACTGTCTCTTCTATTATGTCCTAGAATCTGTATTGATAAAGCCACTGGATGGCGAAACGTCTACTACAATAAAGATATCCAGATGTTGCACATGTGTCTTAACTTTCATATTGTCGGTATTTTATACCTTTCTTTGCACAACTTGTCAGACACTGCAACATCATGGAATCTTGGTTCAGAGGACATCTACAAGACCTTCTTCACGGCTGCTGCATACTAACCCATCTCTTTGGGAAGGACCTACTTCCACTGGGGAATCCCGCCTACCAGTGACTGACCTCGTCTGCTGCCCGTCCCATTCACTGACGCCTATAAAAAGCGCCAGTCTTCTTGCCTTTGCTCCAGACTCTCCTCCACCACGATGCTGTGAACACTAACTCCAAGGCCGAGGGACTGATTACCTCATCTTTTGTATATAGTTCTACTGTCTTCCTATTATGTCCTAGAATCTGTATTGATAAAGCCACTGGATGGCGAAACGTCTACTACAATAAAGATATCCAGATGTTGCACATGTGTCTTAACTTTCATATTGTCGGTATTTTATACCTTCTTTGCACAACTTGTCAGACACTGCAACATCATGGAATCTTGGTTCAGAGGACATCTACAAGACCTTCTTCACGGCTGCTGCAACTAACCCATCTCTTTGGGAAGGACCTACTTCCACTGGGGAATCCCGCCTACCAGTGACTGACCTCGTCTGCTGCCCGTCCCATTCACTGACGCCTATAAAAAGCGCCAGTCTTCTTGCCTTTGCTCCAGACTCTCCTCCACCACGATGCTGTGAACACTAACTCCAAGGCCGAGGGACTGATTACCTCATCTTTTGTATATAGTTCTACTGTCTTCCTATAGTCCTAGAATCTGTATTGATAAAGCCACTGGATGGCGAAACGTCTACTACAATAAAGATATCCAGATGTTGCACATGTGTCTTAACTTTCATATTGTCGGTATTTTATACCTTTCTTTGCACAACTTGTCAGACACTGCAACATCATGGAATCTTGGTTCAGAGGACATCTACAAGACTTCTTCACGGCTGCTGCAACTAACCCATCTCTTTGGGAAGGACCTACTTCCACTGGGGAATCCCGCCTACCAGTGACTGACCTCGTCTGCTGCCCGTCCCATTCACTGACGCCTATAAAAAGCGCCAGTCTTCTTGCCTTTGCTCCAGACTCTCCTCCACCACGATGCTGTGAACACTAACTCCAAGCCGAGGGACTGATTACCTCATCTTTTGTATATAGTTTCTACTGTCTTCCTATTATGTCCTAGAATCTGTATGATAAAGCCACTGGATGGCGAAACGTCTACTACAATAAAGATATCCAGATGTTGCACATGTGTCTTAACTTTCATATTGTCGGCTTTTATACCTTTCTTTGCACAACTTGTCAGACACTGCAACATCATGGAATCTTGGTTCAGAGGACATCTACAAGACCTTCTTCACGGCTGCTGCAACTAACCCATCTCTTTGGGAAGGACCTACTTCCACTGGGGAATCCCGCCTACCAGTGACTGACCTCGTCTGCTGCCCGTCCCATTCACTGACGCCTATAAAAAGCGCCAGTCTTCTTGCCTTTGCTCCAGACTCTCCTCCACCACGATGCTGTGAACACTAACTCCAAGGCCGAGGGACTGATTACCTCATCTTTTGTATATAGTTCTACTGTCTTCCTATTATGTCCTAGAATCTGTATTGATAAAGCCACTGGATGGCGAAACGTCTACTACAATAAAGATATCCAGATGTTGCACATGTGTCTTAACTTTCATATTGTCGGTATTTTATACCTTTCTTTGCACAACTTGTCAGACACTGCAACATCATGGAATCTTGGTTCAGAGGACATCTACAAGACCTTCTTCACGGCTGCTGCAACTAACCCATCTCTTTGGGAAGGACCTACTTCCACTGGGGAATCCCGCCTACCAGTGACTGACCTCGTCTGCTGCCCGTCCCATTCACTGACGCCTATAAAAAGCGCCAGTCTTCTTGCCTTTGCTCCAGACTCTCCTCCACCACGATGCTGTGAACACTAACTCCAAGGCCGAGGGACTGATTACCTCATCTTTTGTATAATAGTTCTACTGTCTTCCTATTATGTCCTAGAATCTGTATTGATAAAGCCACTGGATGGCGAAACGTCTACTACAATAAAGATATCCAGATGTTGCACATGTGTCTTAACTTTCATATTGTCGGTATTTTATACCTTTCTTTGCACAACTTGTCAGACACGTGCAACATCATGGAATCTTGGTTCAGAGGACATCTACAAGACCTTCTTCACGGCTGCTGCAACTAACCCATCTCTTTGGGAAGGACCTACTTCCACTGGGGAATCCCGCCTACCAGTGACTGACCTCGTCTGCTGCCCGTCCCATTCACTGACGCCTATAAAAAGCGCCAGTCTTCTTGCCTTTGCTCCAGACTCTCCTCCACCACGATGCTGTGAACACTAACTCCAAGGCCGAGGGACTGATTACCTCATCTTTTGTATATAGTTCTACTGTCTTCCTATTATGTCCTAGAATCTGTATTGATAAAGCCACTGGATGGCGAAACGTCTACTACAATAAAGATATCCAGATGTTGCACATGTGTCTTAACTTTCATCTGAGTTCTTACCTCTCCTACGTCTCACCTCTTGGCGCTATAAAAGCTCCATCCTGTCACTTCTTCTCCATATTGTTTCATACTATGGAACAATGCTCTTCTCCAGACTGAGGGACTGACCACCTCAAAACTTTAAGGGTGATGGACTGATTACATCGTCTTCAAGTATCTTCTGCTTCTATCAACCTTTCCTGTACTTGACTGAAGAAGCCTACTGTGTAGGCGAAACGTTTCACAATAAAGATACCTAACTGTTGCATATGTGTCTTACCTAACAACCTGTCGGTATTTTATACCATTTTAATGTTCAATCTGTCAGACACTGCAACACAAGGGTATCTTGGTACAGACCTGCAATCAACTTCGGCAACTTCCACTAGTGAGAGGGGCTGGATTTGAGAGGGACCTCTCAACATCTGAGTTCTTACCTCTCCTACGTCTCACCTCTTGGCGCTATAAAAGCTCCATCCTGTCACTTCTTCTCCATATTGTTTCATACTATGGAACAATGCTCTTCTCCAGACTGAGGGACTGACCACCTCAAAACTTTAAGGGTGATGGACTGATTACATCGTCTTCAAGTATCTTCTGCTTCTATCAACCTTTCCTGTACTTGACTGAAGAAGCCTACTGTGTAGGCGAAACGTTTCACAATAAAGATACCTAACTGTTGCATATGTGTCTTACCTCACAGTGAAATATTTCACCTATATTTTATTGGTATATGTTTTTTTTCGTTCAGAGGTCCATTTTTTGTAATATCTCAATTAGACCTATGCAAATTAATCTCTTGTGTCTTATACTAAACCGAGGCTTGACATGTAAGGTTTGTCAGGAAACAGGACAAGTATTTCTGATGCGGGTCTCAGTCAAATGACAACCCGCCGCTGGAGCTTCTGGTCATCTGACCGAGGCCTTCCGCTGGCTTACCGGTTCACCTCTTTAAAAATAAGGTAATACTTATAACTATAATATAATTTCCGAGGTTTGAGACTGTCACTGGGCGTTATGACTTCTGATTACATGATTTTTCAATAATCGTCTCTAGAGCATTTATCTTTCTGGAAAGCTAAAGAATTAATATATTTACATAAGAACATAAGAAAGTAGGAACACTGCAGCAGGCCTGTTGGCCCATACTAGGCAGGTCCTTTACAATTCATCCCACTAACAAAACATTTGACCAACCCAATTTTCAATGCCACCCAAGAAATAAGCTCTGATGTGCAAGTCCCACTCAAATCCAACCCATCCCACTCATGTACTTATCCAACCTAAATTTGAAACTACCCAAAGTCCTAGCCTCAATAACCCAACTAGATAGACTGTTCCACTCATCAACTACCCTATTTCCAAACCAATACTGCGGGTTCTCTCATGGAGAGATATCCTCAAGACCTTGTTAATATCCCCTTTATTAATACCTATCTTCCACTTATACACTTCGATCAGGTCTCCCCTCATTCTTCGTCTAACAAGTGAATGTAACTTAAGAGTCTTCAATCTTTCTTCATAAGGAAGATTTCTAATGCTATGTATTAATTTAGTCATCCTACGCTGAATGTTTTCTAATGAATTTATGTCCATTCTGTAATATGGAGACCAGAATTGAGCTGCATAATCTAGGTGAGGCCTTACTAATGATGTATAAAGCTGCAGTATGACCTCTGGACTTCTGTTGCTTACACTTCTTGATATAAATCCCAGTAATCTATTTGCCTTATTTCGTACGCTTAGGCATTGCTGTCTTGGTTTAAGGTTGCTGCTTACCATAACCCCCAAGTCCTTTTCGCAATCTGTATGGCTAAGTTCTACATTATTTAACTTATAAGTGCTAGGGTTATGGACACTCCCGATATAGTGGAAAGGAAAGGAAAGGAAAATAGAGAAAGTAAACAGTACGTCAGAGGTGGACTTAACAGTGAGGAGAGGAGGGAAGAGGTGGTGGCAGTGAATGGTGCCACTCAGACTAGGGGAGGAGGGAAGAGGTAGAGGCAGTGGATGGTGCCACTCAGACTAGGGGGGAGGGAGGAGGTGGTAGCAGTGAATGGTGCCACTCAGACTACGGGAGGAGGGAAGAGGTAGAGGCAGTGGATGGTGCCACTCAGACTAGGGGAGGAGGGAAGAGGTAGAGGCAGTGGGTGGCACAGTTCAGACTAGAGGAGGAGGAAAGAGCTGGTGGTGGTGGGTGGCGTTGCTCAGACTAGGGGAGGAGGGAAGAGGTGGTGGCAGTAGATGGCATAACTCAGACTAGGGAAAGAGGTGGTGGCAGTGGGTGGCACAGCTCAGGCTAGAGGAGGAGGGAAGAGTGGTGGCAGTAGATGGCACAGCTCAGACTAGGGGAGGATGGAACAGCTGGTGGCAGTGGTTAATGTTACTCAGACTAGTAGCCGGTCGGAAGAACAAATTGAATGAGTGGAAAAGAAAGTTGAATGGCTTTCAACCGCCATTCAACTTTTGTCATGATTGATGGACTGATCACTTCAACTCCAGGCTGAGGGACTGATTACCTCAAACTACTCATCTTCCACATTTCTCTGCACTGGACTGAATAAGCCACTGGCTGGCGGAACGTTTCCAAATGTTTCCCAAATATTGCACAAGTGTGGCAATATAAACACAAATGCAGTATAATGTGATCCTTTATTGACTACGTTTCGCCCACACAGTGGGCTTTTTCAAGTTTGTGACTTGAAAAAGCCCACTGTGTGGGCGAAACGTAGTCAATAAAGGATCACATTATACTGCATTTGTGTTTATATTGCCATTGTGTCGATATTTTATACCATTTATTTCCATTGCACAAGTGTGTTATTTATCATCAAGTTATAGTAGAAGAAGAAATGAACGAGTTGAAGGAACCTGTGAGAGAAGAAGAATAGAAGATGAATTGTAAAGGACCTTACTAGTATGGGCCAACAGGCCTGCCGCAGTGTTCCTCCTTTCTTATGTTCTTAAGAAACAGCGAAGGAAGGAGAAGCAGCAGTAGATGGGTCTGGAAAGGACAGAGGAGAAACGAGAGTAGTTGTGATACTATCAGTCTCGGGGGCACAGGAAGTGATAACATAGGAAAGAAACTGTCGAAACAAACAAGACAAATCAGGAAACGACTTTGGTTTGAACCCATGCCAAGTGAGCCCTAAAATTCACAGGCCAGTGCGTTAACAACTCGGCCAGCTGGCTCTAACAAAATTTGTTTGTAATCGTTTAACTATGATTTCCTAAGTAACAACAAGACAATCTGAAGGGAAAGAAAGTGGGAGGAAGAAAGAGTTCGGTCATAAATGATGTGAGGATTTCAGGAGGCTGAGGGACTAAGAAGGGATATTTCCCTGGAAGCGGAGATAATCACAGGAGAAAGTAATGAAAAACAGTGTCCTTGAAGTTCAGGTGAGTCTAAGAGCCAGAAATGAGAACACACAGCTGAGTAGAGAGGCTGAACAACAATTTGAAAACGTTATTATTATGGGAGAGAGCTAAACTCGTAGAGATTATACAGCAATTGAGATGGGGGGAGGGGGATTGAAGGCATTCAGGCCTAATTCAGGGAACTGGAGCACAGATCCGATTCCCTAGATCAAGAGCCTTTTACCACCATCAAGGAACCTCCCTTTAGGGGTGGAAACGTCATAGGAAAAGCCAAGTCAGAACAGAAACTATTTTGCAACTACAACAGAAGATAGAAGATGAAAATAGCACAATTCCTGGTAATCTGACCAAGGTGGAAGGAACTAGATCTCACAAGAAATGAGAAAACAATCTGAAATATTGAAAACACGACTGAAAGAGATGATCTCAGCGAGGACTTGGGCAATACCAGAGCTCCATAGGGAAAGGATAAACCAGCAGGTCCAATTCATTCTAATGAGGACACTAGAGCACTCCAGGACGATTTGAATAGACTGATGCAATGGTCGGAGAAGTGGCAGATGCAGTTTAATATTGACAAATGCAAAGTTCTAAATGTTGGACAGGTAAATAACCATGTCACATATAAACTAAATAATGTAGATCTTAATACTACTTATTGCGAAAAGGATTTAGGAGTTCTGGTTAGCAGTAATCTAAAACCAAGACAACAGTGCATTAGTGTTCGCAATAAAGCTAACAGAATTCTTGGCTTCATATCTTGAAGTATAAATAATAGAAGTCCTCAGGTTGTTCTTCAACTCTATATATCCTTGGTTAGGCCTCATTTAGATTATGCTGCACAGTTCTGGTCACCGTATTACAGAATGGATATAAATGCTCTGGAAAACGTACAGAGGAGGATGACAAAGATGATCCCATGTATCAGAAATCTTCCATATGAGGATAGACTGAGGGCCCTGAATCTGCACTCTCTCGAAAGGCATAGAATTAGGGGGGATATGATCGAAGTGTATAAATGGAAAACAGAAATAAATAAAGGGGATGTAAATAGCGTGCTGAAATTTTCCAGCCAAGACAGGACTCGCAGCAATGGTTTCAAGTTGGAAAAATTCAGATTCAGGAAGGATATAGGAAAGCACTGGTTTGGTAATAGAGTTGTGGATGAGTGGAACAAACTCCCGAGTACACTTAGTGAGGCTAAAACGTTGTGTAGTTTTAAAAATAGGTTAAATAAATACACGAGTGCGTGTGGGTGGGTGTGAGTTGGACCTGACTAGCTTGTGCTACTGGGTCTGGTGCCGTGCTCCATCCTTGAGTGGAGGTGACCAGACTGAGTGGGCCATTGGTCTAATCCGGGGTGTGGGACATGGACCTGCTCCGCATGGGTCAGTAGGCCCGTTGCAGTGTTCCTCCTTTCTTATGTTCATATAACTAAGACACATGCTCAAAACCAGGAATCTTTAATGAAGAAAAGTTTCGCCTGAGTAACAGGCTTCGTCAGTCGAAAGTAGAGATGAATCTCACTCCTAGAGATATCAACGTTGGTGAAACGAAGTAACGAAGTAAGCAACGTGGAGATGTAGTATAATGTTATCAATTCATTACTCCAGGTTCAAGATGATCGGTCTCTTAGCACCTCGAGTGATGGAATGGATGCTGGAGTTTTGAGACTCTGTGACCGCGGGTTCAATCCCGGCCGGGGGTATGGTTCATCAAACTACTTCCCCATCTAGTCTCCTTCGTCTTCCATCAACGCTGACGTCTCCACGAGTGTAATTCCTCTCTGTATTCGACTGAATAACCCTGCAACACAAACGAAACAAACCATACCCCGGCCCTATTGAACCCGCGGTCAGAGAGTCTCAAAACTCCAGCCCGTCAATAAAGATCCCTAGTGTTGCACCTGGGTATTTCCTATCAACATGTCGGTATTCTCCACTGTTTATAATGTGAAATCAACAGGTACTAGATACTGTACACACAAGGAAAGAGGTAAAACTACTGAGTAAAGTTAGTAAACTGTGGTGGCCTGGTGGTTAACGCTCTCGCTTCACACGGTGAGGGCCTGGGTTCGATTCCCAGCCAGAGTAGAAACATTGGACGTGTTTCTTTCAACCTGTTGTCTATGTTCCCCATCAGTAAAATGGGTACCTGGGTGTTAGTCGACTGGTGTGGGTCGCATCCTGGGACACTGACCTAAGGAGGCCTGGTCACAGACCGGGCCGCGGGGGCGTTGACCCCCGGAACTCTCTCCAGGTAAACTCCAGGTAGGTAAACATCAAAGGTAAAGGACCTGACAAGGTGTCACCATGAATTTTGAAAGTAGCAGCAGCAGCAGAAAACAAATAATCCGCAAGTGGGAGACTGTATGACCAGTCACACAGAGAAGCGCGAAGAGTTGTTTGTGTGTTTTCCAGTCACGATATTGTCTTTTTTCTTTAAGGAGCAGGAAAGCCGCGTCGACTACTGCCTTAGACAATGTTACCTTTGTAGTGGAAAAAGTTGACGACCTGGAGGAAGTGACCTGGAGGAACTGGAGGCAGTGATGGAGTGTTAAATCAAGAGTGAAGTGACTGGAGGCTGCGATAGTGGAGCACCCAAGTGCAGGAACTGGATTCAGTAGTGGAGGCGGCGTTACAGACGAACTTATACAATGATAATAAAAATACAACATAACCTGGGGATGCTGCAAAGGGTTATGTCGCCCAGGAGTTAGAGCTCTACCTCGCAAACATTTTCTACTACATAAAAACTAACAAATCACCATGTGTGAGCCAGGGCGTCGGGGAGGCGGGAATTAACTAGCACAGCGCGTACCAAGATAAAAGACTCACCTTAAAGATGTCTCAATTTCCCGGGCTCTTCGGGGCGAGTCTTTAAATGTAAATAAGACAAGCCCAGGGTTTTGGGCTGGGGGCATCACATAATTCATTAGTGGGGGCCCAGGAGTTAAGTTTAATGTCTAAAAAAAAAAAAGGTTGGATAGTATTCACTGACCAGATGGAACCCCACCTGGTAAAGCACATCAAAAAATTTAGAGAAAGTGCAAAGGGTTTTGCAAAAAGACAGCCCCAACAAAGGGGGGTATTTCTATAAGGAGGAAAATGAATAATTTGATGGGTAGAGAAAAAAGTGTGGAACGAGACGTAGTAACAGTTTTTTGAAAATGGTACAAATACCGAGAAGTTATAATTAAGGACATGGCAACATTTGGGGTATCTTTATTGTGAAATGTTTACCTAACAGTAGATTCTTCAGTCAAATTTAAAGAAGCAGCATTAGTAGTGACATGAAGATGATGTAATCAGTCTATAAACCGGGAAAAATACTCAAATACTATTTCCCCAAGGTTGATTGTTTAAATTTCACTTCACTATACACCTGTTGCCTCATCTACGAAAAAATCTACTGTGTAGCGAAACATTTCAACATTAAAATCCCAAACTTTTGAAAATGTGTCAAACATCAGTAGTCCAGTGGCCGAACCAAGTGTACACACATGCCGTTGAAAAATTTCTTTTTAGAACCTTGCAGTTGAAAGCTGCATCTTTGGCCCGACTCCGGCATGGCCATGGTTCGAGGCTGGGGGCCACTCCTCTGTTATTTTTGACAGTCGTTCATTACGACTATTCTGAGGTCATGGCAGGAAATTTTTTTAAGCTTTGTAATAGAAAGGAAGCGAAAAATAAGGTGGAGTGCAGGTTACAACAATGAACAATTTAAACAAAAATAATCGAGCAAGCGGCAACAACACAGACACCGAGAAAGAAGAGAGAAGAAGAGAGAGAGAGCGCTTGTAGCTAATGAGAAACAAGCGGGGGGAATCGGGCGGATTACACAAGGATCGGGACGGCTTAAGCCGGGTCCAACAACTGGCCAGGGAAGGTTTCCCCACCAAGTGCAAAGTCATAAAATTTGGGGGAAAGGGGGCACAGAAGCCCGCAGATGGAATTTTGCTAGGGGGGAAAAAGGCTGAAAACCCTTTACTGAAAAAAAAGGATCTTGGGGTGGCATCTACCGAGCACTCCCCTCGGCGCATTCAACCAAATAACTGCTGCGCATTTTGGCCCCTAAAACCTAAGAAAGTGCTTCGATCCCTATAAGGAGTATTCAAACACTTTTACAACGTAGTTGGGCCCCATACTAGAGTATGCGGGGCACCATATGGAACCCACCCCGGGTCAAGCCATCAAGAAATTAGAGAAATTGCAAAGGTTTGCAACAAGACTAGTCCCGGAGTTTAAGGGGTATTTCCTATGGGGAAAGGAAAAGGAAACTGACGACACGGGGAAGGGGGGGAAAAGGGGACATGATAGCGACGTATAAAAAATGGAGGAATTGACTGGTGGACGGGACAGTATTTTCAGAGAGAACAGCAAAAAGGGGCCAAGGAAGGGGGAAAACCAGATGAGTCCCGGGGTGTTAGGTTTTTTTTCAGTCACGGTTTGCCCGGAAGTGGAAAATCTGGAAGTGTTTGTAGGGGGGCCCGGACCCATAAAAAGTTTTAATTAAAAAGAGGTATGTAAAGTCTGGAGCGGGGAGAGTGGACCTAGTAGCAACCAGCGAAGAGGCGGGCCGGAGCTGTGAACCCAAACCCCTGCAAACATAATTGTGATTTAACACACAACACACCTGACAAACAAAAAAAGGTTATCATTTCAAGCATTCTGTCAAAGGACAGACAGACAACCGACAGTAGAGTCCAAACGCGTGGCAGAAAAGGGCCCCGCCCTGAATGAAGAAAAGTCGTAATGGCCAGGGTCCTTCGGCTCTCCCCCCCCTTTCCCATCCTCTCACTTTTCCCACTCCTATTCCCTCTCCAGTTCACATCTCTCTTCCTATCTGCCTCCTCTACCTTTCCTCAGTCCCCATCCTTTTCTCTCCCCTCCTCTCTCTTTTCCCCTTTTCCCTTCTGCAATCCCCCTCCATTTTTTCCAACTCCCCTACACCCTCCCGCAGTCCCCCTCCCGTTTCTTATCCCCCCCTCTACCACCACCCCAAACCCCATCATTCCCCTTCCTACGACCCTTCCATCTCCCCCCTCTGTCCCTCCCCTCTTTCCCACCCCGATTTTCTTCCCCCCCTTTTCCCCTTCTCTACCATTCTTCAGTGCTTCTTCCTCACTTTTCCTAATGTGTAAACAATTTAAAAGGATTTCGTTTCCGTTTTCCAAATTTGAGTCCTTGAAAAAGCGAAAGGGCCTAGAACAGTTATCATTTCCCTCTGGTTGTTTTCATGGTTATCGAATGGCGCGTTTATAATATATATATATATAATAAAATATATTATATATAAAATTATATATATATATAAATTTTAAATAAATATATAATATATATATATAAATTATAATATATATATAATTATATAATAAAATATATCTGCCGAATAGGTACAACGGGCAATTAGCAAGAACTCATTTAAAATTAAGTCCTTTCAAATATTTTTTTTTTATATTTAAAGACATAATCTGTCCCAAAAGAACCTAAAAACTTCCCCAAACCTTATCATAAGAAGGCAGTGAAATTTTCACCCTAACCCAACTAAATATTTTTAGATAACTTTCAAAAATTTAAAATAAAAAAACACTTGAAAATATTTTTTTCGTTAGGTTCGAATGATTTCTGAAAAATTTACTGCTACAAAATTTTTTCGCTTCCCCTTATTGGGCAAAAAGCGCTGCTATTTAAGCCAAAATCGCAAGTTTTATCTATTGGCGCGATGTATATAAATCTAGGGCTGAAGAGATTTTAGAAAGACTGGAACAAGGAAGGCGGGGTGGGGATCGTCTAAGGAAAGGCGGGGAAAGGGGGGTTAAAGGAGGTTTTAGTGAGAAGGCTTTGACTTTCAGCAAACTTGCGTAGCTTTTGGGGAAAAGTGTAGAAAAAAGGTTTTTAGATTTGACGGGCTGTTGAGTGGAGCAAGGTAACATTAATGAAGGGGTTTAGGGAAAACCCATTAGCCGGGTGGTCCTGGGGGTGGATACAGTGCTTGCATTGAAAGAGGGGTTACCCAAGGGGGTTGGGGGCAACGCCCCCCCGGCCCATCCTTGACCCGGCCTCCCCGGGGGTCTGGCCTGATCAACCAGGGTGTTTCGCGGGGCCCCTGTAGTCGAACGCCGAACCAGACCCGGGGTGGTCTGGTCGGATTTTGGTATTGTTTGGCTCCCCTTGAAGGGGCCCGGGGTCTATTGGTAATTCCCCCTTTTGCCGGTTAGTGATAACACTTGGGCCCCGAACACTGTGTTTTCTCCATTACAAATTTTTAAAACAAAACTAAGCATTTTAAACCCCCAAGGGTAATACAGATTTTAAAGAACTAATGGGACCTGCCTTTCATCCCGGTGGGGTAAGTTGCACAGCTGCCTAGCTTTTGCTTTCAAAGGGGGGTGATTTTGTGCACAGATTTGGGACCAGCCCCCCTAGGATTTTTTAAGTGTAAAAATTTTGACATCTCTCACCTGCGTTTTTCCCGTAAGTACAGGCAAGTGATCCAAGCTTCCCCTAATTTGGGGTTTTTACGGAACTTATATGTGCAAGTAAAAGGGTTTTCCCGTCATTCTCTAATCTGTGATTTCACCGCTCGAAGGGGTTTGGTTATGTAAGCGTATTCCAGCCTAGACAGAACAAGTGATTAAAAAGGACATCATTGGCTTGTATTCCTTGTTTTGAAAGTTCTCATTATTCATCCTATCATTTTCCTCGGAAAGTGATAGTGACACTGTTGTGATCCTTGAAGGTGAGATCCTCTACATTAACACACTCGACTACTTTACAAAACTTTCCCCTCTATGTGAGTTAGAGTCTGTAGTATCTCGTTTGTTATTTTCCCGTTTTCCCATAACGAATAATTGAAATTTATTCTCGTTGAATATCAGGTTTTCTGTTGCCCATTGGAAAAAATTGGTTTATATCGCTTTGGAAATTTACCGTGCATTAATGGATACACTCTGGGGCAGATTAAGTATCGCTTCAAAAAATGACACGGTGTTGTGGGTTACATCTCTGTTCTGATATAGGTGAGGAACAAGATGGGGGGGTACTGTGCCTGGGAAAAATTTTTTCACTGGGCAGCCTCCAACTTAATCTGTTTACCACTACCTTTTGTTCGATTTATAGAAGTTGAAGACCATCTGCCCACTTTTCCATTATCCTTTACACCATTTGTGTCATGATAGCACTTGTCAAAGGCATCTGCAAAATCTGGGAAACACATCTGCATTCGTTTGCCTCCAGGGGTACAGTGTTGCCCTCAGGACGACCCCCTCAACCCCTGAGCCTGGATTGCGTAATTGTTTAGAATCCAAGGGTTTGCTTTATGCATTACAACTCTTTTAAAATTTTATGATCTGGGGCTTTTGAGTTATTGGTCTACATAATTCTTAGTTATCGCTTTTTCTGCCACCTTTTATGGGTGGAGCGGTCGCTGGCTGCCGTCTATCACCCACGTGTTTACCAAGCGTGGTTCACCAACGGTGGTTCACCCAGCTATGGGTCACCCCGCAATGGTTCGCCCGTCCCGACTGTTGGATTACAATGTGTCCATGCTCCCTCTCCACAGGATACTTTCGGCACGTGAATTCCTTTCGCAACGTTTTTATGACCCTAAATATTTACTCATTGAAGCATAATGAAAAAGAAAGCATTAAGAGTCGACCCAAGGAAAGAGGGAGAATTCAAACTCACCACATCTAGGAAAAAAAATCCAATATTGAAAAAAACCCCTATACATTTATGGTCACCTACTACACTGTCAATTAGATCAAACCCTTTTAAATTTGGGAACGCAAGCTGAAATTATAAAGCGACCAAAGATTCCGTCCCCTGGTTTTATTTTTTGGCAAATGCCGTCCCCGGGCTTGTCATTGGTGCCCACGTTGGTCCCGCTGGGTGGTGCATAAAACCTCTTTTCCCTTCTTGGGTCTTGCAAGAAATCTTACCCCCGGACAGAGGGATTCCTTCGCACGATCAAGAAGACTTTCAAAAACTCCCTCATTAAAACCAGTTTTTAAGAAAGAATTTATTACATAAGCAGAGAGAGAGTGAGACTTGTCAAGTGCTCCACGAACCTTTACTGTTGTTGGGAATAATGGCAGAATTTCTAACAAATTATTATCAGAACACACATGAAATGATATTTGACTATGGGGAACGTGTCACTTTTCCCGGATTTTTCCAACCGGAAAAGCTTGATAAAGGTCCTGGAGACGAAAAGTTGCCCAAAAGTCCATTTGTTGACATGTGTCGTTTTACCTAATTAATAAAAGTTTACCAGTTGTGAAAACTTGTGGTAAAAAGGAAAACTTTTCCAAAAAGTGTTCGCATTTAAATCTATTAAAGGTTAAAATCATAACTTAATTATTTAAAGGGGGGACCGGTAAGCCAGCGGAAAGGCCTTTGACGATACCGAAAGCTCCGTTTTTGGGTCATTATTTTAAGGGCTCAAAAAAATTCGGGAAAATTACTACTGAAACTTAGCTTTTTAAAGTCTGAAAATTTTAAGCTTTATCTCTATGAAATAAATTTAATTATACTTTAAGTATACCCTTTAAATTTTTTTTTTAGGGAAAGGGTGGGTAAGCCAGTGGAAGCTTTGATCAGATGACCAAAAGCACCCTGATTGGGCATCAGGAAACACTTGTCCTGCTTCAGGACGGGCCCTCAGGATCCCTGATGATGCTGATGCTACAGCAGCAGCAGCAGCAGCAGCGCTATGTAAAAAAGGCGAGGTGGAGAAAACGAGTAGTGGTGATAAATTAGACAATGTACAACTCTTGGGATCTTTATTGAGGAAACGTTTTTGCCACACAGTGGCTTCATCAGTCCATACAAAGGAGAATCTTAAGAACAGGGGAGAATGAGGGGAATCAGTCCCTTTCCTTGAGTCGATGTGGTCAGTCATCAATCTTTAATAAATACGGCAACGTGCTGAGAAGGAGCTTATAAAGTTGGCAGGAGAGGGGCAGAGTCATAGGTTGGTAACATTGTTTTAATGGGCACGACCATTCAACATTGAACAATTTACACACCTATGACTTCGCACCTCCCTCCAACGGTTTTTTAAGTCCCTTTTCACACGTATGCCGTATTCTATTCAAAATTGATGGACTGACCACTCGACCAAGGTTAAGGGATGATTCCCCATTCTCCCCTGTTTTCAAGATTCCCTTTTTATGGACTGATGAAGCCACTGTGTGGCGAAGCGTTTCCTCAATAAAGATACCCAAGAGTTGCACATGTGTCTAATTTATCAACATGTCGGTTCTCTGAACCATTCATCTACACACGAGTAGTGGTAATGGTGTACTATTACAATGGTAGAGTATATAAAGGTGCTGGCATGTGCAGATAACTTTGGATCAGTGTTATGTAACTTGTTCCACGATTCTTGGAATAGAGTCGATTACTTTCACAAGCGTCTTCTGCCTCCCTTCAAACTTTCAACACTGGCGTGTCCTGTATAGACAGTGTCACGGACGTGTGTACGTACAAATTATGGGCCACCCACACCATGGGACACTCTTACACCATGGGACACTCCTACACCATGGGACACACACCATGGGACACTCCTACACCATGGGACACACACCATGGGACACTCCTACACCATGGGACGCTCCAGCACCATGAGACACTCCAGCACCATGGGACACTCCAGCACCATGGAACACTCCAGCACCATGGGACACTCCAGCACCATGGGACACTCCAGCACCATGGGACACTCCAGCACCATGGGACACTCCAGCACCATGGGACACTCCAGCACCATGGGACACTCCAGCACCATGGGACACTCCAGCACCATGGGGCACTCCAGCACCATGGGACACTCCAGCACCATGGGACACTCCAGCACCATGGGACACTCCAGCACCATGGGGCACTCCAGCACCATGGGACACTCCAGCACCATGGGACACTCCAGCACCATGGGACACTCCAGCACCATGGGGACACCCCCCCACCATGGGAGACACCATCACATTTTGGACGTCCACTTTGTCACAAATTTGTCAACAAGAACTTCCGAAAACAACGTAACTTCGCAGGTCTGCGCCCACCTCAGGAATTTGTGGGAATTTATAACCTCAGAAACCCCAAAAGCAGAAGATGAGAATTTATGGGCCACCGTTTTCACTGGAAAGAGAATTACTAACATACCATGGCCATATACTATGCTTTTTAAGAGCGTAGAAACCAGGTACTGTATTGTTTTAAGAGCGTAGAAACCAGATACTGTATTAAGAGCGTAGAAATCAGGTACTGTATTAAGAGCGTAGAAATCAGGTACTATATTCTTTTTAAGAGCGTAGAAACCAGGTACTGTATTCTTTTTAAGAGCGTAGAAACCAGATACTGTATTAAGAGCGTAGAAATCAGGTACTGTATTATGAGCGTAGAAATCAGGTACTGTATTCTTTTTAAGAGCGTAGAAACCAGGTACTGTATTAAGAGCGTAGAAACCAGGTACTGTATTAAGAGCGTAGAAACCAGGTACTGTATTCTTTTCCATGGAAACCAGTTTTACTCTTTAAAAAGCATAGATGCGGCTCACTTTCTCAAGCTGGTTTTTAGGTACTGCACTTAAGTGTAGAGGAAAAGTGCGGCACTTTCTCGAGCAGAGTGGCCAAGTAGTACACTTTCTCGAGCATAGAGGCCAAGTGCTACACTTTCTCGAGCATAGAGGCCAAGTGCTACACTTTCTCGAGCATAGAGGCCATGTGCTACACTTTCTCGAGCATAGAGGCCAAGTGCTACACTTTCTCGAGTATAATAGCCAAGTGCTACACTTTCTCGAGCATAGAGGCCAAGTGCTACACTTTCTCGAGCATAGAGGCCATGTGCTACACTTTCTCGAGTATAATAGCCAAGTGCTACACTTTCTCGAGCATAGAGGCCAAGTGCTACACTTTCTCGAGTATAATAGCCAAGTGCTACACTTTCTCGAGCATAGAGGCCAAGTGCTACACTTTCTCGAGCATAGAGGCCATGTGCTACACTTTCTCGAGTATAATAGCCAAGTGCTACACTTTCTCAAATATTCGTACGCGAGTATGCTTGCGTATATGCGCTTAAGTGCGAACCTATATCTTAAACATCCCCCAAATGCTTCAAGATTTTTATCTCACCAGCGGCTAAACGGAAAATCGGGTCACCTGAGATAAATACATTATAAATCATTTATGAGGAGAGGGCTGCGACCCGGCCGGGCTGGGTCCAATATATTGAGTTAGGAGCTGCAGTAAGTTATTTAGGATTAAGTTGGATTTACTGGAGAGGTGTTTATAACGGCCATTAGACGTCAAACGTCGAGGAGAAAAAACGTAAAACTGAAATTTTGTAAGTAGATATAACTTTACAAGTTAAGTGCCATACCAGAAATTTTCTAAGTATACTTTATGAGCCGAATCAACCATTTTTAATTAAAGATGGCCATCAGGGATTTATTTTTACTCAAATATTTATAATATTTTTTATAAACCTCTTTAATTTTCACGGTGGCCCGTGGCTGGTGGCTAAAGCTATCGCTTCACACGTCTCGGGTCTGGGTTGGATTCCCAGCGAGGGTAGAAA